>JADLZN010000732.1:600000-1126787 GCA_018155175.1 Sinocyclocheilus anophthalmus
AGGACAGGCTGATCTGGTAAAAGGATGATATTTAGGTGAAAGTCGGATACTTTGAACAGCAGTGGTGAACAGAGAGAGGATACAAACTGAGAAAAGAGCAAAGGAGCGAGAGAGACGGATGAGTGCACTGCTGCTCTCCACAGTTGGCTTTCACATCCTCCAATCTCATCTCCTCTTTTCCACTGCCCCCTTGACCTCTAAGCAGAGCACCACGGGAAACGTGAAATATTTTTAGTGTCCATCTGAAAACCAGCAGATGGAGGTTTGAGAGACAGAGAACACATCTCTGTTAGCTTTGGTGTGGTTTTGATCGGATTCTTTGATTGCGCAGTGGTTGCTCTTTCATAGCTCAGGAGACACTCTTTAAAAAATTATGTATAGGTTTTCACACCAATGCCTTTTTGGTTCCCCAAAGAACCTTTCAGTGAAGAGCCATTATTTTCTTAGTGTGAAGAACATTTTCAAACCTTTTTGAGAATCTTTTGTACAATGGAAAGGTTCCATGGATGTTTATAGAACCATAGATGCCAACAAATAAAAATAACCTTTATTTTCAATTAAGTTGTTCAATAAACATGTTATTTTCATGTTTCTTCTAAAATCATTAGGATAAATAAAAACAATGAGATTTTTGACATACAGTAAGAGTTTAGAGCTATAAAATTCAAAGGCCACATTAATTTAGTCTTCAAAGATTTTTTTAAAAGTTCAGTGCTAAGATGGAACAATTACAATGCATAGTTGTGAAGTAAAAATGGAGAATGTAGTATAAATACATTCAATATTAATATTACATTAAGGAAAAATTTACAAATATATTTCAGGTAAAAAATATGGAATCAATAAAAAATGTGTAATTCTGACTTAAAGCATAATTTTCACATATTACCTTTTTATTTTATTTCTAAGCTGGACAAAAAAATCTTCACACAAATGACCACACTGCAAAAAATTATGATTATTATTATTTTTTTAAAGTTCTGAATAAAACCAACATTATAGGATTATGTTTTACAAGAAAATATTATTTCAGTCTTTCTACTCCAAAATGTCATGTTTGATTTAATGTTACTTGCTGTTTCTTTGTAAGTGTTTGTAAAATCTACTAGAGTAGATTTCTGAGTGAAATTAGTTTTTTTAACTATGTTTTAGCGTAGTCAGTGTTTTATGAGTGTAGCGAATCAGCTCATGGGGAAATATGAATAATTAATCATAAATAATTATGATTAATTATTAATATTTTAGAACCACTGTAGATATTTAGCTGACCACTAAGGGTCAACCGTCTTGTCAATTCTAAAAACGTTAATTTCCTGGTTAAAGGAAATAACTTTCTTACTGTACAACTCTACAAAGAGCTTGTAGCATAACTCTGCATGATTAAGTGACTCCAGTTATGAGCAAACAATGAACAACGTCAAGTGTGATAAAAGTAAGACTTTATTAACTACATAAACACTTAAACTGGTCTAACATACACATAAACACTTAAACTGGTCTAACATAATACATAAACACACACACACACACACACACACAAAGCATACAGTTGGTATAGGAAAGGGTTCAAGCTTAAGCCGTAAAGAGCAGAGAAATAAAATTAATGAAGTTACGGAACCATCTGCATATTCAGCAGATTTACAGCCTGAAGGAAACATAAGATTCTTAGTTCAAACACACCTTTGTTAAAAAAGCGCAAATGATACTTAATGTATCAATTAATAAAACTAAATTTGAATACTTGCACGTCTCATCTGTCTGAACGAGAGGTTTGATGCAATCTGAAGGTTCAGGTTGATCTTTGCTGAAGTTGGTTGATAAAAAAAAGAACCAGTTTGCGTCAGAGAAACCTGATGAATGGACCACACAAAGACCCCCGAAGCCTGGCCCGACCTTAGGTTGTCCGGGAGCTTTGCTCACTATTCATTTATCAGAATTCAACCCAAACCACGACTAGGCGGGTCACTGCTGTGGAGGCCTTTAGGTTGAGAAGATTCACGCCTCTCAGATGGGCTTGCCAATGAGAAAAGGCCGAATCCAAGTGGGAGTTGGAGGATACTGGGGAGTGTTATGACCCTTGTGTGGAGAATGGTAATTTGCATATTATGGAACTTTGATTGAAAATACTAAAGGTTCTCAGGGCACTAATATTTTGCCTACGTACCAACAAATAATATACTTTCTTGTTTAGATCATCAGAAGGCGAGTTCATAGATACTAAACATGGTATGATTACATATGGCAAGATGACAATAATGGGTTCCATCATAAGCATGCATAGAATATTCTAATAATATCAAAGACAACATACACCATGAGCTGAAGGATAAGTGTGTTCATTCAAAGAAAGGTTTTTCCTATGAATTAATTAGAGAACAGTCCATTTCTACTGTGCAGTGTGTCTTTTTTTCCTATGGAAAATGTAGTGAGTTTCTCTACCCGCATTCCTTTGGGCAATAAACCAGTGATATCAGATTGGTTTGCCCATGGACCAAGGTGTTCTTCCTCCTGAGGGTACGTCATTGGGGGAAGGGTCCATAGGTTCTTCTTGGTGTTAACTGAGGGTGTTACAGAGTATTTGTTAAATATAGCTAACAAAATATATATTGTGTGTTTGATTGGTCCAGACGCTACATGAGTTAATAAAATCTCTGATCATTTAATCGCAGACTCTTTCTTGACAAATCTGACCACATTGTGTGAAATTATTGCAATCTCTTTTAAAACCATAGAGAAGACGCATGTGATATTTCTGGAGAGGAGATTCCATTTGCTCTCCATGTAATTTCAGCATGAGATATGAAAGAGATCTAATTTTTATGCTTTATCTTGCGGGTATAGACCCAGCTGAGTGCTTCATGCACACATGCCCAGCAGGGGCACATCACAGAGCCACTTTCCGCCTGATGAATAGCCAGTGCCAGCACATGTGCATCAGACACATTTAAAGATCCAGAGCGTGCGAGGAAGCTCTTTCTGTAATTTCCCAGGAGGAGGTATCAAAGTAGGTAATGAAAAGTTGTTAGGATATGCAAAGAGTGCGAACAGACGACAAACTGGACAGCAAGAGCAACTGACGGGCTTTCAACAACGTCAATGGAAGACCTTGCCAGGCTTTGTGTTACAATTGGAAGGATTTCATTAGGACTCTGTAACCAGCACAGCTCCGAAGTGGCTATTTCTGTTGTGAATTGATTATGCAAATGAAAGATGAAAACCACCACTCCAGATGGATGAGTGAGTGAGAGCAAGAGTGAGTGAGTAAGGATGAATGAAGTGAATGAAATATTGCAGGTCTCAGAGACTTGGACTTGAATCAAGAGCTAATTTTAAAACAAACCGCATTCAAAAAGCTTTCTGGTTCCATTCACATAAATCATAAACACATTGACAGGAATACACTCATGGAAGGCTAAGCAGCATGTATGAGCTAACAAACACCAGAAGAATCAAAGAAAATATCAGAAAACCACACGAAATCAATGCCTTGTTTTCCAGTGACTACAACATTAAATATTCAAATGATTTACACTAGCATTCAGAAGTTTCAGTTTGGTAAGATGTTTTTTAAATGTTTTTAAAATGCTCACCAAGGCATGCTGATTTGAAACGTTTCTTATTATTATCAATGTTGAAAACAGTTGTGCTGCTTATTTTTATTTTATTTCATTTTTGGAAGAAACCTTTATTTATTTATTTTTCAGGATTTGATAGAACATTAATAATAAGAACAGCATTTATTTGAAATAGAAAATTTTGGAACATTATAAATGTCTGTACACTCTTTTGTTTAATTTAATTTATTTAAATAATTAATACATTGAATTAAAAACATTTAAATACTTTAATGCTGAATAAAAATTTTTTTTACACATTAATCAAATAAAAATAAGACTAGTCTTTCGAATCTGTCTCTGTGAGACTTATTAATACAGCCACATATTTTCTCCTCATAGTGGCAGCGCTCTTTGCAATAAACCACACTGTATTACCTTTATTATCCGATGTTGTTTTCTTAAATGCTTTCGCACTTTCACTCTTTCACTCATATTTGATTTCATATTTCCTTAATACCAGTATGCATGTATGGTAAATTGCATGCACTTTAAAAGTGTGGAATTTATAAGCTTATTCAATAAATTAGGCAAAAAATTAAGTTTAATGCAAGTAGAAGCAAGCATTTGCACAAAACGTACTCTTCGGCCTTCCATTTCAGTTATATACTGTATGTCAGCACATAATAATTACAGACACCTTTAAAAACTGCTTCCTTCTCCATTTAGCCCTTAAAAGCCTGTCCTCCTGCCCACCTCCCCCTCCATGCCTCAGTCATACACTGTGTATCCAAAAGAGGGATTTAAAGCATAATTGTTCCCATACCTCTCTCATATTTTTTTTTCTCAGTCTCACCGCAAATATGTTTCCTGTGTCTGAAGACAAAGGATGAGTAAATCCCAAGAGAATCTCAGATTTGCCTTTCAGATATTCGCTAAATAAATTTGCTCTAGCAGCTGGTCATAATAATCCACAATGAGGCAGACGTAAAGAAATTGGAGGGGTTTCTAAATGTTTTATGTGGAGGTTCCAGAAAGACAAGGATTCAAAGCTGTCATTAATAAATTCATAAACAATTTTATTATTTATGTTTTTCATTTGCTTTCCTTTTGTTCCAAACCTCAAAACTAACCTCAAAACACCTGAGTACATGTGGTTAATTTCTTACTGTTTTGGCTAAAATCACAATGATTTAACATGATGTTTTAAGTGCTTTCTCTAAAAACAGAAGCTGAGATGGAGAATTTAATTTGAGATGATATGAGAGATTAAACAATGACTTTGTTTGATTTAGAGGCCACCATTCCTTTTCTCTTGCTGAAGAGCTACAGAAATAGCCAACAAAATGAAATTCATTTGGCCTAATTTTATTAAAATGATTTACAACTGTTTGTTTAACAATTTAGGCCAGCGAGGGATCAGTGTTAGGATGTTTTGGATTTGCCTCTCATGTCTGTCCTTCTCATTGTAGGTCATGAGGATGGCCTCTTGGGAAGAGAATTTGGGTCAGCCCAATCACTCTGTGCTGGAGATGGAGGGGCCACCGGACCTGTCCAGCTCCCTCTTCAATCTCAGCAGCAGTTATGGAGGCACGGGGGCTTTCCTCTGGCTGTTTCCGTCAGAGAACATCACATGGACCACCACGAGGCCCACAATCCAGCCAGTTGCCCCTCCACGGGTACGGGACCAAGCCTTGGCCCAGGCGGAGATCGGGGTGCTGGGGTTGGTGCTTGCCCTCACCGCTCTGGGTAATGGATTTGTGCTGTGGGTGTTGCTGCGTAGGAAGAAACATCACGCTCCCATGCACCTCTTCATGGTCAATCTGTGTGTGGCTGACCTGGTAGTGGCCTTCTTTCAGGTAACAGCCTCTTGTGACTATTCAAAATTATGAGTGCGGTGAAATTAGCTTAACGGTTAAGTAATCATTGACCTGAATGGAAACATACAGTGAGACTACACTTATTAAAATGCAGTTGAAGTATCAGGCATGGGAGCAATGTTGTGTCAGCAAAGAAGTTCTAGATATTATAAGGGCTGCATGATTAATTGATTATCAGATCTCAATAACTGCAATATAATTAAATAAATAAAAGAGCTGTGTGTTTAGGAGTGAAGTGCAGCACTGTTTTCTTTTGCATGATTTAACATTTGAAAAAACTAATTAGTTTAAACAGCCATAAATATTAGTATTGTAATTTTATGGTGAAATAAAAGTAGTAGTAGTAGTAGCAGTTGTAGTAGTAATATATTTTATTTTGTTTAATATTTGTATTTAATGATAATAATAACATCAATATATAATCAAAAACATTTTGGCCAAATTGTGCAGCACTACAAACAAGCACAGCAAAACTGGAACTTAAAAAAAATTTAATTGCAATTGTAATTTTGCTAGACAAGTGGTGCTGAGGGAGGTGGAGGTTTGCGATCTCATTGGCTGCATAATCAGCAAAGGCCAATCAGCTTGTGCCATGACGTGACTGTGTGTAAAAGACCTATCAGGCTGCACCATCTAGAGTTTCATGACTGAAGTAGATATATCTAGATCTGTCACCCGATGGAGTTTTGGTTCTTTACCACTGTCGCCTTTGGCTTGCTTAGTTGGGGACACTTCATTTCTGGCAATACTGTCAACTTGATTGCACAGATGCTATTTGAACTGAACTGAGCTGGACGATGACATCACTGAATCAATGATGAACTGACTTTAGCTGGAAAATTGTGTTTGCTCTTATAATCTTGCATTATCGACACACTATTTTCCTGTTTAATAATGTAAAGCTGCTTTGACACAATCAGTATTGTATAAAGCGCTGTATAAATAAAGGTGACTTGACTTGATATGTCTTTATTTTGTCCCCAGGTGCTGCCACAGCTGGTGTGGGACATCACAGAGCACTTCCAGGGCCCTGACGCTCTGTGTCGCTCCGTCAAGTATTTGCAGATCGTCGGGATGTTTGCATCCTCTTATGTGATTGTTGCCATGACTGTGGATCGGCACTATGCCATCTGCTGCCCCCTGCAAGCGTATCGCGGAGGTGCACCCTCCCACTGGAACACCCCCATTATGGTTGCGTGGGGCCTGGCCCTTGTGCTCAGTTTGCCACAGGTAAGGAGTAAACGATCTTAGTTCATTCCTGATTGTTTTTTTGATTAGCTCACAACTATTTTGTTGAGCTCATGACTGTCTTATCGTTTGCACGCAGGTGTTTATCTTCTCGCGGTCAGAGGTGTCCCCCGGGGTGTTCGAATGCTGGGGCCACTTTGCTGAGCCGTGGGGTCTTAAAGCATACGTCACCTGGATGACTGTGGCTGTATTTGTATTGCCAGCCTTTATCATCACTGTCTGTCAGGTATCTCCAGCTTTTTTCTTCTCAATCTCTCACACATTTTTTTAATTGAATGTATTGCTTTGACATCTCTTGTCTAAAAAAAATGCATCATAGCACAAGAACATGATGTATACTACGCAAATGTCAAAGACTTGGCATGTTTAATGGGAATTAGACGCACTGCAGGGTACAACTTGATGGCTGTGCTAGTGCTGGGTGAAATTCAGAATTCAATCACCGACTCCTTTTCAATTCATGAGTTGGATGTTGAATTTGAATGACAGGAAGAGGAATTTACTTAATTGCAATTCAAAAAAATTCACTGTAACACCACAGAGGAATTTCCATAGTCCAAAACAAGTTTGCTAATAATTTTGATGTGGCTTGGCTTCCGTTTTACTTATTTTGCAATGCCAAGGTCATCGGTTTGATTCCCAGAACTCATGAACTGATAAAGTGTATACCTTGAATGCAACGCAAGACAATTTGCATACATTGCCCACCAAATGCATAAATGTAAATGACGTACACAAAAGCTTCACCTTACTGACCAGCAACTGTTGCCATGTATCATTTTTCTCAGACTAGCTTTTGCTCTTTTCTAGTGTAAGGCTATTGAGGATCTATGTATTTGGAAATTTTTTATCCAAAAGTATAGTAAATGCATTGTAATATAAAAAAAAAAGCATGTAAAATGCTACATAAAAGAACTGTTGACTGCAAGTTTAACGTATATGGTTTAAAAAACTGTAAATGGTTTAACATCACATTATATGTGTATTTATTTACTATAGAATATTGTTTTTTGGAGGTTAAAAAAAAACTATGAATTAAAATGTAATTTACTGTGAAAACAGTAAATTGACATTCCCAGAAGTCCTGTAACATATCCACATATTATTGTAATTCTTCTTTTCTTTTTTTTTTTATCAGTAATTCACATTAGGGTGTTTTGAGCTTGCTAAGGTTATAGGGTGTTTTTATGATGCATTTTCTGTTATTTAGTTAATGTTTACTATATTATTTTAGTGCCATATGTGACCCTGTACACAATCTAACAACATGATTTCCTCAACAGATTAATCATATTTATCAGAATTAAGTTAAATACTGCCAAAACAGACAAAAATTTAAATGTTCCCATACAGCACCATAAAATGTCCACCACACATTACAACACTTCGAAAAAAAAGTGTAATTTTATTCCATTTAATTATATTTCCTTACATTCAAATTTACAGTTCTGTGAGTTCTCTTAAATGGAATTTAAAATGTATTCTTAGTTCAGTTCTAAATGACACACAACTCTGAACCTATAGAGTTAGGAGTGTTTACATTGATGTATCTCTCTTTCACCTCAGGTTCGCATCTTCAGAGAAATCCATGACAATATCTACCTGAAGTCTGAGCGGGTGGTGACGGCAGAATTTAAGAGGAACTCTGTCTTCTTCCACTTTGCTCAGCGGGAGGGGGGCAGGGGAAGGAGCAGAGAGAGAAACAGACAGAGCAGACACAGTCATCATGCTGACAGCAGTCTCAGTCAAGCTCACTGCAGCCCTTCATATCATGCAGGAGAGGAAGCGTCCTCCTCAAGCCTTTATGATAGCTACTCTCATACTCTACCCTGTAGGAGCTCTATCTGCGAGCCTTGCTTTGGGCCACGCCCCTCTTCAGACAGCTCCTCCCCTTCCATCCAAACCCACCTGCAAAACACCCCCAACCGTCTCTCAGACCCCTCCCATTCTCAGTCATTATCAGCCAATAGCGTGTGTGCATTGGCTGGACACCCAAATAGCTCTGGAGCTTCTGAACTGTGGCCAGGTGTGCTTCCAGATGCTTTTCCCCTTCCGGCCGACTATTCGCACCCGCCGCCTCTCCCAGGTGTGACTAAGGCCATGTCTAAGACAGTGAGGATGACTCTTGTCATTGTGCTGGTATACACCATCTGCTGGTCCCCTTTCTTTATTGTTCAGTTATGGGCAGCCTGGGACCCCAACCCACCAAACCAAGGTCAGACCCAAGCAAACATGAATCTGCATGTCTTGTACAGTCAACACAATAAGGCTTCGTGGATGCTAAAACAGTATGATGTATTGTTTAAAGAGGTTCACATCATATTAGGAAATAGGCAATACATTTTTTGATACACACTACAGACTTTTTTGGGCATGTTCATTAGCTTAGCCAGAGATTTTTTTCAGGGTGATTTTAGCTAAAGAAGTTAATTTTTGTGATGATTTGAAAAATACACCACCGTATATAAAAAATAAATACTTTTATTCAGCAAGGATGCATTCATTTTATCAAAAGTGACAGTAAATACATTTATAAAGATTTGTATTTCAAAATAAATGGTTTTTATAATCATCAAAAATCCTGAAAAATATCAAAATTTTCAGAATATATTAAGCAGCAACTGTTTTCAACACTGATAATAATACATGTTTCTTGAGCAGCAAGTCATAATGTTAGAAAGATTTCTAAAGGATCATGTGTCACTGAAGACTGGAGTAATGATCACCATCAGTAGGGTGGTGTTCGTAACCAAACAAGCAGCACATTCTCCAGGAATATCTCAAAAACAGAGATGCCCGTTCTTGGAAATCTACCTTCCAGCAGAGTTTTGTTCCAAGTACAATTAAAAACACATGAATCAATTCATCAGGGTCTTCAAGGTTGCTTGGAAATTGCAGGCAGGTGTGTTAGAGCTTGGCTGGAACTGAAGTCTGTGGGAGGGGAGATCTCCAGGAGCAGAAATAATCAATCATGTGTTCAATGTGTCTCCTTTTTTATTATTTCCCTCTTTTTTTTAACGGTCCCCTGCTTTCTTTCCCCTTAACAAGTAAACAAGTAAATACCTGGTCACTCACCTGAGTGTTGGGTAATCTCATTGGTATTTACACCTCTGTATTAGACTGGACTTTTTCTTTCCACTTTCCACCTGGCAACCAAATCACTATGAAAACAGCACAAACTTACTCCTATAGATGTGTTTTAGTCTTTTGGTTAAAAAATATTAGTTTAGTCTAGATTAGAGGACTAGGCTTTTTTTCAAAGTTTGACTTAAATTGGGTTCCATATGGCTTATATTATTATATTTTGCATTTAACTGCCTTGTTTTTTATTATACATTACCGTTCAAAAGTTTGGGCTTGAAAGAAATGTATTCACCAATGATGCATTAAATTGATCAAAAATGTCAGTAAAACATTTATAATGTTACAAAAGATTTCTATTTTAAACAGAAAATTTTAACTTGTTTCTTAATCAGCAAATAAGAATTATTTCTGAAGGATCAAGTGACACTGAAAACTGGAGTAATGATGCTGAAAATTCAGCTTTGCATCACAGGAATAAATGACATTTTAAAATATATTCAAATTTATTTAAATTGTAATAATATTTCACAATTTTAATTTTACTATATTAGTAATCAGATAAATGCAGCCTTGTGAACATAAGAGACTTAAAAAAATGTAAAAAAAATAAAAAGTTATCAAATAGTATATTATGTATATGTATTATATGCAAATCCAGTGTGTTAATTTGCACTTTTTCTTGCTAAAATTTACCTTAGTTAACTATGTTACCTGCCTAGTTACAGCAGTTATTGTAATTTAAATCATATGAATATAGTAGCTTCTTCAGACAGTGCAAGAATTTTCTTTTTGCTCTGAATTTTATTTGCACTGATTGTGTTACAAGCTTTAATACTAATACTTTTCTAAGCAATCTTAAGACTTTCAACTGATAGATGATAAAACAGGGAAAAATCTCATAGACCTGCACATATAATTCGCACAAAGATATTGCAATATTGTAGAGCTGTCAATGCAGTAATAAATGCAAAGTGTTATTTCCTTGCCTTTCTCTCTCATGCAGGGGCTGCTTTCACTATCCTGATGCTTCTAGCCAGTCTAAACTCCTGCACTAACCCATGGATCTACACAGCCTTCTCCAACAGTGTGTCCCGTGAACTGTTTGCACTGCTGCGCTGCCACACTGGATCCCCACGCAGAGGTTCACTGCCGGACGACTCAACCACAACTCACACGTCAAACAACACCAAGGACTCCATATACTGACCTCTGGCCTGACTCTACTGCACACACACACCAGCACACAGCAAACACACCACAGACGTGACAGGCTAGACCCTGTCCCAGATGCCACTCTTTGCCCACGTGTTAATGACATAATAGCGAATAAACTGACAGGTAGTGCTCCAAAGGGGCCCGCAGCTGGGCCCGTAAACACCTTTTTAGTAACTAAAATGACAAATGGGATGCCCTACGGTCTTCATGGACACGTGCCAATAGCACAAGTGAGCAAAAAGTGTGCCGTTTGGTACAGGACTGGGGTAATGTCCTGGCTACTTTAGATTCAGGTGCATGGCGGTTACACAATCTGAAAAGCAGATACTGATCTATCATCGACAGTGTTACATCAATTACAAAGACAACATTTTTACAGACAGCTGTCCATTCAGTTACATGAGAGCAGACTGGAGTGATGAATCAGGAGGAAGGTTAGGAAGCAAAGGATCGGAGGTCCTCCATTCTTCTCCATCTTTCTTTCATGGATGGTTTTCATAGATTAGGGTTGCAGGATTATATCAGTCTTTACAGTACAAAGCAAGTGTGGAAAATGCGATAGTAGGAAGAGAAAAAAGGATGTGAACAATGCATACAGAATGGACAAAAGGTTATCTGGCTGTACTCCGGACAACTTCAGAAGACCAGCAGCAAGATGCTGCAAATGAGAGCCTCAGAAGTTTAGGAGAATATATCCACCACCAGCAAGAATGTTCTGAAAATATCAGCCTGATTGTGGGAATCAAACACAGTTTAGTGACACAGCAACTTTCCAAATCATATTTAATCTATATATCAAATGTAAAGCGTTCAGAAGACACTGTGAATTGAATTGGTCTACAGCAGGGGTGCCCAAACTCGGTCCTGGAGGGCCCTCCAGAGTTTAGCTCCAACTTGCCTAAACACACCTGCTGGTAAGTTTCTAGTATGCCTATAAGAGCTTGATTAGCTGGTTCAGGTGTGTTTAATTGGGGCTGGAGCTAAACTCTGCAGGACACCGGCCCTCCAGGACCGAGTTTGGGCACCCCTGGTCTACAGTATTAGCTCTTAAATGATTAGAAGTGCTGGTAGTGGATGTTGCTACACCCAGTGTGCTACAGTGGACAGAAATCTACATTTGACTACCACAGAAGGAAATCTCGTTTTCTGTGTTGGTAATTTTTGTGGGTTATTGTACCAAAGCAAAGACATAACACATTGTTTGGAAGCTGGTGATTGCGTAACGCATTTCAGTACAACCAATACTATGTACATATCCTCACAGTCCTGGGAAATCCTTGTAAAAATCAGTGGGGGAAAATAGCATTTTATTTTTAATTTTTATATGCTTTGGGTGAGAAATAACTTTTTTACAGAAGAAACAGGGTAATGGTAAATGAACAGCAATACACAGGTCAATTTCCAATCTAAATAGTAGCAAAATTTTATCAGCTGTCACCGTTGAAATCTCTATTATGTATATATGTACACACGAATCACTCATTAATTTGTCACTCTTTTAGCTCTACCTGGTATTGCTAATTTTTGTGTGACATTTTTTCTCATCTGGAATCAGGGGGACAGCACATACTTAGAGTAACTTATTTGTACGAAATTAAAATAATAGAAGTGTTGAAGGGTTTAAGAAACAAAATAAATACATTGCAACGTAAGCGCCTGATAAAAACAAGTATTAAGAAAGTTAAAGTATAGCTATCATTATATATATATATATTACAGTGGGTATGGAAAGTATGCAGGACCCCTTAAAGTTTTCACTCTTGTCATCTTGCAGCCATTTGCGTAAAATCATTTAAGTCAATTTTTTCCTCATTAATGTACACAGAGCACCCTATATTGACAGAAAAACACGGAATTGTTGAAATTTTTGCAGATTTAATAAAAAAGAAAACTGAAATATCACATGGTCCTAAGTATTGAGACCCTTTTCTCAGTATTTAGTAGAAGCACGCTTTTGATCTAATACAGTCATGAGTCTTTTTTGGGAAAGATGCAGCAAGTTTTTCACTCCTGGATTTGGGGATCTTCTGCCATTGCTCCTTGCAGATCCTCTCCATTTCTGTCAGGTTGGATGGTAAACGTTTTTGGACAGCCATTTTTCGGTCTCTCCAGGGATGCTCAATTGGGTTTAAGTCAGGGCTCTGGCTGGGCCATTGAAGAACAGTCACAGAGTTGTTGTGAAGCCACTCTTTCATTATTTTAGCTGTGTGCTTAGGATCACTGTCTTGTTGGAAGGTAAACCTTCAGCACAGTCTGAGGTCCTGAGCACTCTGGAAAAGTTTTCGTCCAGGATATCCCTGTACTAGGCCGCATTCATCTTTCCCTCGATTGCAACCAGTCGTCCTTGTCCCTGCAGCTGAAAAACACCTCCACAGCATGATACTGCCACCACCATGCTTCAATGTTGGGACTGTACTGGACAGGTGATGAGCAGTGCCTGGTATTCTCCACACATACCACTTAGAATTAAAGCCAAAAAGTTCTATCTTAGTCTCATCAGACCAGATAATCTTATTTATCACCATCTTGGAGTCCTTCAGGTGTTTTTAGCAAACTCCATGCGGCTTTCATGTGTCTTGCACTGAGGAAAGGCTTCCATCGGGCCACTCTGCCATAAAACCCAGACTGGTGAAGGGCTGCAGTGATGGTTGACTTTCTACAACTCTCTCCCATCTCCCGACTGCATCTCTGGAGATCAGCCACAGTGATCTTTGGGTTCTCTTTACCGCTCCACCAAGATCTTCAAAAAAATTTGTAACCTTGGCTATATCTGTGCCTTGCCACAATTCTGTCTATGAGCTCTTCAGGCAGTTCCTTTGACCTCATGAGTCTCATTTGCTCTGACATGCACTGTGAGCTGTAAGGTCTTATATAGACAGATGTGTGGCTTTCCTAATCAAGTCCAATCAGTAGAATCAAACACAGCTGGACTCAAATGAAGTGTAGAACCATCTCAAGGATGATCAAAAGAAATGGACAGCACCTGAGTTAAATATATGAGTCACAGCAAAGGGTCTCGAATACTTGGACCATGTGATATTTCAGTTTTTTCCGTACCCACTGTATATATATATATAGTATGTACATGTATGTTTCTAACACAGAGATTCTTGAGGTACTCGGTCAGTGCAATTAGGATTTCAGTAGTGTCTGTGGTAGTTTTAGGAGGCTACACTTCTGCTTGCTTTAATCCCACCACTGCAAATTATTATTAGAAACATGTATTTCAATCATAAATTCATTCTGGAAGTCCAAAACTCACTTGATAACTCTCAGCTTGATAAGAAATGAACTCCCATTTTAGGAACCGTTTTTTGTAGTTTTGAAATACATTGATTTATCATATTTCCTGCTTTATGACAAAATGATTGAAATTCTTGCTGATTGGAAATGCATTATAATTTTCCCCATTTAACAGAAAAGCATCAAATCGCATAATTTCCATGAACTTTCAAATCATGAGTCTTGATTGGGACAAATATACAGTTTTTCAATATATTATCGTCCAAAAGTATATCAATGACTGTGATTAACTGTAAACTACTAACCATTAGATATTAGTGATCAGATATTGGCAACATTGAGAAAACGTGAACTTTTTGTTATACTCAATGCATAATGATGGATAATCATACAATTATTTAGCACATATTTAATTGACAAGATGTGCAGTACCTAAAATACGATCAACGTTGTAATAAATAATTTTTTATATAAATTTACTCTTTGTTCTTCTTTATTTAGGTCCTTCTTATTTTCTTCATAAGGTAAACATAGGACATATACATAAACTTTGTGTGACAACTGCAGAAAATCTTTTTCACCTCAAGATCACCATTTTTTAATGAATAGCTACATTTGTAAGGCAGTATGTGCACAACTCACTTGAATAAATTGAAGTCGAGTCTCAGCCAATGGGTTTACATCACTCACATAAACTGAGTTTATATTATTTATCTCACCAGATAGTAAAATGAAGCTTTGCCTACATGAAGAGGAAATCAAGTTTTGAGCCTTGGCCAATTCTAAAGGTACTTTTATGCTTAAAACCTTCTATCTAGAAAAAAATACTGCGTGGATGTTTACATAGAGTATATGCATTGCAAACATTATGACACAGTTGCACTGTTCATTTAAGATGAATCGTAATTTTATGAGAATCGACTATAGATAGTAACACTTCCCCTGTCTCTTGTGTCAGCTTCTACTGTTCCTCATCCTGGATACTTTGTGGCATGCGGATGGCTCTATGTTTTTGGAAGGCCTTGTGATAGAGCTCAAAAACTGAATGCATTAGATATGGATTTCCAGAGCAGAGGACAGAAAAAACTGACTGCTTGTGGATTTGCTTTCGGTTTACTCTGCCTCTGCTGGCTGTTGTGCTTTACCTCACGGAGAGAAGACAGGAAGACGGGTGCCGTGTCTGGGGTCTAAAGAGGTGGCCGCATGTACCCGTCTCTTTCCTTTATGCAAAGAAACCTCCCATCATCTTTAAATCAAACCAAAAACATGACAGGCATCTCTGCATCTCAAAAGTGAATACCACACTGCAGCTTGACTGCATAAGGAGATGCTTCTGTGTTTTAAGGAAAAATTTACCAGTTTAATTCCATCTGACATCTGATCATCACCATCAGAGGACACTTAGGAAGAAAAGATTAACTGTAATGCACACTACATACTTACATGTGTGTTAAACCATGTTAACCGGTCATTCAAGCCTGTGGTGTCAACTCTTAAAGGGTCACAAGTGGGATGAGTGAACAGAGTGAAATGGATAGAGACTGGATATGTCTGGAATGGAATACTAGCTTACTGCTTACTGAATACGGCATAGTGCTGCATACAATGTGATAGTTATATATAACCACAAAAAATATATTTTTTTAAAGAAGTCTCTTATGCGCATCATAAAAGCTGCATTTATTTGATCAAAATACAGTAAAACATTAATATTGTGGAATATCATTACAATTTAAAATGACTGTTTCTATAATATATTTCAAAAAGTAATGCTCTGTGAGCAACGGAATTGTCCAGCTCATTATTCAGTCTTCAGTGTCACACGAACCTTCAGAAATAATTCTAATATGCTGATTTTCTGCTCAAGAAATATTTCTTATTATCAAAGTTGAAAACAGTCAGGCTGCTTAATATTTTTGTGGATATTTTTTTTATCCATAGAAAGCTGAAAGGAACAGCATTTAGGCTGCATATAAAATCTTCGTACTTATAAATGTCTTTAACTGTCACTTTTCACCAATTTAAAGCATCCTTGTTGAATACAGTTAATGTCTTCAGTTAATATATATATCAGCCTGCTAGCTCGCTTTCCCTTCTCGACAAGATAAAAAAGGTGAATCTTTTAGACTGTTACACCACTCTTCATGTCTAGAATCGGAGATCTGAGACAGCTGCAAAGGGTATTTTTGGAGATTGGATGCAAAAACGCACTTACATCAGAGGCAGTCTTTGTGGTCTATCTATGCAGACCCTTTGGGGCTCGTGCTCTCCATACTGAACTAACAAACCAATCTGTTATCCCACTTTACTCAAGCTCATAAGACATACTGCTTGTGCAACAGATTGCCAGCTCACACACTTAAATCAAAATCTCTATATCCATGACTGGGTACACATTTTGATTTGAGTTTGATTAATTTGCATAGTAGATGTAAAGTACACTTTGCTGACATAAGACCCAATCTTTCTGCTAATGATTTAAATATACATATATTAAAAATATGAATATATTTAAATTTATACAGCTCAGCATTGAACTGGTAACTTGAAAGTATGAACTATTCATAAGAACCAGCTCATTAGAATGCTTTAGTATATAATAAATAGGAGATAAAAAGTTAATTTTGAAAATTCAGAATTATGAGATTAAAAAGTCAAAATTAAGAGATATAAATTTATAATCATGATAAAAATGTTGACTAGATCTCCATATGTGACCCTGAACCACAAAACCAATCTTAAGTCGCTGGGGTATATTTGTAGCAATAGCCAAAAATACATTGTATGGGTCAAAATTATTGATTTTTCTTTTATGCCAAAAGTCATTAAGATATTAAGTAAAGATCATGTTCCATGAAGATCTTTTGTAAATTTCCTACCGTAAATATATCAAAACGTAATTTTTGATTAGTAATATGCATTGCTAAGGACTTCATTTGGACAACTTTAAAGGCGATTTTCTCAATATTTTGATTTTTTTGCACCCTCAGATTCCAGATTTTCATATAGTTGTATCCCGGGCCAACTCTGTCTATCTACAAACCATAAACCAATGAAAGATTATTCATACAGCTTTCATGTGATGTATAAATCTCAATTTGAAAAAATTGACACTTAAGACTGGTTTTGTGGTCCAGGGTCACATTTCGGCTTTTTGTGTCAATTTTGAAACCGGTTTTAATTAAATTACTAAAACAACCATGGTTCAGAGTTATTCATGAATCATGTATGTTTTTAATTCAGTAAAATTATCCATCTTATAAAGAGTCGTGTTAATCCAAATACACTCGTTGCTCCTGAAGAAGGCTTTGAAGCCGAAATGTGTAGATCTACCTTCAATTAAAGGCTTTTTATTGTTACTACGAGTGCTTTGGAGTAATTCATCATTCTAGTTGATATTGACCTCTAAATATCCAAAGAGCACCATTGATTATGTGAGAAGACCAGTGCAGCATTCTTAGACCCTATTGTTGTCAACACTTGATGCGCTGTTTGTTTTGACGTCCAACTGTAAGATGTTTCTTGCCATTATTTTGTAGTACACTGTGTTTTTATAAAACTGCTAACTCAACTCTGGAAAAATAATATTTGTTTTTGCTGTGTGGCTTTTAAGATTTAGCAGCAATGGCATGGATTCAACAGCAGGGGAGCTTTCAAAATCAATATACCAGCCCTAATCAACACATAAAAAAGTAATAATCAGTGATAACAATGACCCTTATGTGGTATTTAACACAAACACAAAAAATCTGTACAGGGAGCATTAATGCACAGTGCACAACTTGTCCATCAAGGCTTCTGCTGAACAGGTTTAGACTGGGCATGGTGTCAGGCTCCATGAACAGAAAATTAGTGGAATCACAAGCTGTTAAACTATTTCCTCGCTGAGATCAGACTCTGCACCAGAAAGGACATTATGACAGAGAAAAAGGGGGTTGCGGAGTGTGAGGAGGAAAAACTAAATATGCACTCAATGCGCAGTTATAAATCTCTTCCTCTGCTAATCAAAAACAAACCAGATGATGGAGGGAGAAGAGCTGGAAAACAAAATGTTTTAGGTCAATAAAAAGACAGATGATGATCTATAATGGTCTAATTGCAGATTCAGGCAAGGAGAGTGGAAAAGGAGAACAAGAAGAAAGGACAAAACCTAAAAGGTAAAAAAAACAAGAACAGCATAGAGATGGAAGAATTCTGCCTGCACAAATTCCTATATATTCTCACATTGCACTGATGCACATACTTGAGCAATGGAACAGCCTCTTATTATTCTGGGGGAGAGATGCCAAAATGACAATGAAGACTTTTTTCTACTCTTTATGGATACATAAAGCTGGCTAGATATTTGGAGACATGTAGATCTAGAAGGTTTTCTGAGCTGGAGTGCATGAAGTGACAAAAACAAATGTATTCTCCAGTACTAAACATTTAAAATGCAAGTTAAATTAGCTTTGCACTAATGAAAAGTAATGACAAATCTTCCTTCTTATCTTGAATTTGATTAAAAAAAAATCATAAATGCTTCAGCCTACATCTGTCCATTGGCAGAAGATGAAAAAAAAATCTGTTTCTGATCATGCACATTTATGACCACTATGTTTATTCGTTCTTTTTCAGTTTTCCCTTTGCTCAAAAACCAGTTGCCATATGCTCAAAAAATCCATTGTTTATCATACACTCAATTTAAATGTCAATTACTGCATCTGAGGTTCAAAAGAGGTAAACTAAAGCAGCCTGATGTTATGCAGCCAATGCATAAAGAGAACAGAACAACTGCTTCCATCTTACAATGTTGCACTCTGCTGACACACTGTGGTGGACCATGTGCAACACATCTAGACTCCATCAAACAATCTTCAATAAAGCTTCAATGAATAATAGAGCCAGTTTAGAGAAATGACAGGTTTATTATGGATGAAAACTGCAATGACAAAACCAGTGGCAAGTGAATGAACATGGCAGATCAGCCTATCCCTTCCTATCTAACATCAACCTCACCCGTCCCATGAGCTGGGGTTAGAGAGAGAGGTGTCATACAGAGGACTGTGGACACTGCTGTTCTGTCCCAACCATTCAATTGGCACAACAGGCATTCTGGGCTCACCCGCTGGACCAGAGAAAGCTGCTCAACCCTTTCTCAGATACAAGGGGGAGAACCAGACTACCTTATCTTCTGCTGCTCAGACTGAATGAGAGAGAAGAAAAAGAGTTTCCGATGCACATCATCCATATGTCTCAACACAATCATTCAGAATTAACTGCTGCCCCTAAAACCATGACACATGTTGAATGTATTCTAATGAATGAAGAACCAGTCTAACCTAAACTAACCAACGTAAGGTATTTAGGAAAACGAACCACAAGAGAGAACATTAACCTAATTTTACCAGCATATGTAAATGTTACAAGGATGTCCTATTAAAACAGGTGGAACATTCAGACCTATGCGGACAGTACAAGATCAGCATCACCTAAAAAACACTTGAAAATTGGATAATTGCATTTAAATCTTTGACACAAATTCAATATTGATTGTACCAATAAATATCACAATTAAACAAATGATTATGATTATTCAGGCCCCAGGATACACTGGTGTGACAGTCAGATGGCTTAAACGAAAAACACTCGATTGTCATTTTAGGATCATTGCTATTCAAAGCATTTGACTGATCAGGAACTCATTGGAATGTTTTCTTGGTAAGCCTGGCTTCATTTTAGTGTGAGGTCCCAAAGCCACCACCTCATTAAGCAGAAAGAATTAAGCTCCGGATAAGGTTTAAACTAATTTACGGAGAAAAAAAAAAAAAAAAAACACCAAAATGTTTTCGGTCAAACATTTTCTAGAGTAAGGAATAGTTCACCCAAAAATTTACCTTTTATTTTAATATTTACTCAACTTCATGTTATTCTAAACCCATGTGTTGTTATTTTTTCAGAGGAACATGAGCACTTTTCCTTATAACCATAATTATTCACTCATTCAGTGATCTGCTACTCAGGTTGACAGATCACAAATTTAAACAAATTTTGTTTGCTGATAGCAAAACGTGACTTTCTTACTCAGTATTTTTTTTCCATTCTAGTGCAAATAGCATTTAACATTTACTTGAGAAGCATAAAGAAACTATTTTCTGTCTGTTTTCTGAAAAAAAAAAGTGAGTTTAAATTTAAAACAAGAAAAATCTTCTTATTTGTGGTAAGAAAAATCCTAAGGAAAAGGCTTAATTCAAGAGGATAGCAAGTTTATTCATACCCTATTTTTTCTTGTTTTAAGCAGGAACTCATCTCATTGTGATACATTTTTCAAGAAGCAAGATCTCGGCTTGCCTCTCAGGTTGATGTAAGAATGTTTAGATATTTGTGCTAGAAAATAAAACTACTACAGAGTAAGAAAATCACTTTTTGCAGTGTCTGGCTTAAAGAAACTTAGAAAATAGCGCAGAAGAACTACTTTTGTAGACATGGTCACTATGATCAGTTGTATAGAAAACTGTAGCCGGTGTTCCACAAAAAATGTTAAAAAAATTAACATAGCAGCATACAGGTTTTCATCAACATGAGGGTAAATAACTCAGCTTTGGTGTTGTTTAGGTGAACTATTCCTTTAAAGAACAGCTGAAAAACCGCTCAAATGGCAAAAAAGGGAAAGAAAGTGGAGGGGTGTGTGTTTGAAAGAATGAGTTGGAGAACGAGAGATGAAAAAATTTTTGCTTGTTGTCCATTCCATCTCCCACCAGGTAAATCGAAACATTTTTGGTCTGTTGCTCTCAACCCTTTGGTTGAACAGGGGGAGGAAATGGACAGCAGGAGTAACCACACATACTCTGTCCTTCACACAAACTCCATGTCTGTTATGGCCACACACACTCAAATCTATCAAGCTCACTTAGGACATGATGATCACTGAGAGAGTTGTTAGGTCAGCTGCACCTCAGGAGGACTGGCATTATTGTGGCTCCCCTCCTGTGCGCTGACCACAGAGCCACGGTACGGGACCTCTATGATCCGAGGTTTGTCAATGATGCGGGCGCAACGATTGCCCTTCTCCACGATGCCAATGATCCAAGCCTGTTGCCCATCGCCCGCCCCTCCGTTCTGCCCCACAGCTCCCGACAAACCCACACGACTGGATTTCATCTCGGCACAAAAGCGGGCTGCCTGCTCTCGCGGCAAGCAGATCAACAGACCACCTGAGAGAGGCAGGAAAAAGATTTGTATCTACCGAAGAGCTTGGAGAAATCTCTACAGACCAGGAAAGTCAATTTTCAGGAATTTTAATAAACGATTCTTTGATTAATCATTAATGTTAATACCGCAAAACATAAGGAGGACCTTTAATATAAAGTGTATTTACTTTTATTCAAATTTAACCAATCAAACGCGAGAATTTATATTGTTAGTCCACTGACTGTATGCTGTTCAGTGTACATATATTACCTTTAATTTATTACTATTAATAATAAAACTAAAAACAAAAGATACAAATCTTTCTCTATTAACATTTTCTAAATTTGTCAGTTGGGATGATGCAGGGAGGCCGACGAATGAGCAGTGCTTTTTGTTAAAATATTTGAAGTGACAATCTTTACTTATACAGAAAGGATCCAAAACGGATTATGTTAAGGCACTTCAGGTTTCAGTGTAATTTCAAAGTTATGACAGTCATTACTGGTTCACAATTGTGTTTGTGCATTGAGCTGGGACTCTCACCTGATGTTTCAGAAGAGGTGCCCTGCAAAAGCCCAAACAGGTTTCCTCCAGCCTTGCTGATTGCGGCCATTTTGGAGATAATGGGAAGGTTGTGAATGACGAAGGCAACATTATTTTTCTGCTGCTGGGCGAGATTCCGTGCATGACCTATGATCCCGAAGCCTGTGATGTCTGTGGCAGCGTGTGCATTAAATTTGTGCATTAAGGCAGCAGCTGGAGAGAGAAAGAAAACAAAAACATTTGAAAACAATATAAAACTGGTTGTATTTGGCAAAAAAAAAAAAGAAACACACACACGCACACAAACTGCTTAAAGTACCTTTATAATAAGGTAGGCTAGTTGTTAAGATTATGGGGTGGATTAAGGGAATCTAAAATATGGTCATGCAGGAAAAGGCATTAATATGTGCTTTATAAGTACTAATAAACAGCAATATGCATGATAATAAGCCAAACGTTAATAGTGAGAATTGGTCCTTAAATATTTTTTTTAAATAAATTACCAATAAATTTGATCTTTTCCTCTTTTTTTCCCTCACCATTTGAAAAGTAAACATACAGGCCATTTGAACTACTACAAAGTTGCCAAACTAGGTTATGTGTGTACTGAATATTGGTCCTACTGTTAAAATTAATCCACGCTAAGAATGCTTATGCAATGACATACCAGTGCGATTGAGAGTGGCCATATTGAGCATAGCCTCCTGATAAGCTTGCTCCACCTCCTCCCTGGATATCACCAACTTTATCTTGTTCCACTTCTCAGGCTAAATAAATTAAGCATAAAGGTAAACAGATCCAGAAAGAAATGAGATGAGATTACAGTGATACATGTGGAGTTGTTATCTCTTCAAACATCTACAAAAAGGGGGAAAAAACAGACAAGCAATCATTCCAAAGACACTCACTATATCCAGCCACTGATGGGCATTCACTGCTACTTGAGTTCCCAGAGGTTTAGTCAGAACTAACACATCTCCAGGTACAGCACTGTCAGGCCTGCAAACGTACACATACATGTGAGCTTTTACACAACTAAAACCGTGAAGTGTCACACAATGGATATTCACTTTTATAATTGTGGAAATATCCATTAAGGAAAATCTGAATCATTCAGAACCAAGTGTACAGACAGTCCTTTGATTCACGAGAGAGCAGACAGAGACACTCACATGATGAAATCATTGGGCTGGCACACCACAGAAGCTACACCCCCGACGATGATCCAGGGATTGATGACTGTTTGTCCCCCGGTTACCGAAGTCCCAGCCTCCTCTGCCGCATCACGGAAGCCCTTCATCATTAGAGGCATCACCTGATCTCTCTCCTGAGAGAACAACAGCACAGTACAAAGAAAATTAACCATTTCACACTCAGCATCCCGAATTAAAAAAAAATAAACTATACATAGAAAACTAACGAAACGTAAAAAAATGGAAAACAAAAATGATCGAAAATGAACGCAGAGAGAGCCCAGCTCACCTTCTCATTCATCTTCTGACTGACGCTGAGAAGCATGAGCATGTTGTCACACTCTGTGATGCCCATGGCATACAGATCACTCAGAACATTTGCACAAGCAATTCGTCCCTGTAAAAGAATGGATGTGAGTGCCATTTATTTGTAAGTTCCATGCTAACATTTCCAAAATATTAATAGAGATCACTCACCATCATGTAAGGATCCTCCACTAAAGGATAGAAGAAATCTGTGGTTTGGACCAGGGAAAGACCTCCATGCCTCAGAGGGATCACACATGAGTCCATTCCAATACCTGCAGATAAGATCATTTTTCACCCTCTGTAATTTCCTGCACAGTGTGCATGTATATTTAAAGAAGCTTTGATTAATCATATAATATAGGTACTTAAATCCTTATAAAACCCATTCAGTTGGCAACAGTATGAAGCATTTTTGTAGGATTACTTATGATCCATTTTGCAGTGGAAAGCATTAATTTATAGCCTGGGTTCATAGTTCACATCTCTTTCAAATGATTGCATTATACTTCCTAGTCTGACTCATTTCCGCGACTCGGTTCTTTTGAACAGTTCGTTTCCATGAACCGGTTCATAAAACCGATTCAGTGATTTTTTTAAGATCACAATAAAACCATAAGTAATCAACAGATTACTGCTTACTAATGTTTTTTTTTCTATTAACCACATTTTGTTTGATGTAACTATTTTATTAAATTCACCTCTTATTGGGAAATCCTATAATTTAATAAAGTCCAAAATATATTTCCAGAATATTTTATTCATACAAATGTTGCTTTTATCAGTCAAATTCCTGGTTCACTCCATATGCACTTACTATCAGTAAGAGCAAACTCAGTGTGCTGATTTTTGAAACTATTCAACAGATTCATGAAAAAGATCCGACTCAAAAGAACGAGAGGTTCACGGATCAGCGTTCGCTGTTTGACAGCGCTGGTGTGACTGTGACAGGTCAGTCATACTTTACCTAGTCGAGGACCCTGAGCAACTGAAACAAGTCCGAATTCAGCGGTCTCGTCTCCAACACCCGCCCCCGAGCCGCCGTCCTCTCCGGGCGGGCGGTCCGGCTCTAGTCCCTGCAGGAGTTTGAGCAGAGTCTCCTGCGGGACTTTACACCCTCATCCCTTCATATCGGAGAAGGCCGTGAGCCGGAAGCCGCGGTCTAGGCCGTGCTCCTCCGGGTTCAGCGCCTGATATCCCGCCGGGTAAAAGGCTCCCGCTCCGCCAGAGTCCACTGACGCTGGCTCAGAAACTGACATGGCTAAAGAGAATTTTATTTACTCCTCATTCAGATAGTGAAACACGGGAAATGAAAGAGAAGGGGGAGTCGTTTGACGGGATAAATGGCTGACAGAATCAAGAGAGCGTGTTTTATCTGCACTCTTGGTCATAGAAACGAGTGTGGACGCGGCGCGCTAGCGGACTGAACCATCTCACCCTGCAGAGGGGAGGTGAGAGTCACCGTATGACACTAGTTAGAGAATTCATCGCTGGCAGACAGAGTACAGCCAGAATACACTCAAACCACCAGAGAAAGTGTAGGAAAATTAATCTCGCACCAAATTTAACTACGTCTAGGATGTTTTGCATTTGACTGGTCACGCTTAAACCCCCTCAAATATAAGCATCCCACAGTCTGCTATCGTGAGCTCCGCCTATTGGGGTACTGCCATAAAGGTGCATCAGACATATTCATGCAAATATACTGACAATCCCAGATACTTTTTTTTATTATTATTATGCAAAAATTATACAAAGATTTGTACAAGCATATGCAACAAGTACAAAAACAAATAAACATTCATAAGAACATGTAAAGTGAAACAATTCATACCAGGGGTAAAATTACAACAATTTAAAATAACAAAAAGCTTCATGGGTCTTTCTTGCTTTTTTGTTCTTAATTTTGTCTAATGTAGTACCATATTGTTTAATCTCTTTTATAAAATGTTCAAAGTTTGGCTTAGCTTTAGACCATTTTTTTCACATGAATGTGATATTTTCCAAGTAAAATAAAAAGTTGTATAAGAAAGCATATCATATTTTTGGAATCAACATTGTCCTGTACAAAAAAAAAAAACGGCATCATACAGATTCATTTGTATACATGTTCCAAACAACCTAGAAATGAAATTGGGGAGGGTAACAATGGTCTTGAAATTCCTCCATTTGTACATCTGTCTGAATGTGGATTTGTGGAGTCCAAACTCTTTAGAGATGGCATTGAAACCTTTTCCAACCTGATGAGCAACATCAACTCTTTTTCTCAAGTCCTCAGAGATCTCCTTTGTTCGTGCCATGATTCACTTCCGCAAACATGACCAAACATTGATAGATCCCTGTTCTTTAAATAAAATATGGCAGGCAATGACACCTGATAGTCATTTCACTGAATGAAAACACCTCTGAACAGATGGACTCTTAATTTCACCTTCAAATTTACTGCTGATCCTAGAGATTCACATACTTTTGCACTGCACAGATATGTAACACTGGATAGTGGATACATTTTCTGAAATAAATGAAAAAGAAATATCTTTGTCTATTTTCAGGCGTGTGAAAATGTGATTGTTTTGGGTCATATTTATGCAGAAATATAGGAAACTGTAAAGGGTTCACAAACTTTCAAGCAACACTGAATATATATATATATATACTGCAATTAATGATTTAAAGATGAATGTTTTTACCCCGGACACACATTATACATAATATAAAAAGTATGTGTATACACACACACACAAACACATATATATATATATATTGTTGCTGTCCAACGATTAGATCAAATAAGTTGTTTCATTATGTTTGGTATGGATTAGTATAATATAAAAGCACACACATACAGCAGATATTGAAATATTTACATGTACATATTAATTATATATAAAACATATTTAAAATATAAATATTAAATATATGCAGGGCAGTTTGTATTGTATATATATTGCATAAATTACACGGTACACATAATGAAACAAAACTTTTATGTTTGAATGTGATTACGCCCATTAAAGCATTGACATCAATATATATATATACACATGTGTGTGTAAATATGTGATGTCAATGTTAATGGGGTAGGATGGTTAATTATACAACCTCTTTATAAAAAATGAGTCAGGAAAACTTTGAGAAAATTGTTTATTCCCATAGTCAATGAATTTCATCGATATTTGGGACACTTCACAATAGAGAACTGGCTAGATGCGAAGTACCGATAAATCACCTCAGTCTTTGTCTTTCTGAGGTTTAATATTAATAGCACAAATGAAAATTTGTATTTCTTTGTTTAAAAAAAAAAAAAAAGAACAGAACACCAACTTTGGCTAGTATAATTAATGTTAGGGAATGGGGAATGCCTCAAGACCAGTTTGAACAGTGTGGTGGAAAATTGACTTTTCTTCTCATCTCAAGCCTGGATTGCACTTTTGGTGCTGTAGGCCAGGTAGTAGACCATAATGCCAATCAGAGCAGCCAAGACCTCCGTGGACACCCAGGGACCATTCCATGCACCCTGCAATTCATAAATACACTGATTAATAAACATACAGAGACAAATCACACAAAAGCATAGAAAGTAAACAAGTAGTAGCAACACATTCCAATGTGGAGGTATATTTTTGTTAATATAGGTTTACAGGTTTTTCTTAGCCCTAATCATTACACAGATAAGGCGATTGTTGACAATGAAGATTAGTATGCATATTTACCCTGTGATCCACACTGACAGAGAACAAAGGCTTGATGACATCAACATCTTCATTGTTTCTCTGAGCCTGAAAGCATTAACATTTTTATCAGCACCGTTGAATATACAGTCCCATCAATTATGTTAAATGGATATTGCACCCAAAAATAAAAACTCATTATTTACTCACCCAGACATGTACTAATTTCTTTCTTGTGCAGAACCCAAAAAACTATATTTTTAAGAATACTGATAACCAAACTGTATTGGTGCTTATTAAGTTAAGGCATTCTTCATAATATTTCTTTTATGCTTCACAGAAGCAAGTAGGTCATGTAGGTTTGGAATGACATGTGGGTGAGCAAATGATGACAGAACTTTTTATAAATTTATGGGGGAATTACCCCAATCATTCCTTAAATTTACCAACCTTTCTTAGAGTACTGTAAGACTCCTCGTCGAAGAATTTGACCTGATATGTGCCTGAGCTGGCCTGCTTATGAGGAACACTCCATGAGACCTGGACAAAAATAAATCAATAGAACAGTTTGTCACATATGTTGAAGAATCTTACATGTATGGCTTTGTTAGAACACCACAAAGGGATAGTTCACATAAAAATGAAAATACTGTCATCATTTAGCTCACCCTCAAGTTGTTCCAAATCTGTATGAATTTCTAAAGTTATTTTGCAGAATGTCGATACCCATACAGTTGATGGTGACCGTTATGGAAAAAAATACTATGGAAGTCAACAGCTACCATCAACTGTTTGGTTACCAACATTCTTCAAACTTTATTATTTTGTGTTCAGGAGACCAAAGAAGCTCATACAGGTTTGAAACAAGTGGAACAAATGATGACAACATTTTCTTTTTTGGGTAACTATCCCTTTAAATCCTCTGTAACCTTACCTGGTATTTGCCAACATCTTGGCCTCTGGTCACAGGAAACTGCTTGCCATTGACGTCTGCATAAAGAGCAACACTCTGAACACAAAACACAAGTCCGGTCAGTCCACACTTCTGTACCAATAAAGCGTGTATACATGTACCTTTTAGTCCACTCACCTGAGCTCCGTTTGCGCACGCCAGACTCAACTCAACGATGAAGACGGTCTCGGAGGAGATGAGCGCGTCTGTCGTCGTGTATGAAGACGGAGAAATGGCTGGGTCTGTGCAAGTCTCA
The DNA here is from genome assembly GCA_018155175.1 of Sinocyclocheilus anophthalmus. Lineage (NCBI taxonomy): Eukaryota > Metazoa > Chordata > Actinopteri > Cypriniformes > Cyprinidae > Sinocyclocheilus > Sinocyclocheilus anophthalmus. The sequence goes on from JADLZN010000732.1 coordinate 628,316, forward strand.
GCTGAGGAGAGAAAACATCGGTCACACTACTGTCCTTACGAATAACAGGTCACATGTCAAGTTTGGTCACTGACTTAATTAAACCATAAATGTTTCTAACAGATAGCTGTGATAAAAACGGAATCAATTCAATGTAGCTCGAGACATCTCGATGTTAGCCTGTCTGACGATAAGCGAGGAGACTGAAAGCCGCGAATGAATGATGTTGTATATCGAACGTTAATGGAAAATTACCTGCACAAAGGCTCAGACAAAGAGCCAAAATCGCTGTTATAACGCTCATCATGTTGATCGCTAGGCAGCTGAATCCACCTCTACTCACTCAACCCTGAGGAAAAAGAGCAGCGGCGCTACAGACACGTCACCTCAACGGAAGAGTGGCTCGTCTGCTAGCGAGTGCGCCTCTGGCGAAAGCCGCCGGTACTGCAGAGCAAAGGCTCACAACCAGGGGCCAGCAGGCTTCCAAGAGATGTGAAGTGATTATTTAAAAGGGTCATATGATGCAATTTCAAGTTTTCCTTTCTCTTTGGAGTGTTAAAAGCTGATTGTGCATAGATAAGATCCCTGAAGTTACAAAGACTAAAGTCTCAAAACCAAAGAGATATTCTTTAAAAAAAAGTTAAGACTAGTCCATGCTCTCCTAAAACGCCTCGTTCTAACACGCCCCCACATATCTACTTCACTATGTGGAAGTATTAGCATAATGCGGCCCAAATATGCACGCAAAGAAAGGCGTGGTTTCAGTAACTGCAGTGCAGAGACGCTGTGTGTTTCAGTGCAAATGCACTTATTTGGCCTTCCGAAAGTAGGTGCATTTAGGAATCTTTAAGATTACTTATAACAGATCAGCAATGCATTTTATGGATGACCGTTTCATTGACCTAGGAGAGGAGGTAATTCTGACTTTGCTATGACAATCTGGCGATTCTGAATCAGCTACTGTTTTGTTATAGTTTAAGTATTTGCTATTGACTGCTCAATGCGGCGGTCTGCGTCATCGTGTGTGGGGTGTGTGTGTGTGTGTGTGTGAGAGAGAGAGACAGGGTCACATCAAAGTGGAGTCAGCTGTCTTAACCGTGGCTTGTGTTCTGCAAACACATACAAGCTTCATCACTGTGTCTGTCACGCGTTTCTGTTCCCCTTTCGGGCTCTGTCTTACATTTATTTTGAAAGATGAAGCTCGCGATTATTTTAAGGGGTGTTACATTTCCGACGAGTGCTTGTGGTGTTCGGCCTATCACAATGCACTGGGTCAGCTGGCCCATCAGAGCAGACTGCGCTTGTCAAAGAAGGGGGCTTTGTTGAAAACAACGTGTTTAAGAGAGACGGGGCATAGAGGACCTACAATAATGTACAGTATTTGAAAAATGATGTGTTTTTTGAACATTAAAGCATGTCAACATATTCTGTTACACCAAATACACAAACTAATGATCTTAAAAAAGACACCTTAATCTAATTGTAATGATGTAATATTCTTATTAACTACATCAAATAATGGACTTGAAATAAAATGCTAAAAAAAACACATACAATAGGTCTTACTAGTAATATATTTTTTCTATTTAACCAATAAAAAGTGGTTGGCAAATGAGGGCCTGACGTAAAAAAAAAGCATGGAACCACGGTGTGAAGAAAACTATTTGAAAAGTTTAGGAAAGACATTCCAAAAGTAGGGGTACTGTAATCTACATAATAAAGGATTAAAAATAGAAATAGAAATTTTTAGATGCATTTACAATTGTAATGATGCCACATCTGCAATGATTTTCCAAATCCCCTTATTAATACTTTTAACCAACTGTTCAAGGGGACTTTTATTTAAAGTATTATGCATTGTTGTATTATTGCAATGTAATAAATATTTGAATATGAAAAATTTATTATAACTTTTTTTTTTTATATATATATATATATATTAATATATATATATATATATATATTATTCAAATATAACACCCAATTTTAATTTTAAAACTTGGTGAAATGTTTGCTTGTGCAAATTAAACAATAAACAAATTTCACTGGTTTGCTATTTTTAACTCATTGCACGATATAACTGATTTGCAAACATTAGTGTGGTTTTATAAATAAAGTGAGGATTACATAGGATTAATTTCATCAGTTAATCAGCTATCATAATTCAACGAATTTTAATGACAGTGCTAATATAATTTAAAGATAAAAATCTTTGGTCAAAATAAGAAATGGAGGAAATTACTATTTTGAGATTTGCAAAAGATTACAGTTCACAGTTTTTAAGTTATTTTTAAAGATTATCTTGTGGACAGTTAAAATATCCAAAACGGACCAAAACCAATAAAAATAAAAAAACTCAAATCTATTGGTTATAATAAAATAATTATTATTTTTGTAAAATCTTGACTAATGCCTTATTCAGCAACTCTTTTGAAGTTTTTCATAAATGTAAGTGATTTGTAAGTACACAGTATTCTGCTGCACACACAGTATGTGCTTGACAAAAGAAAAAGTTTATATATTCATACTTTTATTTCTTTAAATCTCTCCATAACAATAGTCTGTACAAAGTTCTTGTGTTTTTTTCATATTCACTTTGGCTGATAATACACTATTAACACAGGCGGGCATGAATCCTCAAGAGTGCGTACATCCAGAGAAACAAATACCACAGGTATACAGGAAACATTGTCACTGTCAGATGTGTGCAGACGTAAAGCAGACGCAAACATTCACACGTGCAGCACATTACACTACGCTGTCACAGAAAGGCAGTACAGACAAGCTTTTTTTGTAAAGAGATACACACACTAAGTGTACAGAAACATGGTGGCTGCTCTATAGCCACATGATAAAAACATCTGCTAAACATCGGCTACCTGTCTACTTCAAGTCAATTTGCATCAGGATTAAATGTTCAAAATCCTTAGATGGATCTTGTGTACTTGTTTCTAGCATGTTTTTGATTTTCACTTCTTGAATATTAATTTTTTTGTTGTCGTTGTTGTTGTTATAGTACACTCAGGTGTCAAGAGATCACCTGAACATCTCTTCCTCTCACTGGATACAGTCCATAACGTGAATCTGCAGGGTGTCCATGTCTGGAGCCTTGTACATACATTTGGGACAGCAGTAATCAGGCAGCCCGTCTTGATCTTCGTCTCTTCTGCGTGCAGATGGAGGTTGGGCGGGGTTAAACATGGCTGCTCCTGCGAAAGGTGCTTCAAAAGCAGAAATTTCGGTAAAGATTAATATAATATGCTATAAGACATAACTGTTGCATTTGCCATGTAGTCAATGAAACTAACAACAATTATATTAAAAACGAAGGAAAGAAAGTGCATGTTGTAGTTGATGCAGACTCTGAATGAGGTGTTTTACCGGCTGGAGGAGGTGGGTGTGGACGAGGCCTGTAGTCCTCCAAATGTCTCTGTTGCATCTCTTCAATGCGAGCTCTGTGAGGAAACAACATTCACATGTAACTCTTGGACATTTGTAACTTGGACTTTTATAAGCAACTATTCATATATATTCATTCAATGCAATTAATTTCAATTTAATTTGATCAATTCACTGGCATACCATCTGATTCAATTAAAATGTTCAAATTACATTACTAATATGAATATCATAATAACAAAAAAATAGCTACCTTTTGGTTTAAAAAAAAACTAAAAATTAAAAACCATTACTTTAAGTGCTACAAGTGAATTTAGGCATCACATATTGGGTAAAGAATAAAAAATGGATTTTCATTTTGAGATCTGCTGAAGTCTAAAGTTAGTGTTAGTTAATGGGGTTATTGCGGTGATCATATTACAGTTTTTGATTGATGTATCGTTTCATTTTTCAGATCAGCAAAAAAGTTCTTTAGTTGTCTAAGAGCAGTATTCAGATTCAAATATAAAAACACTGCATAGTATAAATTAAATACAGATTAATCTTTGTTAAAGCTACTAAACTGATTCAGTCAAGAGCAGAGAAGAATTTTTTCTTTATTTATTTATTTTGATTAACATTAACACATAAATTAGGCAGCTCTGGCTTCATGAACTAATATAATGATACACATTCGATTTCCTTCTCAACTGTTTACGGTTACTTACATCACAACCAACTGTGTTTACGAGGATACTCAAGACGGTATTTTGAGACAATTTTGTGTGTGTGACCATTCAACAAAGAAGATGTGAAAGAGAATTTGGTGTTTTAATACTCTCTTTTGCATCTTCTTGCACTTGAATGGTTTGTTTGAATGTTTGATTTTGGAAAGACTTAAAAACACTTGCAAATTATAAACTTTCACTATATGGTGGTTAAACTTTGCTATTAATCTGCAAGTCACATGCCAAACCACGGGACCTGGTCCATACAGATTACAGATCAGCTCTAATTTAATAAATAACATTATATGATAGAATGGGTCATCTAAATGTAAAAATAATGGAAATTAGCAATTGAACATTCAATATGACCGATATCAATAAAATGAAGAAAAAAAAAATCAATAATAACGTTCAGTAACATATCATATAGTGTCAATCTCTTTTCCTACCTTGAGGTTCCTTCTTGCTTGAGTCTGTCTATCTCAACTAGTGCCTTACTCAGCTCCTCCTGCAACTCTTCCTTCTTTTGATTGAGTTTCTCTCTGGCTTCCCTCTCAGCCAGGAAGTCCATCTTATAGATCTCTGCCTGCAAAAATAAAATGTGCAATTGTGTTTGTGTTATTATATGCAACATGCATGCTGAACATGCATTTATAACAGGCTAAGACATAGTAAGTGAGCAGAGCACTGTAAGATTAGTGTGCAGGTGTTATATTCACCTGAGCGTTCAGCACTGGTATAGTCTCTAATGCAGCTCTCAGCTGCTCCGTTTCCTCCTTGAGTTTATCAATGAGATCCTGTTTCAGAGCCAGAGCTTTCTCAGCCTCTGCTAACCTGTTAACTAGAGTATCTGCCTCGCCACACTGTAATGGAAATTACCACATGTATGCTTTCTGTTAACAAATTTATAGTGAACCATGCACTGACCTATTTTCAAAAAACATCAAACAGTCACAGTTTTCCAGTTTTGTAGCATTTAAATTAAGACTTTGGTCAATGACTAATAAGCATGTCCACTATAAAGAACAGAAAAAATATTTTAAAATGTAGTTTATAAATCTAGTTCAAAATATTTTATAAATAAAACATTTTTCAAGGAGATACTTGAAGTATTTATTAGAAATATCATGAATTATTAATAAATGTTTATTTAGGCTTATTGACTTTCACACACAATCACGCGGGTTCTCATGGGTTTTATTGATTAAATGTACTATTATATATATTTTGTTGGTTGTGGTTGCACTTACAGGTTTGTGTTACCTAAAACTAAAACTATTACAAATCGCTTTCGATAACTGAAAAATCTGAAATAAATAAAAATTAATGAGAAAATGAGAAATGTTGCCCTGTCATCTAACTGAAATTAAATAAGTTCAAGTACTGTAATCAATCAAACTAAAACTGAAATATAAAAAGCTAAATATATTTAAAAAAAATTAAATAAAAACTATGATAATATACATTTATTTTTCAAATAAAAACTATGATAGCAATGTTGAAAATTGTGTCTTAACCAAACACCACACAAATCACAAACAGCAGCTACCTACCCTGTGATTGGCTTGCTTTTCACTTTTGAGTTTTTTGTCATAATCCTGAAACAAACATGTGTACGCATGTTGGAGCTGGGCCAGCTTCCTCCTAGATGAGGAAGAGCAACAGGAATTGTGGGTTACTGTTACAACCATAACAAAGAAAAAAGGAAGCTGCCTTTGTTACAGGGTTCTCCATCCAACTAAACCCACCTCTCCTCCACTATGACGAGCCTCTCGTTCTTCAGTGCAGTTTCTAGGTTCTGTGTCTGCAGTAAAAGATTGTCCACTGTCACACTGTGCTGCTTCTTCTGCTGCTCCATGTCTCTCTCTAAAGTCTGCAGGCGTTCGGTCTTCTTGCCCAACCTGGGAGATCAAACAGGTCTTGTACACACAGCTGCTGAATCTCATACACAAACACATGCACAAGGACGAAGAGATGCACTCACTTATCCTCTAAAATTCGTCTCTCTGCTTCACTTTTCTCCAGCCAATTTTGTCGTTCATTCAACTCACCGAGAAGGGACGTGACCTGAGCTCTCAGAGCTTCACTATCCTTTGTCAGCTACAAACACAAAGATGATGATCACCCATCCCAAACTACTGAAAATGTTGCCACAGCTCAGCATAGGAAGAAATGGCTTTTGCATACTGAATCACAGGTTGTGTCTGCGTTTATGTACCTGAACAAAGTCCTTCTCCTTCTGTTTGAGTAGAGCCTCATTTCTGTCTCTCTGAACAGAGCTCTTCTGAAGACAGTCCAGCTTCTCCTGGAGCTCCCTGTACCTACATCACAGCAAAGACACAACCAGGATTAACAGTCCATCTTACTGCAGTTCACCACCAAATGCACCAATTCATTCCTTATTATCAGTACGGTTTCTACATTTTATCAAATCATCTAATTAAAAAGAAAAAAGAGCCACAAAAACTGAAGTGTGGGGAATATGTAATGACCAAAATGTTAAATCAAAACTACCTTGTATTTTAGCTTCTTTAATATACTTGCCTAGATGCAAATTCTGGCCAACAATGAGATTTTTGTGTATGCTAGGAACTTGTTTGCTGCATTTACTGCATTCACTATTCGGTCTATCTCCAATAAAAAAAATGCCAATAAATACTTTTATTTTACATTTTTATTTCTAAAATCTATTAATAAAATAATAAAGTAGTAGTATATATTTATTTAATGCCATGCCAGCATCTAAGGCTATTTTCATGGCAAAAGAAACACCTTTAAAGATTAAAGTGATAAAAAATTTAAAACTTTTCCTGGCAAAATGTACTACATAAATATACAAAGACAAACATTGTTCCAAAGTGTTGTTCAGTAAAAAGTTTGAATGGTTAAAGGTGGTCTTATGCTCAACCATGGCTGCATTTATTTGATCAAAAACTGCACATGTTGAAAATACCATTTACAATAACTATTTTCTATTTGAATATATTGTAATTTATTCCTGTGATGCAAACCTAAATTTTCAGCAGCCATCACTCCAGTCTTAAGTGTTACATGATTCATAATTTGGTGCTCAAGAAAACAGTTGTGATGCTTAATATGTTTGGGGGGAAAAAAAAAGTTAAAAAAAACCCGTTTTTCTCTAAGTTGACGTTAATTTATAGAAAGTTCCATACATCTTCTGTAATATTATAAATGTTTTACTGTCATTTTTGATCAGTTTAATGCATCTTTGCGGAATAAAAGCATTCATTTCTTTATTTAAACTTCTGAACCGTATGGAACGATATTCCGGACATTTTTCAAATAGAATAGCAAATTGTATTTTCAATTGCGTTTTCAATATGTGGACGCATAAATTGTGACATACTCCAAATGCAATTGCAAATCCTGCATTAGCGATTGCATTTTCGCTTTCGCGAACGCACAGTGACTGCCAAATTTCAAATGAAAAAACAAAGTCCATTTGCAACTGTATTTCCAATATCTTACAAGTTATGAGCCTGTCATATTTAAATAACAATATTAATTACCACGTCTGCTTTTCACTCTCGCTGCGTCGCGCATGGAACGATATTCCGGAAAATTTTCAAATAGAATAGCAAATTGTATTTTCAATTGTGTTTTCAATGTGTGGACGCATAAATTGTGGCATAATTCAAATGCAATTGCAAATCCTGCGTTAGTGTTTGCATTTTCGCTTTCGCGAACGCACAGCTACGGCCAAATTTCAAATGAAAAAGAAAAGTCCATTTGCAACTGTATTTCCCATATCTTACGAGTTATGAGCCTGTCATATTTAAATAGCAATATTAATTACCAGTTTGCTTTTTCACTCTCGCTGCGTCGCGCATGTAACCTGCCAAAACTCAAATGGAATCGCAATTCCTTTTGCATTTGAATTTCCGACGTCTACATGGAAAGCTGTCAATCAATGTGAGGGGCGGGGCTATACTAGGGGGCGTGTTTGGGTTGGGAGGTGACGTCACTCACAGACAACCGTGCAGAATGCTCTGATCAATGGAGATAATCAGTAAAGGCTCCGCTAAAGGCAGCTACAAATCAGTTTCGTACCTGTGTGAACGAACAAACAGTGCAACCTTCTTGGCACAATACACAATTCTGTCTTTTTTTACCCCAAATGTAGCGATTATCCCCTGCTAACAGCGGGAGCCACAACGGTACGCACAATAGCTCAATATTCACTATTAACCAAACGCTTTCACCTGTCCCAGCATCTCTCCCTGTTTACTCTCACTTACACTTTTAATCCGTAATAGAGAGCGTATCACACCTGCCTCAAGACCTTTTACCATTTGCACTCCACTTGAAGCAAACAGACAGTGCAAATCTACACTTATTTTCCACCTTACTTTATATTTTATTAAACAGTTTTAATCCGTTATGGAGTTTGCGTCCAATACGTGGCACCAAAAGCGTTGCGCCTGCCTCAAGATCTCACTATGTACAGCCACTGGACACCGCGATTAATGCACGTGATTTTTAATGTTATCTTCTGGCCTTGGCGGTGGTGTGTTCCTGTGACAGCGCACCCTAGATCTGATGCTGAAGTGTCATCTGGGTACGGTAGAGTAAGCGTAGCAGCATTTACTGTGTGTCAAATGCATCTATCGGATCTAAAAAGACGGAGAGATCTTGAGGAAGTGCACATAGGGCTGATTCGTATAGGAATAAAGATATAGGTGGCCAATAGGTATTGTTTAATAGTTCATGTAGATTGTGTCGTGTGTTTAAGGCATCACGTGGCGTGCAAACGCTAAAGGTCTTGAAAGCAGTGGTTGACACGTCCTATTATGGATTAAATAGTGCAAGGAGTGTAAACAGTGAGAATGCTGAGACCAGTGAAAGCGTTTGGTAATAGTGAATATTTGACGCATTGTGCGTACCGTTGTGCTTCCCGCTGTAGCAGGGGATAGTAGCTACATTTGGGGGGTAAAAAATACAGAATTAGGCTATTGTGCCAAGAAGGTTGCACTGTTGTTCATTCACACAGGTTGTGAAAACTGATTGGTAGCTGCCTTTAGCGGAGCCTTTACAGATTACCTCCATTGATCAGAGCATTCAGCACGGTCGTCTGTGAGTGACGTCACATCCCAACACAAACACGCCCCCTAGTATCGCCCCGCCCCCTCACATTGATTGACAGCTTCCCGTGCAGACGTCGGAAATTCAAATGCAAAAGAAATTGCGATTCCATTTGAGTTTTGGCATGTTACATGCGCGACGCAGCGAGAGTGAAAAACCAGACGTGGTAATTAATATTGCTATTTAAATATGACTGGCTCGTAACTCTAAGACATGGGAAATACAGTTGCAAAAGGACTTTGCTTTTCCATTTGAAATTTGCCGGTCACTTTGCGTTCGCAAAAGCGAAAATGCAAACAGTAATGCAAGATTTGCAATTGCATTTGGATTATGTCACAATTTATGCGGCCACATATTGAAAACGCAATTGAAAATACAATTTGCTATTTTATTTGAAAATTGTCCGGAATATCGTTCCATAGTCGCGCATGTAACCTGCCAAAACTCAAATGGAATCGCAATTCCTTTTGCATTTGAATTTCCGACGTCTACACGGAAAGCTGTCAATCAATGTGAGGGGGCGGGGCTATACAAGGGGGCGTGTTTGTGTTGGGAGGTGACGTCACTCACAGACGACCGTGCAGAATGCTCTGATCAATGGAGGTAATCGGTAAAGGCTCAGCTAAAGGCAGCTACCAATCAGTTTCGTACCTGTGTGAACGAACAGACAGTGAAACCGTCTTGGCACAATACATAATTCTGTCTTATTTACCCCAAATGCAGTGATTATCCCCTGCTAACAGCGGGAGCAACAACGGTACGCACAATAGGTCAATATACACTATAAACCAAACGCTTTTCACCTGTCTGCATCTCTCCCTGTTTACTCTCACTCACACTTTTAATCCGTAATAGAGAGTGTGTCACACCTGCCTCAAGACCTTTTACCGTTTGCACTGCACTTGATGCACTTAAGCAAACAAACTAATCTATACTTATTTTCCACCTTACTTTATATTTTATTCAAGTTTTAATCCGTTATGGAGTTTGCGGCGTACATGGCACCAAAGCGTTGCGCCTGCCTCAAGATATTTCGCTATTTACAGCCACTGGACACCGCGATTGATGCACATGATTTTTAATGTTATCTTGCCTTGGCTTGGCTGTGGCATGTTCTGTGACAGCTGCACCTAGATCTGACTGCTGAAGTGTCATCTGGGGCAGGCAGCCAGAGTAAGAGAGCAGCATTTACTGTGTTGTGTCACAGATCTACGGATCGTAAAAGCCTGAGAGATCTTGAGGCAGGGGCACATAGGCTATTAGATAGGAATAAGATATAGGTTGCAAATAGGTAAATACATGTAGATTTGCTCTGTTTGCTTAAGTGCATCAAGTGGAGTGCAAACGGTAAAAGGTCTTGAGGCAGGTGTGACACGCTCTCTATTACGGATTAAAAGTGTAAGTGAGAGTAAACAGGGAGAGATGCAGAGACAGGTGAAAAGCGTTTGGTTAATAATAGTGAATATTGACCTATTGTGCATACCATTGTGGCTCCCGCTGTTAGCAGGGGATAATAGCTACATTTGGGGTAAAAAAGACATAATTATGTACTGTGCCAAGAAGGTTGCACTGTCTGTTCGTTCACACAGATACGAAACTGATTGGTAGCTACCTTTAGCGGAGCCTTTACCGATTACCTCCATTGATCAGAGCATTCGGCACGGTCGTCTGTGAGTGACGTCACCTCCCAACACAAACACGCCCCCTAGTATAGCCCCGCCCCCTCACATTGATTGACAGCTTTCCGTGTAGACGTCGGAAATTCAAATGCAAAAGGAATTGCGATTCTATTTGAGTTTTGGCAGGTTACATGCGCGACGCAGCGAGAGTGAAAAAGCAGACTGGTAATTAATATTGCTTTTTAAATATGACAGGCTCGTAACTCCTAAGACATGGGAAATACAGTTGCAAATGGACTTTGCTTTTTCATTTGAAATTTGGCCGTCACTGTGCGTTCGCGAAAGCGAAAATGCAAACGCTAATGCAGGATTTGCAATTGCATTTGGATTATGTCACAATTTATGCGTCCACATATTGAAAACGCAATTGAAAATACAATTTGCTATTCTATTTGAAAATTGTCCGGAATATCGTTCCATAGAACCGTAGTCCAAATGAGAAATGTCAAAACATTTGACTGCTAGTGCATCTGTCTCATTCCAGTCACAGACACCGTGTTCTTTCAACACCAATGAGGGGAGGGACACACGAGCACACACACACACAGTGAGATATAGTTCCCCTCACCTGCCTTGTGTAGCCTGAAGCTGCTCAGTTAGTTTAGCCAAGTGAGAGCTAAGCAGACACATGAATCAAAACAGAAGACAGAAAAGAGAGATTCCAAACCATTCACATTAAAAGAAAGGAAGCAAAGCACTTTGAGATTTATTACAATCCAATTCAAGCGTGCAGAGTTTACAGCCTGCAGGGAGAGAGAGCAGTGTAAACTGAACATCTGAGAGTACCTTTCTGCAGGAACGGTGAGCGCGCATGCCTGCTGGACTGACTCTTCAGTAACACCACCATTCTAATAAAGAGAGGATTAATCAATGATCAGAAGTTAGATAGATATATAAATACCGTTTTGACATCTCTATTTAAAGAATCCCGAAACAAATGTCTCAAAATATTAAAGAGCACAACTATTGATAATATTAAGTAATATTTCTTGAACACCAAATCAGAGTAATAAAATTATTTCTGAATAGTCATGTGACACTGAATACTTAATCAATGGTTATTTTAAATTGTAATAATATTACTGTTTTTACTGTATATTTGATTAAATAAATACAGCCTTGGTAAACATAAGAGACATCTTTCAAAACATTAAATAACTCTTACTGACCCCAAACCGTAATGTATATAATTTAGAATTTATCTTAATAATAATTTGTATAATTTAAAAAAATGCCGTTATTATGACCTTGTATTAATTAAGCAACTACGTGGAAGTCTATTACATTGCAGATTTTTCTAAAAAAAATAAAACCTTGATGAATTGTAAATTTATAAAAAATGATCAAAGTGAAAAGGTGTTGGACATTTTATTTGTGAACTACCCATATAATATATGTCTAATTATATCAATAAACAAATGGAACATAAACGCTCTACCTGATTGAGTTTGGAGCGTAACTTCTCTACAGTGGTGAGGAGATTTTCTCTCTCTTTCTCATTCTCTGTCTTCTCCTTCTCCAGCTCCTCATTCCTCCTCCTCAGTGCCCTCATCCCTTCCTCTAGCTTCTCTTTGTGGCTTTTCAGCAGTTTCAGAAATTCATTAGAGCCCTCAACAGGCTGAAGTGAAAAAGATTTGTAAAGATGAAGGCACAAATACTTAAAAAAAGAAACAACTTGATCTTCAGCCATGTTTGGATTGTACTTTAACACAGTGAACCAGGAGGATAAAACACACCACACCACACCCAAAAGTAGTCAAAGCAGATTAGCACTCATTGCTGATAAAGCTCTATTGTACAGACATTTCACATATTGACATTTATGGTAAATTACCAAACTTTGAGGCATTGTGTGTCTGTCAGCGTCTCCTTCAGCTCGGTCTGTCAGTACAGCTTCATTTAATACCTGCGTAATGAAACAATAAAGGGAAGTTTTAATTCAATGAACTGACAACTTCATGCAAGTTCCAAATGCTTTACAAAAGAACCTACTTCTGGTGAGTCCATGAGGACATTCTTCTCTACATTAGTGCACTTCAGCTCTTGGTCCTGGCCTTGATTTCCAGTCTCTTTAGAGATGCCAACACTTGGACTCCCTGTTTGACTGATGCTGTGGTTGAGCTGTCCCAACAGGCTCTGGTTTTCCTGTGCCAGTCGCTGCACTAAAGCTCTGGCCTCACGAAATCTACAGCTCAGGAACTCGCGCTCCTCTCTCGACCTCCTCTGCCACCCCTCCATCTCATCACATCTTTCTTTGAGGGCATCATTGCTTCGCTTCAGAGCCTCTGTGGAATGTTTAGAGTTGTTTATGCAGTTTAATGTTATCAATGGGCAACGAATCTGGCATAGACAATCTCTCAAGTCTCACCTCGTAGCTGATGATTATCTGTTATGAGTCTATGGACCACTTCATTTCCCGCTAATTCAGGAGGGACCCCCATAGACCCCTGTGAACTGGCCATCAGTGACCCTTGACCCCTGGCACCCACAGTCTCCTCTCCAGTCAGCTCCCACTGCAGAGTACAACCACCTGACGGCTGCGGCTGGACCATGATCCTGAGAGAGAAGACCAGCCAATAATTAACATCTGGAGCTGGCAAACTCAATTAATTTTACAGTTGTTTGTGATTGTTGGATAAGCATATTGAATAAGTTTATAACGATTGCTGCAGCAAACTAGGAGTCTTTATTAAGTGCATTTACAGTATTTATTCATCTTTGTTAGTTAAAAAAAAAATACAACTATTCGTTGTTAGTTCATGTTAGCTCACGCCCATTAAATGATATTAACAGATACAACTTTGATTTTAATAACGTATTAGTAAAAGTTGAAAATACACATAATATATTATTATTATTATTATTGGAATTTGCATTTGTGCCATTACATTAATGCACAGTTTTTCTGCAATCAAAAACTGCATTTATTTTCATTTCTGTTTTGTTCTATAAAATGCTACACAGCTCACTTGACTGAGTAATTATGCAATCAATAAAGTTCATTTTAAATAATATTAACATACACAACTTTTGACTTTAATATTTTTTAGTAAATGCTGCATTTAACATTAAGATGAGTAAATTCTAAAGTATTAAATATTTTTCAGTTAGTTAACTAATGTAGCCTAGTTAACTAATGTTAACAAATTGTACAGCATTACCAATAACGATTATGAACTTATTTCTTTTCTTTTTTTAAACAACATTATTAATTAATTAATTGTTCAGTGCTGGATTATATTTTATTATTAGTTATGTTATTTTAAAATCTCACATGAAGTTTAAAATGGATGAATTGAGGGTTTAATTACAGTTTCACTTTACAACAAGAGCTAAATGGAGCGATTCACTGACATTTCTGCCATTAATAACGTTACAGCTCAAATGAAATAATCTCTCCAATCACAAAACATAGTGTTTCATTCCGTTTTAAGATCCTTTTACCTACAAAAAAATTGTTTACGGTTTCTCAGCGCGGTGTTGATTCCAAAGACAAACACACACTTCAAAAACACGGTTAAATATAATGACATTTAATTCTTATCGACACGTTTATTTTAATCAACTTCTCACATCTTCTGAAAAACAAGACTCAATGTTTTGTTTACAGGTTTCTGTCAGACGTAACGTTACTGAGCTAACGACACTAGCATCAGCGCATTTAAAACCCTAAAACATTCAAAACCACACACTAACACGAGTCAAATTCCTTAGACATACATAAATTATGTTATAAATATATATGAGGATGTAATAGGAAGGTAATTACTACCTTTTTAAGCCGTTCACAGTGTTTAACTATCCGCGCTAACACAGATCCACCGCTTGTCGGTCTTCCGCCAAGGAAACACGGCCCGGTTTACAGTCAACCATAGACGCTAAAGTCGGCAAACATCTTCAGCCTCGCCGAGCTGGAAAGTCACAATCGAGTTTGATAAAGTGAATTAAATAAAAATGTCCAGAAAAGCTCGGACAGGTACAGACTATCGAGGAATTCCCCCTCGACACTTCCGCGCTTCATCACACTCTGCGCTGTTTCCGGGTGTGGGGGATTATGGGAAGACAAATTAGAGTAAAAAGTCACGAGGAACTTCGGTGTTTTGTTATTACTGATACACAACTTTTAATGTCCTCAAGTCATTTTTGACATTATTGGATCCAACCAATATTGTTTCCTTTTTACAACCAATACTACTGCAGATTATTTCTGTTTTGACACAATAATAACTACTATAGACCATAACAATGACGAAATAAGGGGCCTAAAAGCATTACCATATACAATATTAATTATTTTTACACTAATATTATTATTATTAGATTTATAGATTAGATTATTAGGTTGCTTTAGAGATCCACTAAATGGGGCTGTTTATTTGTATTCCTGATATAACAAGGACATCTGATTAAAAGGGTCGTATGATGCTGCTAAAAAGAACATTATTTGGTGTATGAAATATGTGTTTAAGAAAAAAAAAAAAAATTATTTTCCACATACTGTACATTAATGTTTCTCCTCTATGCCCGCCTCATCGGTCTGAAAAGCGAAGTGTGCGCTGATTGGCCAGCTATCCAGTGTGTTGTGATTGGCTGAATTCCTCAAGCGTGTGACGTAAATGTTACTCCCCTTACCATATTGTGATGATGACCTGTCCGGCCGGAGTGATGATTCAAAAACATTAAAACCCATTATAAACGAGGCATTTGTTGCATCCAGTGGGGACATAATTACAGATTATAATGACTTATACTGTCTTTTTACGCGCTGCATGGCGCCGCGTAAACATATAACCATGTCTGCATTTGTGATCAGAGGAATGACAAACAAGTGCTACTCTACACTGTTCAAAACTCGTGTTTGAATCGTCAGTGCCAAATCCTTTAAATATAAAAAACGTACTTACAGTCTGTGGAGTAAGAACAGCCGGCATGTAGTCTACTCTACCAGGATCAGGAAACAGTCCTCCATAAAATATGTTGCACACATCTGAATATTTGGGTAAACTGTTCTGGAACAGTGTTGTACATACAACTTAACCACTGATTTCTAGTGTGTCCTCTTTTGGAATGGCCAAACAAAGTAGTTTTCGCTTTCACAACGAAACACAACATCACACACCGCGGCCTTGAGTGAGCGGCGGCGGGCTTGAGAACGGCGCGGCTGGTGGATTCGACAAAGGAGCGGCCGGCGGGCTTGCAGCAACCACATATGACGACCCCGGGCTAGACTCCGCTTAGTCCACAGTGAAAGCCGATCCGGCGATCCAAAGCGCGAAGTTGATGTTTTTCCTCAGTGATCAGCACGGATCAGCTCTAGGCATGATCAAGCGGATATCGTCCTCTTTTGGAAGGCCAAACAAAGTAGTTTCACTTTCACAACGAAACACACAATGCCTTCACTACATGGCGGCAGCAACAATACTACAGTGAGAATAAAATTACACCTTCTTTCTTTGCTGAACATTTGGGGGCGGCGTTATGCAAATCTCCCACATCGTGACAGATATGTGGGGGCGTGTTAGAATGAACCGTTTTAGGTAGAGTGTTGGTTTTGAGACTTTAGTCTTGCAACTTCACAGATCTTTCTTTATGCACCAAGAGCTCTTCAAAGAGAAAGGAAAAATTGAAATCGTATCATATGACCCCTTTAATTAAGTAGAAAAGTGTAGATATTGGTATATATATATATATATATTGATCAAACTGATAACATCTTAACACTTGAGTTTTCATCATATTGTGCATCCTTTTGAAAGGAATGGATTTATTGCAATGGATACAAAAATGGACTGTTCCATAAAGGTTTATTTGTTACATTTTTTTTTAATAAATACTTTTATTCAGCAAGGACGCATTATATTAACCAAAAGTGACAGTAAAGGCTTTTACATAAAAAACAACAACTTTCTATTAAAGAATCCTGAAAAGAAAATGTCACAGAATCCACAAAAATATTAAGCAGCACAACTAATAATATTTAAGAAATGTTTATTGAGCACCAAATCAGCATATTAGAGTGATTTCTGAAGTATCATGTGACACTGAAGACTGGAGTAAATGAGAGAGCTTGTGGCTTGTATGTTCAAGATGCAGGCTAAGTGGTTGTTTTAATAAAATAGCCTACATGTATGACGTGGCAACCTTCAAAACAGACATACATGGCAGTTGTTCATTATATCAAATATCAGAGAGAGAGAGAGAGAGAGAAATAAATATTAAATAAATATTATATCAAATTGTATGAAAAAAGACTAGACTATATAGGCCTATTGTAGCTTCGTACATATGACAAACCCATGCAGAATTTGTAACAAATGATTAAATATCTATTTAATAACATGTAAAAATCTATTTAATAACATGTAATCCTCTTCTTTGAATGTCTCATGGTTATTTCAACACAGCTTTAAATAGCAAAAAAATCCATTCAGGTATTCCATTGATTCATGGTTTGTAATTGAGAGAAAAGCAGTTTGACAAGCTTCTTCCGATTCCTCCTTGTGTTTCGCCACTCTTTGGAGAACACCACATATATATATACCACTGCCACAGCGAGCCACAGATGTGCAGAATGGAGCGATGAAGATGTTAACCACACTCATCCACAGTGACCTCACACAGGGCAGGCAGATATGAAACACCTGAATACAGGGCATCACACACCTATGGCAAGAGACAGTACTTTTCATTAAAACGTTTTATTGCATTGATGTAACAGATTTCATAAATAATCACCAAAATGAGCGTACCAGATGTGCATACAGGCCAGTAGGGCAAAGAGACCCCCACAGAGACATGAGAGCGGAAGCGCACACAGCGCTGTGAGGCAGCGGTAACCCCAGAGCCGCGCGGACTCGAAGCCGATGCTGCTGTACACCCACACGCGGTCGTAGCTGTGTGTGGAGATGGGCTCTGCCAAAACGTCCCTGAACTCTGTCTAGTGTCACAATGAAGAGAAAGTTGGTGGCACTTTATTGATGGTCATGTTTTTTTCACTTAAAACCTCCCATAAGAAGAGACAGTTGTGCTCACCTTCAAGTGTTTGTTGAGGCCACAGAGATCCCTGATCTCACCCTGAGTGAGGGACGATGTGGAGGAGAACTGCGGGGGAGGAGGCGGAGACGGGTGGATCTTCTTCACATCATCATCATCATCTTCTTCATCATCATCGTCAATATTACACTCCACCAAATACTAGTCTGGGATCATATTGACTGCAAAGCAGATCACACTCTTTGTGCAATTTCTTATACGCATCAGTGCAGAACCAAACAGTCGCCTACAGAGTATTTTTTTTTATTGAATAGGTTAGGTTTTTAGCATAACTGTGGGTTAAATGGTTTAGTTCCAGTAGAGAAACTACAGTAGTGGTTCTCAACATTTCTGACTGCTGGATATTTGCAAGATACCCACAAGATATTTCTGATACTTCTGTTACAATGACAGATGCTCATTTTCAAAAGTTTTATTTACAGAAACTTAAGAGTGGCAATATAAATAAAATTAAATAAATAATTCAATTTTATATTCCCAATAACTGAATATTGTTCATGGTTTACACTTTTTATTACCAATTTACATGACTTTTCTAGTTTGTAAATACATTGTTATTAAATAGCAATATCTAACCATGCAATAAAATTTGATATGATTGGGCTTGATATAGATTCATTATTTAAAAAAAAAATGACTTAAGAATTTATTAATTCCTTTACTTTCCAGGTCTATAAATCAAAACTCTAATAAGATATGTGAGAACCTGGTTTTTAAGTAAATATGGCAGGGAACAAATTTCAATAAGATAAATGATTTCAGTATGTCTTGCTATTTTAGCTGTTCTTGCTGATTTTTAACCTTGTTTTGTCTCATTTTCAATTATTTTGAGTCATCTTGCATCCCCGGCTTTGGAAGTGTGCTGCTGAGGCCTCCTATTGGGTCCCAGCCCCACTGAACTACAAGCACATGTGACAAATATAAACTCAAATCAGACAAGACACACCCTGGCAACTCCTGCTTACTACTATTATTATTCACTCATTATAGCACATCATATTGTAATACTACATGTCTATAGAGAAGTGATGAAATGAACTCATCAGGACAGTATGGATGTAAACGTAACCATCATTTCAGATCAATTTGTTAAAAAAATTAACCTAAAAGTATTTTGTAATTAAAACAATGAAGAAGAAAAAAACAAAGACTTATTATTATTATATAAGATTATATTATTTAATTAAGAATTACCCATGAATGCTATGCAAAATAATTTAAGCAATTATGAATATTTATCACTTACCCTATTCAACAGTCCTGGTCCAAAAATAAACTGTAATCCTGTCCAGGTCAATAAAGCAAATTCAGCAAAAGCAACAGTTTTGATCTATCTGACAGACACAGATAATCTTCATACATTTTCTCGTTGTCCACATCTAACAGATGAATGTGTGGCCTGTATCAAACTATTACAGGAGGGGACTGTCTTTCAGTGTGGAGGTGTGACCTCACTCTTTCTGCCTTGTGTTCTTTGCCATAGTCTAGTGTGTAGAAGTGTCTGTACCCAGTGAAGAATTAGCAGGCTGAGTATGGAGTTATTTTGGGGAGAGGAATGGAGAGGGCACCACTGATCAGGTTACGGGACAGGCTAACCCTCCTCACATGTGGCCAGTTTACTCACATATCATCTCATATTTAAAACAATAATTTATAGTTTTTTAGAAAACATACAGTGGGCTTCAAAAATATTCACTTTAAAATGTTATTGTGTTATACATTGTATTACACAGTGTTGTTATTGTTAGGTAATAAATCATACTGTAATGATACTTGCTCATCTGAGTGGTGAGAAGAACCCGTCACTGTATGGAATAGAACACTGGTTACACGACCCAACTAGCATTTCAAGAGTAATCATTATGCATGATGAAGCACGCGGCAAGCCGATGGTATTTTAGAATCTATATAATTTATTTTGATATTATTGTAATCCACACATCAATGATGACATGATCTACCAGAGACACACACTGCTAAAGGGAATGCATGGGTGACGGGCTGAACGTTGAGGGAGATCAGTGACCAGAGGAACTAATGTGCAGCAAAAAGAAAGTGAGTGCCATTGTTCTTCCTGCGACTACATGTGCTATTTCACAGTTTGATCTTTTCTCCAGTCAGTTCTCTGGCTTCTCTGTTGGACAGTTCCTGAGCTGCTCTGAGTGGCACTTGTCTTCACAGTTGTCTTTCCAGTTTTTGTATGTGACAGAGAGAAAATGGAGCCGTAGGGGTAAAAGCGGCTACAGAGCTGTGCTTATTTTGGCCGCTCCACCTGTTCCCACGCGAGACTATCCGCGTCAGTGTGTTTGCATGCATGTGTGCTGGTTCCTTTATGATAGAATGCTTTTTAAAGAATAATCCATTGTAATTCAAATAATTGTAAAAATAGCAATGCGATTAAATGTAAAAAAAAATTTAAATAGCAAATGATACAAAAAACCCTAAATGAGTCTTCTAAAAAAGAAAAACTGGAGCATTTTAATATTCATCATGTCATAGTCGTACCTTGAACTATTTGAGCTATGCAACAAAAAGAAAAACTAAACAATGAAGCAGAATCTTGGTTGGCAAACATCTGAGGGTAACGTTGGCCTTCAAAAATCTCTTCCTACATTCAGGGTGACACGTCTATATCTAAAATAACAATGTGGACTCTGTCGGTCATGGACGTCATTCCAACAATTCACTTGTCCATCTGAATCTATGTGCTTTGAGGGACTCAACACTTGTTTTCTGGTACTCCATAAATACTTCATCAGCAGATACTTATGTTTTTCCAAATGAACACAGTCTACACTACAGTCAAAAACGTCAGACACATTGGACATCACTGCGATGAATGATTAGTTAGGAAGAGGGAGATTCTTGAATGAGGACCAGATTAACTGTTGTCAAAGCTAAAACACAAATACAACCAATAATAGGATCAATGACTTGGTCTCACGTGAAACAAAACCATATTCAGTCACTGTCAACTGAAATCTTTTGAATACAATAAGGCGTAAAGAGTACCATATATTGTATGTCTGGAAAAATAGATTCATATCTGTGATGAGTTTGCTGTTCCCCCACAACACTCATACTCAGATTCACTCGTCTATCATCCCTTCCTCTCCCTCAGTCCTGTTGGTCTTGGGGTTTGAAAAGACCTCTGCTGCGCAGGCCAAAGCCTCCCTTCTTCACCGGAGGTCGAGCAGCAGCAGAGGGTACTGAAGGGACAGATGCGGGAGGAGAGGATGGAGGAGGGTTCGAACCCGAGGCTTCCAGAGGAGGCTGACGGGACAACAGCTCCTTAAACACGGAGTTCATCTGCCGACTGACCTCCTATGAGAAAGAGAGAAACGGTCATTATTAAATAAGGATATCCGTTTGGGTTTACAAGTGCTAGCTCATGGATTGAAACTTACATTTATTGTCTAAGATAATATTCCTCCCATGTAGGCATGTAGGTAAAATATTTTTGGTACTTCTACTGTAATGACAAAGCTGCTTGTTTTTTGTTTACAAAGTGGAAATACATTAAATATATTAATTAAATAAAAATGTATAAAACAATAATTATTAAATTCAGTAATTCCAGACATTTTAAAAACTGAATTTTACAGTAGTTCATGGGGTATTTTTACAGTTTAACAAATAGCAATTTCTACCTGATAAAATATTTTAGTTATAAAATAAAATATTCTAGAGACATAACTCATAGAAATTCCCATGACTTCTTAATATTTTATTAATTTCCATGACTTTCCCAGATCTAGAAATCACATTTATACCCCTTAAGATTTTTAGCTTTTAATGCATATTTAGTCTTATTTTAAATCTTTTTAAGCCATCTTACGGCCCCTGAGGAATTGCGTTGAGGCCCCCAGTGGGTCCCAGTCTCTCATTTAAGGAGTCGTTGAGGAGTTGACTCATTTAAATGATTGTACTTATGAGTGCTGAAATATGGCCAAAGAGACAAAAAAGAGATTTGAATATGGTTCAGTAGATAATTCAGATTGTTAAGCCTTCATACAGAACAATTTAGATTCATTATATAAATTACCATAACTGTTAAGATTTTAATTACATCTCCATGACTCTCCCAAGCCTGGGGAAAACAATTTAGCAATTTCCTAATATAGCCAGAATTTCCATAAGTGTGAAAACCCTGGTATGTATTCAAATATGGCATGGCCAGTTCAGGTTTGATGACTGATGTGCTAAATTTTACATATACAAATTAAATTTGAAAGCTACAATAAGAGGGCAAGACTGTCAATGAATAATGATTTAAATTCTGTTCATCTCATAAAACTATCATATGGCAAATTAACACATTAATATAGACCATGAGTCATAGGGCCTATTTTCTGGGGCTTTACGGTTATTGTATGGTTCTTTTTGTTATTTTTCTAGCTTGACAGACCTTGCTTACTTGTATGTTTTCACTGCACATGGAGTTCTTCAAGACTCCTCATTCCTAGTGAATGAATACAGAACTTACATTTTTGAGCATAGTATTCCTTCAGTGGAAATATCAGTAGAAGAATCAGACCTTGTCAATATGTACGGTCTGTCTGTCTGCTGGTCCTCCAACTGGCCTCAGACTGTCTAAAGTGTGTCTGCGCTCCTGATGACTGAAGAGAAAGAAGGACAGGCAAATAAGGGAATAAAGATGTTCAACTGCTTGTAACAATACACTACAGTTCAAAGGTTTGTGGTCGGTAAGATTTTCTTTAAAGAAGTTTATGCTCACCAAGGCTGCATTTACTTGTTTCAGCTATCTGCCTTCTTTAGTGTAACAATTCACTGTTTCTCAGAAACAGAAATGAAGAAACGGTGAACTATTACACTGAAGAAAAGCGGATAGCCTGAACATTTGGTTGATTAATTTTTCTCCTGGCTTTAAAGATACGTGTCCCCCCAAAATGAAAATTCTGTCATTAATTACTCACCCTCATGTCGTTCTAAACCCGTAAGACCTTCGTTCATCTTCGGAACACAAATTAAGATAATTTTGATGAATTCCGAGAGATCTCTGACCCTCCCACGGACGGCAAGGGTACTACCACGATCAAGGTCCAGAAAAGTAGCAAGGACATCGTTAAAATAATCCATGTGACATCATGGTTGGGGGTTCAACCTGGTAGGTTAAAGCCTTTTGGAGAGTATCTGAGTATTCAGTATCTGAACGTAAACAACGTATGCTGTTCTTTGTAAGCAGCGCCAGGAGGCGACAGATACGTTGTTTACAAGTGGGTGGTTTACGCGTTTGTGGCGTGTCTAATGAACACAACTTTATGGTGTGTGCTAAGCATAACTTTTGGTATACGTCAGAAAATGGATAACTCCCCCTAACAATGGTGCATAGTGACGCAGAGGATGCAATTGTTGAATAAACTCTTTATTTTTGTTTTCTTTGCAGACAAAAAGTATTCTTAAATGCTTCGTAAAATTACAGTTGAACCCCAGATGTCACATGGATTATTTTAACGATTTCCTTGCTATGTTTCTGCCTTGATCGTGTAGTATCCTGCTGTATATGAAAGGGGAATCAAAGAGAGCTCTCAGAATCATCCAAAATAATCTAAAATAGTTTGGTGTTCAATGAAGATGAATAGTCAATTACGAGGTTTAGAATGCAAACAATAGGCATGATAAAGATAATTAATTACATAATTTTCATTTTTGGATGAACTATCCCTTTAAAGGAAATTTTTGGATGCCGAATATTTGTTTGAACTTCTTATTAAAAATAACAGTAAAAAAACAGAATTGTTTCGCAATGTTGTGTATCCTCAAATAATAAATAGCTCTATATGCTATGTTAAGATATGTTAAATTGTGGGTGAGGACAAGCTGGATTTTTCAGAAATAAATTACGTACACTAGTCTGGCCGTGTCACATGATCGCTTTACATAAATCATTTCACTATTTGGGCTAGGAGGATTTATTGCCCAGGAAACATGAATCATTATTGCCAATGTTGAAAACAGGTACTTTTATTTTTACAGGTACTTTTTTTCAGGATTAAAAAACGAGGATTATTCAGAATTATTTGACGAACTGAAACTTATTTTAAAACGGACATCTTTTAATTTTACTGACACTTTTGATCAATATAATGCATCCTTGCTAAATAAAAGTATTTATTTGCTTAAAAAAAAAAATCTTGTTGAAATTTTGATTTAGCATAAACACTGTTTTTGTCATCTCCAGAATAATTCTGTAAACTCATTGAGGTTTAATGGTGGTCATACACACTCATACACAAGACCTTCAGCAGCTGGTACCATCAAAACGACACCTTCTGTTCTCCTACCCTGAGAATTGGCGTGCAACTGCAGTTGTCTGAGGAGGAAAGAGGAGTCGTCCCTCAGGCACCTGCAGGATCTTCCGGATGGGGCTTCCACTCCCACTGTTGCCTCCACCCATACTGCTGCCTCCGCTGCCTGTCCTCTGCCGGCCAGGCAAAGACGCGCTGTCACTGTTCACTCTCATACTGGGGAATGACAGCAAACACGGTACAGTAAAGATCTCACTAGGCCTGTGACGAACATTCAAGGTCCATTATTTTCAGCGATCTGAATATACCGAGTGCTGTGTTCAGGCAGCTGCTGTTCGTCTGATAGGTTTCCTGTGCTGCCCCCTCTGCTGTCCTCCTTCTTCCCTCGTTCTTTACGCTCTGCCCTGAGGATGAGAAGGTCACCAAAGCTAGTGGTCAGGTTATTGCTACCAAGATATTGTTTAAAAAGTAAAGCAATATGTTTATCTATTATAATTTTCCTTAGTCACATGTCTCTGCAATGATTTGCTAGACTTAGACACCATATCTAATTTGATGCAAACAAAAAACAGAGCTGTGAGGAACAGAATTACAGTCCGTTCAATGGGTCTCATAAATAAAGCACAAGTAGAATTTCTGTGTAAATCAGTCATAAATCCATTCTTACGTAAATGGTTGCAGTGAATTGAATGTGACCATTTACGTGAGAATGGATTTAAAAATTGTGGTTCTTCTTGTGTTTTATGAACTGTACTTGTGTCCCTGACAGTCTTGCTTGTGTCTGTGTCAGATTAAATATGGCATCTATTCTGAATAAAACTCTATTCATGACAGAACTAAATTATTTATTGTGCTTCTAATCAGTTACGTTTTCACATGGTAATATAAAAGCAGAATTAGTGCACAAATAATTTATCATCACAGTTGTTTTGGTTAGCAAATTATACTCATTAGCTCTGTTGCAAAACCTAATGAGTTGCCTATAGTGGCAAGATTCATTACTGAAAGAATATTGATAAAAAATCATTCAGAGTAATAGATTATTTCACCCAGTGTTTGTATGTGCTATGTACTTCTATACTTACACTACAGTTCAAAAGTTTGGGGTTGGTAAGGTTTTTAAAAAAAAATCGTCTTTTTTGAAAGACTTTTGGCACTCTTGTGAATGCGCAGAGAAGACTAACAATTCCTACTCTTCTGTGTCAAAGTAGTTATTTTTGTTTTCTTTGCACACAAAAAGTATTCTTGTAGCTTCGTAACATTAATGATAAACCACCGATGACACATGGACTATTTTAACAATGTCCTTTCTTACTACCTTTCTGGCCCTTGAAGGTGTTCCGTTGCTTGGTGTCTATGCAGGGTCAGAAAGCGCTCGGATTTCATCAAACATACCTTAATGTGTTTTCTGAGATGACAAGGTCTCACGGGTTTGGAATGACATGAGGGTTGAGTAATTAATGACAGAATTTTCATTTTTGGGTGAACTATCCCTCTATAAGTCGGGATGTTTTTTGAAACCTTGACTAGGTTTTGAAACAGAGCCACGTAATATAACATTAATGAAACGTTTGAAGGAACCTCATCAAGTTTATGTCTCACCCCTCTACCACACTGATGTACTTATGGGGGACCAGGCCTTTAACTCCTCCTACTTCCCCTCTCCACCAATCACAGAGGCCTTGCTGTGTAGTAGAGGTGGTCACCCTGCGTGAATTACAGCTCTGCTGCAGAGAGAGCGTTCACATAATCAAACATGGGCCACAGCCTCCCCTCTGCCCATACAATGCACAAACCAAATACAAACCAACACAAAAGCTTTGGCACAAATGCACATAATGCCAAAAGCCAACCTGGCATGGCACACTGCAACACGGACACAAAAACCCACCATGTACACCCAGACACAATTTAGATAAGCTACTTAATTCAACTGAAAGTTTAAAAATATATGGGCATGTATAATGTGTGTTTTTTTTTACCAATCCTTCACCTGGGAAGAGGTTCAAGGGTCCCCTCCCTCGCCCTCCTCTGTGATGGTTCCTGGAAAAAGAGGTTGGAGTTACATAAAGGAACAAAATCTGGTAAGAACTGCTCAAGGAATATTTTAGCTGGGGAAAAATGCTGAATCCGATGTAAGGAGTTTGTTTTCTTCATCAGAACAATTGGAGAAAGTTTAGCATTACTCACGTGCTCACTACTGGATCCTCTTCAGTGATGGGAGCCGTCAGAATAAGAGGTCCAAACAGCTGATAAAAGGTCATCAATAACCCAAGTATCCCAGTACTGCAGTTTTATCAAATAACCGTGAAACGGTGTTTTTGAATAAACACAGCCATCATTAAGCGTTTTTAACCTTCCCAAAAAACTGTTGCTTCTGCTAAAATCCTCTATCCATGCCTTGCTTTCCCTCCAGTCACCAAACAGTTCTAATCGAAACAAGATATTGTTGGATTTTGATGTGAAGGACAAAAGGGATGGGACGTCCCTTCCTGGAGTAAGCGTTTCTTATGGATTATGACCTTGCAACATAGAAAAGTTTGGCCAGAAACTATGGTTTAACCCTTTAAGACTCACCAGTACTCCTGCTCTAGAGTCATGCATTTCTCATAGACGGGGCCCGGGAGTTCGGACGGCCCAGGGAAAATGCTCTCATGATGGATGATTATGGTCTTAACAAGGTCATTGATCTGAGGTGCCAGTGTCACTTCATCACCACCCATCTCCACCCCTCTGAGCAGACTGGGCCCGAAGCACACGGCCAGGTTATACGGCTGCATCATGTTCTCATCACTGTACTGAGAGACACTGAATAGACGCCAACAAAATAGGTTACAAACTGTATCACTGACCACCTTAATCAGGTTTAGAACGATTACAAAGGCCTTTAAAAAAAAGAGACTCACTGATGAAGGAAGGCGAAGAGATACCGCATCACTATGACGACGGGTCTGGGGAAGGACGAGACTATGGTCTTTATCTGCGCTACTTTTTCTGTCATGTTTTCCATCTCTGAGAAGGATATAAAGTTGACAGAATTTAGTCAACATACTGGAATCAAAACTTTAAAAAACAGTAACTTACTAAATTAACTATATTAAAGTTATATACATTACAATTAAAAAGTTTAAAGTCAGTAAGTTTTTTTTTAAGTTTCTGAAAGAGGGCTCATATGCTCACTATGGCTGTATGTATTTGATCAAAAATACAGAAAAACAGCATACTGGTGAAATTTGAGCATGATTGAAAAAAACTTTAAATTTTTAATAGATTTTAAATGGCATTTTTCCTTGTGATGGTAAGCTGAAATCCTCCCTTCTTCAGTTCACGTGAATCCGTCAGAAATCTTTCAAATCTGCTGATTTGGTGCTCAAGAAACTTTTCTTATTATTATCAAAACAGTTGTGCTGCTCAATATATATTTTTTAGGAACCATACACTTATTTTCTGGATTTGTTATGAATAAAAAATATCTACTTTATTATTTTTTTAAAATAAAATTCGAATGTCTTTATTGTCACTTTTGAATCATTGTTGTAGTCCTTATGGAATAAAGTAAAATTACATTTAATTAAAAAAAATTCTGACATACTTTGAACAGTATTACCTTGCACTGTTTGGTAAATTTTCACCTGCACATGCCACAGAAACGTAACCAAAGTTTCTGATAAATGCCTTGCCTTAGTGCTTGCATCTGCCACTTGTTTTGATATGTTGTTACCTAATGCAAATTATATGTCCAAATACTGTTTTGGGTGCCTGAAAGTGCACATAATCACACAGAAGCAGAGAGAACACATGAAAGGCATCTTACGGACACACTCCATGAGCTGGCTAAAGCTCTCCTCAGGGAACAGAGGTTTCTCTAGACCTCTGAAATAGAGCTTCAGAACCCCTGCCACTGAATCAATGTCACTCTCGCTGTCAGTGAGCGGGTCCTCTCCTGCAAAAAAACAAAAACAACAACCCAAGAACAGTCAGAGAGACAGAAAAAGGCCATTTTTGTTTATAAATTCAATTAAGATTTATATTTTTAAAAATTCTATGATATATATACCTACATTCAACAATGTTGAGGTTGATAAGAGATTTGAATCTCTTAGCCTCACCAATGCTGCATTTATTGCATTTATAAAATCAGTAATATTTATTTTGCAGTAAAACCAGTACTATTGTGAAATATTATTACAATTTAAACATTTTAAACTGATTATTTGCAAATGTATACTTCTTGCATACAAAGTTCTGTTAATACACCTGTATTTATCAATTTGAACATGAATGTACCTCTTTCAAAGGCATCCCTGATATGATTGACTTCAGTCTGTGATCCAGGAACTCTAAAAATGCCTTCATGATGCAAACCTGTTTAAAAAAGCATCACATTCATATTCACACACACATAAATACTCAGTCCTTTATACTAATACTACTTCTTCATCATATGTGAATGTATTTCATTAACAAGAGTATTGTTTCATTATGTGTAAAACCTTTTTAATGAGGAAAAATGACAGAGCCCAACTATAACAATGAACAGTTTTACCGTGCAGGTTGATGAAGCGAATGCAGCTCTCCACCACCAGGGGGATCTGTTGCCCAGAGCTCTGATAGAAAGAAGGAAGGGAAATTGGAAAAAAAATGATGCACATCTGAATAGGACTAGAGTTGTATAGAGATCATGAAAGAAATAAAACAAAGATACATATGAAATACAGTGAACAAAGATAGAGACAAAGAGTGCAGAAGGCGCAGAAATACATTTACCCACACAAACAGATGCACACAGATGCATGCATGACAGGGGAAACAGCTGTACCTGAGTCCTCGACATCCGTCTCCTCCTTCTACAGTCACAGGCAGCCAAGCAAGGAAAGAAAGAGACAGGAGGAACATATAAAGGAGTAGATTGTGTGGCATGACCAGAAGGAGTGTAACATGAAAAATGGGGAGAGAATAGCAAACAAAAGCAAAAGCAGTCAGAAAAAGGGGAGAAAAACCAGGGTGCGAGAGAAAGACAAAAGCAGAGAAGAAGGAGCTTAGATGAAAAGCAACATGTCAGGGATGCTCTGTTTTAATTTAGATCTGGCTGGATGGGAATAATGTGCTTAAAGAGTTTGAAAAATGTGATTATTCCATGTATTCTTATTTATATGCTAGTGTACTCTTGACTTGGACACTGACAAAATACACTTTTAGCAGATAAATAAACTATTCGTCAAAAGTTTGGGATCAGAAAGTTTTATTAAAACAAAAAAAGTTTTATTATGCATAGATGCATTAAATTGATCAAAAGTTAATGCTTGTAACAACTTATTTTATTTTTTTAAATGTGTTAAATATTTTTTTAAAATAAATAAATAAATAAAACAGCACAACTGCTTTCAACACTGAGAATAATAAAAATGTTTGTGAACAAATCAACATATTAGAATAATTCCTGAAGGATCATGTGACACTAAAGACCGGAGTAATCGTATTGTAATAATAGTTTACAATATTACGGTTTCTTTATTACTCTTATTACTGTATCTTGCCAACCCCAAACTTTTGAACAATAGTGTAATTTATATGCTTCATCTTTTTCTTACAAAAATATTGATGACTCATCCTGCACTTCACAGATTTTTGTCCAATCAAATGCTTCTAGAATAAAAAGTCCTCCCCAAAAAGCCGTCACTTTGTATTTATTTGTTTTTAAAGGAACAATTTCTTGAACATATCTCACCCAAACACAAAACTATGCTTGTTACAAAATTTAGGATCTTTTAGTGTCAGAAACAACATGTTAGCTCAATGCCAACCATGTTTCTAAATCAGAATTCAATTCACTTAGCCAGAAAAATGTCCATTGTACTGGGCTGCACCCATTGATCAACCAATCGAGAAAAAAAAAAGTGTTGTTGGCAAAGCAGTTCTGTGGCCCTGACTGCATTATCCAATTATTAGCTGTGTAACGAGAGTGCACATCTCATAGATTTACTGTCCACTTAAGATGAAGAGATACACCAGCCATTGCTAATGCAAGATGTAGAAGACACTGTTAGACACTCCACTACAATAGAATAAAAGTGTGAGAGAATGGAAGTGAGTGGACGAGAGGTGAAGGAAGTCGTTTCTCCAGGTGCAGAGAGCCAGATGGCAGAGCAGTGCTCTACAGGCCTGAGCTCCCAGGAATAGAGAGGAACAGAGAGAGACACGGTGGGAAGCTCAGAGAATAGAGAGCACCCTGCTGAAACCACTAGCATGACTGCTCACCAGCATATGCTGTCTGGTGGATGCTGACATCCCCAATAGGCTTCCTAAATAGCTTAACCAGTAAGATTACCACCGCTGAACAGCTTCACCAGAAAGACCATGCTGGTTGACCTATTAGACCTTCAATGTTTGCTATACTCAAAGCCATCCTTAATCAGCCTTGACTAGCATTGAAATGGAAAGTTGACATGAAAGTTCAAGCATCGACAACAGTGACTTGAGTGTGACATGCTATATTGATTTTGAATGTTTTAAAATGCTTTTTAAATTCACTTGTCACACTGCAGGACTACTTAAGTGAACTACAAAAAAATGAAATGTTGATTTAAAATGGCGAAAAACGCACATAAAAATGTTTAAAATGTGATTGGTAAAAAGTTTGGAACAATTAAGATTTTTAATGTTTTGAAAAAAGTATCTCATGCTCACCGAGGCTGCATTTATTTGATCAAAAACAGTAGTATTGTGAAATATTATTACAAATTACAATAACCATTTTCTCTTTTAATATTTTTTAGAATGCAATTTATTCCTGTGGTTGAGTTGTTGTTATTATTATTATTATTCAGCAAGGAATGCATAAATTGATAAACAGACAATCAACAGACATTTATAATGTTCCATCTATTTCAAATAAATCTTGTTCTTTTGAATTTTCTATTAATCAAAGAATTCTGAAACAAATTAAATTATTAAGCAGCAAAAACTTAATTAACTAATAATTATTAATAATAACTGAGCATTCCGTCCTGGCAGGGCCGATCCAGGTTTTAAAATCTGGTCAATTCAAGGTATTAGTAAGGTCTCTGATCTCTATAATGAAGGAAACGTTATGTCCTTTGAAGAAATTAGGACAAGGTTTGGAATTCCGCAAAAGCACTTTTTCAAATATTTGCAATTACGTAGCTTTATTCTATCAAGACAAGGCCAAAGTTTGGTTGAGCCTCCTCTTTCTACTTTGGAAAATATTACACTTAACTGTTTGAAAGGTAGAGGTCAGGTATCTGTGTTATATAAACAGTTTGTGGCCAAATCTAAAGAATCATTTAATGACAGACTTCAAGCATGGCGGTCTGACCTACAGGCTGATATAACTGAGGAAGAGTGGCAAATAGCATGTTTAAAAGCCCAAACTCAGACAATGAGTACCCATTTGAGACTGCTTCAGTATAAATGGTCGAGTAGACAATATATCACTCCAGTTAAGTTACATCACTTCAACCCGAATATTCCTGATATATGCTACAAATGTAAACAAGAGAAGGGAAGGGAACTTTATTCCATTGTATGTGGAAATGTACTAAAGATAATTGTTTTTGGGTTAAAATATTAAATATTATAAGTCAAATCATTGGTAAAGTAATTCCTCTTGATCCCAGGTTGTGTATATTACATATTTGTCCTCTGAACCTTAAAATTACCAAACATGAAAGATTGTTGTTAATTCTTTGTTTGCTGGAAGCTAAACGTGTAATTGCATGTTCTTGGAAAAAAAGAAGAAAGTCCTGGCATGTCTCAGTGGATAAAGGGGATGACCTCATGCCTTGCCTTAGAAAAGATTACCTATTTTTTTGAAAAAAAACTTCATGTATTTTGGTCCATCTGGAAAGATGGTGACTCTTTTGTGGAATTGACGGACATTGAAAGTATATAGACAAGTATGTTATCGCTGTTTTTTTTTGTTTTGTTTTTAAGGTTATTGAGTTATTGTTGAGTTCATTTTTGTATTATTATAGATATATATATTTTTTAATTTTATTTATTTCTATATATTTTTTATTCTGTATAATGAAAATGTAACTGTTTCTTAACCTGTATCCAATCTTTGAAATAAATTGTGTAAAATAAAATAAAAAATATAATAAAACTGAGCAGCAAATAGCATTTAGCAATTTTCTGAAGGATCATGTGACACTGAGTACTGGAGTATTGATGCTGAAAATTCAACTTGCCATCACATTAAAGGGGTCATATGATGTTTGTTAAAAAGAATATTATTTTGTGTATTTGGTGGAATGAAATGTGTTTATGTATGCGGTTTAAGGCCTCAAAAAAACATTATGTTCCACATACTGTACATTATTGTTTCTCCTCTATGCCCCGGCCTTTCTGAAACGATTTTTACAAAGCTCAATGGTCTGAAAAAGCGAGATGTGCTCTGACTGGCCAGCTATCCAGAGCGTTGTGATAGGCCGAATACCTCAAGCATGTGACAGAAATGTTACCCCCCTACCATACTGTGATGATGCCCTATCAGGCCGGAGCGATGATTCAAAAACATTAAAACCATTATAAACGAGGCATTTTGTTCATCCAGTGGGGACATAATTACTTATTATAATGATTTATACTGTCTTTTTACACTTTGCGTTGCATTGCGCAGTGTAAACATAACCATGTCTGCATTTGTGATCGAGAAATTACAAACAACAAGCGCTACTCTACACTGGCCAAAACTCGCGTTTGAATCATCAATTCTTTAAATATAAAAAAACTTACTTCCAGTCTGTGAGTCAGAACAGCCAGCATTGTAGTCAACTCTACCGTCAGGAAACAGTGCTCCATAAAATGTGCTGCACACATTTGGATATTTGGGTTAAACTGTTCTGGACCAGTGTTGTAAACACAACACTGATTTCTAGTCGTGTCCTCCTTTTGGAAGGCCAAACAAAGTAGTTATGCTTTCACAACGAATCACACAGTGCATTCACGACATGGGCGGCGTGCGGCGGCAGCAACAATACTCCAGCGAGAATAAAAGTTACACCTTCTATCTTTGAGTGAACATTTGGGCGGTGTTATACAAATCTTCCCACATAGTGAGGTAGACATGTGGGGGCATGTTAGAAGGAGCCGTTTTAGGTAGGCGTGGTTGACTCTTAACTTTTATAAAGAATATCTCTTTGGATTTGAGACTTTAGTCTTTGCAACTTTACAGATCTTCTTTACATACCAAGAGCTTGTAACACTCCAAAGAGAAAGGAAAAATTTAAATCCCATCACATGACCACTTTAAAAACTCACATTTTACAACATATGAAAAAGAAGCAAAACCATTCTTTGAACAGTTATTTTTAAACAATATTACTGTTTTTACAGTATTTTTGACCAAATAAATGCAGCCTTGGTGAGCATAAGAGACTTTAAAAACACACACACACACAAAAAATCTTAATTATTCCAAACTCAACTGGTAGTGTAATTTGTTCCTTACACATTTATATTTAATGTATTTCTTAACTTATTTTTATTTAAAAGTTTCTTGTTAAAAATGGTTTATGGACATTACTGGTCAACTACCCAAGTGCATGCTGGTCTAAGCTGGTCTTCTCAGCAGGGTGGATTGTTGGTGGTCTTCGAAGGACTCCACTAATGAGCCAAGGACATCAAGTGCAGATAAGCAAGACAGCAAGAGTGACACCTCTTCGATGGTGCAGAATTTAGTGGGTATTATGCACAAGCTGTTATGGCCTCTATGCTTTAACAGCAAAGTGTTAAGTCTGGAGTTCCCCAGCGCTATCAGAGAGCCACATCTTGAAAGTGCTCCGAGTCTTATTCTTAGTTGGTAAAACACTTTGTCAGCAGAGCAAATGAGAGTTAATAAAAGGAGTAATCATATGTGGCTAATAAAATCCCATATGCTTCTCTAGAAGCCACAAGTGTAATTTTAAAATCAAATACAGGGAGCTCCACCTATCACACAGAAATAGAAAAAGTGACAAAAGAGCACAAGAGCAACAACCCACTCTCATCATGATTATGTAAGATGTAATTAAGAAGTAAACTGATAATGATGCACTTACACTCTCAAGCTACTTATGGTATAATATTCATATCAAATCAAAATATTTAATAGACTAACTTAATTATATAAAATTAATAACAATCATGATTTTATATGTAATTATTATCTCTATATTAGCATTATACTTCATCAACTGACATATACATATACATGAATATGTATAAAACATATACACACAAGATATATTTAATTATTTATTTATTAGCTAAATTAGTTATATTAATATTTACACATGCATAGTGATGTATTCATACCCCATAATACATATATATATATATATTATATACACACACACAAATTAATATATAGATATATATATAGAATATAGTTTCATATTGTAGTTTAATACCTTTGTTTTGTTTTTTATTCGATTAGGTCATTCACAATGCTTTATGGGATTGTAGTTCCATAAAAAAAAATTTTAACCAATGAAAATTCCAGATCTATTGAAAAACTGGACAGTCACTGTTGGGCTCTTTTGACTGTAGTTTCTATGAAAAGCAATAAAGGCAATAAATACGAGCATCACAAAGCATTTCACTGAGGAAGAGGCTTGGATAAGCATTCAAACAATGACTGCAGTGGATCTTATGAGCACAAACATGCACAAAAATATGCATGCCTCCACTCACACACACAGGTGAACACACATTTTTGTTGGCTAGCACATGGATTATTAAGGCTGCACAGATGCCTCGAGAGGAAACTGTGAGCGCGTCTGTCTCACCCGATTTAATAAGCAGCCATGTCACTTTATGGAAATAACATAGCATGTCATTTCAAATAAGATTCGGTAACACAATCATGCAAACCATGCCAATGCCTCTAATCTTACTAGGGGAGCATGAAGTGATCACATTATCTCCAAATATGTTATTAATATCTAACATTCACCTTGTAGATTTGCAACCCGACCAGTCAAACCAAAAGGTCTTGATTCACAAATAATCATTAAGAGGCTACATTAATAAACCAGATACGTTATTGTGTCACAAGCCATAATCAGACAAAGGGGCAGCCATGCTTAAAGCCATACCAGAAGTGTACAAATGCAACACGCATGACCAGAAGCACAATGTGTTAAGGAAGCCATGAAGGGAATGAAGTTAGAGGAACACAGCAAGAACATTACAGAAATCTGTCTGTAACAGATCAGAGGGCTGTCAGTCGCAGGGCTATACCTGAATGAAGGAGATCATATCTCCAGAGAAGAGTTTGTGGTTGTACTGGGAGAAGGGCCTGGCTTTCCGCACACGCACTGCCCTACCAGGCTGCATTCTGGGAAATATATACACCGGCACTCCACTGTGACACTATAGCATCAGTGTACTCATGCAAACATGCTAACATAACAGTAATTCACACAGAACAGACAACACAACAGAAACGTACTCTAGAGCATGCACACAGTTTTGGGTCAATACACAATGAGATGTTTTAGCCTCATTATGAAATTGATTCGTTCGATCATTAGAGTCGTTTAAACTGATCGTTAAATTTCTCAAAGGAGCTGTCTCAATTTCTGCTGAACACGCAAAGACCGTCGGCTAGCAAACAAGAGCAGATGTTTGCTGGATTCGGCCAATGTTTTTAGCACATGACTGTGTGAACAGCACACAGTCACAGAGAGACAGATGGGATGGGAGACGTACCTGGAGGGATCGCTATCAATGGCCTCAGCTGCAAAAGAGACAGAGGTAAAATAAGGATAACAGTTAAGTTACTCCATCACATAGTTTCCACTAAAGTACTATAGTTACTAAAGTCACTGTTGCACCATTAAAACTGTTGCAACTTTTATTGTGATAAGGCATCTTACACCATCGTACCTATATTTTATTAGGGCACAGCGACAAACTTTGTTTCCATTTCTTATTTACCTTCTTTCTTTTTATTCTTAGTAGAAGAGTTGGTTAGTTGTGGTTAGTTACCTTTCTGTATGGCCTCTTTAACTAGGTCATGCTTGGCTTGGAGTTTCGAAATCAGAGAGCTGCCACTTAAATGCTCCTTCACTTTCTGAAAAAAAAGAATGCATTGAATACATGTAACATGAATGACTATGTTATTGTTAGCCATCAAGGTATTTACTTTTCTGCTGTAAGATCTGCATGAACATTATATGGCCAAAAGTATAAGTAGTGTTCAAAAGTTTGCGGTTGGTAAGATCTTTTAAATATTTTTGAAAGAGGTCTTCTATGCTCGCCGATTTGATGCTTAAGAAACATTTCTTCATTATTAATGTTGAAAACATTTATGCTGCTTAATATTTCTGTGGAAAACATGATGCATTTGATGAATAGAAAGTTCAAAAGAACATAATTTATTTGAGATAGAAATCGTTACTGTTCTTACTGTCACATATTTAATGAATAGTAGGGGTGTCCACATATTTTTGGTCATAAAGCACATCAATCCAGAGGAAGAGGAGAAGATCTTACTGTGAAGTAGAAAGTCTCTGTGTCCTGTTGGTTGGCTCTGCGTTTGGCGAGGCTGGGTTTGGTTCCTGTGCCTTCACCTGTGCTCTCCACTGATGGGGTGGCGGAGGCATCAGGGGTGGGGTTGCAGTCATCATCACAGACGCTCTCCAGAAGGTTTGAGAGTGTTGTCTTAAGTGTCTTACTGATCTGAAGGAATTTCACAGGTTGGAGATATAGGAGTATCAAAAAGGGGTTGTTCACAAATCCACTTGAAAAACCGAGTGTCAGAGAGATGCATAGTACTGCTATGAGCATCTCTGAAGGAGTGCACAAAAATAAAGAGCGTGGCACGGATTTTACCTCCTCAGTTTCCAAGGTAACCGATGCCAGTCTGGACTGAAGCTGCTGGAATCTGGTCTCGAGCTCATACCTCACCTGACCATCTGCGCTCACCTCACACACCTGCCACATACACCAGATGTTTTTATTATACATAATGATGGCCACTGTGTTAAGATCACATGATCAGCTGAATACTACTCTTTTTAACTTGGCAACACCTTAATATCAAACCCTTTAAGTTGGCAAAACATTATCATAGGTGACAACAATCGGTGGTCAGGATGAAGTCCTAGACCAGTGACAAAATAAACAAAAAAATGACAAATACAGTAAAAACTGGAATATTGTGAAATATTATTACAATTTAAAATAAATGTTCACTATTTTAATAGATTTTAAAGTGTAGTTTATTCCTGTGATGGCAAAGCTGATCAGCATCACTACTCCAGTCTTCAGTGTAACATGATCCTTCAGAAATCATTCTATGATTTGCTACTCAAGAAATATTTCTTATTATTTTCAATGTTTGAACAGTTGTGCTGCTTAATATTTTTGTGATGCATTTTTTCAGGATTTTGGATGAATAGAAAATGAATAGATGAATAGAACAGCAATCATTTGAAATACAATTTGTTTGTATAAAAAGTATTTTCTACTGTCTACTGTCATTCATTTTGTCCCTGCGGTATTAAAAAGTATTATTATTATTTTTTTTTAATCATACTGACCCCAAACTTTTGAAAAGTATTGTGTAATTATAACTTGCATTGTATAAAAAAATTACAAAAGTTTTAGATGTTAATATATTATGCCATGTTTATTACACCAAAACATTTCAAGGATTTCATTCATTCAAGAGCCACTGAAAGCCCACCTAAATGGTATTACCTGGTCTCCTTCGTGGGGCTGGTACTGAAAGCGGAAGGGCAGACAGAATGCTGTGTTGTGGGCCTGGAGCAGAGCATCTCTATCCTGGCCCTGGTTGAGTCCAGTCACCGCTGTGTCTAGCTGCTGAAGGCCATTTTTCATATTCTGGACGGTTCGGTTTCTGTTGGAGAGGTAACCGCGTATAACCCGAGACACAGACAGGTGGTACCCCAGATCTGTGCACTGCATTCAACATCAGCCAGATGACAAGACAAAGACAAAAAGAGAAAAATACAGTCATTGTTTGAGCAAACATGACTGTTCTGATTCACGCTCACTGACTAAACCTGCTGTGATGTTCTACAATGTGCCTCAGGCAGAGGGAATAACAAACCATCAGACACTTTTGAGAGCTGAAGATATCAATGCCACAAATGATGTAAAGTACCAGTCAAGAAGTAGAACAATAGTGAAGTCATTGAAACAAGTATGGAAATGATCTAGCGACTTCATGAGGTGCATCCTGGGATTCTTTTAAACAATACTAAGGGAGTTTATATGTATGCTAGACATGTGCCAGCTCTTTT
The DNA here is from genome assembly GCA_018155175.1 of Sinocyclocheilus anophthalmus. NCBI lineage: Eukaryota > Metazoa > Chordata > Actinopteri > Cypriniformes > Cyprinidae > Sinocyclocheilus > Sinocyclocheilus anophthalmus. The sequence continues at coordinate 666,781 of JADLZN010000732.1, forward strand.
CCTGCATCAAAAGCTGTTTAAGACCACGAGAAACATAAATCAGTCAAGTGTGTTCACTGGTACTGTAGACAGTGGTACTCTAGATCTCTCTCAATGGACACATTCTATATACAGTAAATACATTAGGTAAAATGCTCTGTGCTGTTTTGGTCAGGGGTCAATTCAAAATGAAAAGGGAACTAAAACCTAATGACATCCTAAAGAGTGTCTAGACAGATGGTAATGGGACAGCAGTGTTTTAGACTCACATCAATCAGAGTGCAAATGTCCTGCAGATAGTACTTATTCATGGAGGCATTAGCTGCTGCCAAGTTGAGCAAGTAGTCGTTACGAGCTTTAGTGCATTTCAGCTGAGTTTCCTGTACTTTGCCTTGTCTCTGTAAAGAAAGCACACATACAGTGGAAACTGGGGGGTTAGAGATAAAGTGAGAAAATGCTCTTCCTGTACCATCTTCACAGAGCAAAGCTCCGGATGTCACCGTCTTTTCATTCTCACAAACCACTGATTTTACCTTCTCCATCAGTCTCTCCATTTTTTTCACAGAGCTGCGCCTCTGCCCTCCTGATTGGCTAAGCCCGAGATCAGCTGACTTGCCCGTCTGTTTCTCCTCCAGTCGTGTGGCCTCTTTGAGCTTACCTTCAGCAGCCAAACAGTCAATGTGGTACTGATGGTAAGTTTTCAAAGCCTGTAAGATATTAAACACTTTTACAACATGCACAGCACAAAAAAAAAAAAATAATAATAATTTTTAATTCTTAATTCATATTCATTATCCTTCAAACACGGTAAACTTTACTCCATGGGCAAATACATTTTTTCATTTATTGTAACATAATGAGACAGATAATGTTTGGCTTATTGTTAGATTTGTCAATAAAACAGGATTTAAAATAATAAAATAATAATATAATATTATTATTTTATTTATATTTTATTTCATATAATATTTTAAATAGTATTATATTATTTTTTAATATAATTATTTAATTTATTAATATTTAGTATTTTTTTATTTACTCCATGGTCATATTTTTTATTGTTTTAACATAATCCCCAGATATTTTAGTCTTATATGTTAGATTTACAATAAACTAAATTACAAAAAATATACTACACTATCACCAACAACAATGAATAATTTTAATTATTATTTTTAATAATAATAATAATTATTATTATTATTATTGTATTAGAAATATGTCTATTTTTAAACCCAGTTATTAGTATTATTATTATTATTATAATTCTTTTAGAAATCAGCTTATTATTACTACATGGGCCTATTTTTTTATTGTTTTAACATAAGCCAGATATTTTAAGCCTATTTACAAATAAACAATAGTTAAACTATAACAAAAACAACATAATTACTATTATTATTATTTATTATTTAGAATTAGTATTGTTGTTGTAGTTGTTGTAATAAATATGATTATTTTTATTTCATTGGCAATCCTTTTTTTTTTTTTCACAATTATTGGTTTAATATAATAGCCAGATATCGTCACCTTAATACATACTTAATAATAATAATTCATCAAATTTATATAGCGCTTTTCTAGGCATTTAAAGCGCTTTACATTGTGAGGGGGGGGATCTCCTCATCCACCACCAGTGTGCAGCATCCACCTGGATGATGTGACGGCAGCCATAGTGCGCCAGAACGCCCACCACACACCAGTTTATTGGTGGAGAGGAGACAGAGTGATGCCAATCTGCAGATATGGGGATTGTTAGGAGGCCATGATGGTCAGAGGCCAATGGGCAAATTTGGCCAGGATGCCGATGTCACACCTCTACTCTTTTCGAAAGGCATCCTGGGATTTTTAATGACCACAGAGTCAGGACCTTGGTTTAACGTCTCATCTGAAGGACGGTGCTTGTTGTATGTCCCCATCACTACACTGGGGCGTTAGGGCCCACTCAGACCACACGGTGAGCACCCCCTGCTGGTCTCACTTTCACCTCTTCCAGCAGCAACCTAGTTTTCCCAGGAGGTCTCCCATCCAGGTACTGACCAGGCTCAACCCTGCTTAGCTTCAGTGGGCGACCAGTCTTGGGCTACAGGGTGATATGGCTGCCGGCCATCTTATTGTTTGAGTTATGAATAAAACAAGATTTATGTTGTGGCATACTCAAATAAAGTTCTATTTTTATTTTTATGATCAAGCTTAGCGTATTTATTTTTAGTGACATTAAATACCTTGTAACTAAGACTGCAAAAAGAACATACATGCAAACATAAAATCCCTGAGCCTTGAGCCAAGACACTTGTGGTAGGCAAGCTGTTTGTCTACTGGAGGGTAGAGAGCACACAGCTGCTGTCAGCTGGGGTCAGTGGGCTTGATCTTGCAGCTCTGACCCGAGCACAGCTAGAAATTAGCTCAGGAAAGCAGGGGGGCATGCATGCTTTTTGTGCTACAGGATGGACCAAAATGTACTGTAACTTAAGGGTTTATAGAAAGACGAGAAGACACATTTAATCATGAATGCAAATATGTGCATCATGTGTTATTTAGTTAAGTTTAATCACGCTGTCTCTGGCCGCAGTGAGATGATGTAATTCAAAGCTGATGCCATTTGGACCCTATGTCAGTTCACTAGAGCGTGTTCCTCCGTGTAAACTGAGCATGTTCACAGCAAAACAGTGTCCAACCTACCGTCTGCATCTCTGTGGTGACTTTCAAGAGCTCATCCTGCATCTGGAGTCCCACCTCCTTGCTCTGAAACAGATAATAAGAGTAAGTGAGAAATAAGGAAGATGGTTTGGCTGTGTTTTGTGTGGGAGTGTGATTTCGGTAAATAAAAGGGGAAGGGAAGGAGGGGGATTTAGATGTCAGATCTGGTAATAGAGTGGAAGAGAGAGATTTCTGTACCCGTTTTGCCAGGCGGTGTGTGTCCTCTATGCAGTGTGAGAGCCGCTGCGTGAGTGTGTTGCAGCAAAGCTCACTCAATGAACTGTGATCTCGGCTCTCCTGCCTGGTCTGGGTCAGCAGAACAGACCAGCACTGAGCCACAGAGAGGTCCAACTGCTCCTTCCTAAAGACAGACAACAGCAGAGAGAATGAAAGAGAAGGTTAAAGTTTCAATGTAACAGAAATGGTGACAGATCTTTTCTTCTGTATTATCGAATTATCGAAAAAGAAAATGTGTAGACTTGGATCTATCTATCAGTTGTTGATTGGATGGAGGCAGATCTGAAAGTGAGCTTGCAATTAACTGAAAAAAAGAGTGTGGTTAAAGTAAACTAAGTGGTTAAAATCTGGTATGCATCACCAGAGAGAAGTCTCGTTTCGCCAGAAGATCCAGTTATGATACTTCCATAAAAAAAAAGTATTGAACACATGAAGAAAGGGAGGTGCAAAAAGGCATGGAAAGCCAAGACACCAGCTGAAATCTATCAGTAATTAGAAAGCAATCCTGCCACTTGTCAATGGAAATTAATATTAGCTGGTTCAGTCCCAACACCTACAGTACCAGGATGAAGAAGATGAAACCAGGGTGGACATTTCAGCAAGATCCCAAACACAGCCAAGGAAACTCTCAATTGGTTTTAGAGAAAAATAAAAGTTGGTAGAATGGCCCAGCCAATCACTTGAGTTGAATCCAATAGAAAATAAGAACTAAAGATCAGAGTTCATAGAAGAGGCCCACAGAACCTTCAAGATTGGAAGACTCTGTGGAAGAATGGGCCAAAATCACACCTGAGCAATGCATGCGACTAGTTTCTCCATACAGGAGGCATCTTGATGCTGTCATTACCAACAAAGGTTTTTGTACAAAGTATTAAATACATTTCAGTAGCCATTTCCCCCCATGTCATTCCATTTTATTACACATGAATTAATTTCTGAAATTATTTGTTTTGTTTTCTTTGCGTGTATGGATTACTTGGGTTGTTACCGACATCTGGTGAAAATTTCATGTCAACAGCACCTTTAGAAATATATTTACTGAGAAAATGTGTTCATACGTATTTTACCCGTTTGTGTGTGTGTATATATATATATCTATATATATAGATATATATAGAGATATATAAATAACAGGTTCTGGAGTTAAATGCTAAAGACACCCCCAAGGAATAGTAAAAAATGCACAGCACAGAACGCATGGGTCTCGAGACACAGCAGAACCCAGAAATAACATTAATAGTTTACAAATGATACACAGTTCCTTAAAACATGGTGCAACAGTCAAAGACGTCTGTATAGTGCATATTTTTATAGAAAAACTGTGAAACAAGTAGTTAATATTGGGTACACTTATTTCAAATTCTGAGAGGTGTTCCTAAATGAATCAGTGGTTTTGAACTAATCAGTTGAGTGAATGATTCAATGACATTCACAGATACAATGGCCTCATCTGATATATTGCATACTTCCCTACTATAGTAAAAACAGCATGTGTAAAGAGGATTATGTCCAAATTGAGAGTATTTATAAAACAATAGGCAAAAAGTCCCCTAAATTACCTACTACTTCCAGTGAGACTTTGAAAATCACATCCAATTGATATTTTACCATGAGGCCACGGTCTGGATATGTGAATGGCAGTTCCGCAAAGCAACTGATGCTGGTAGGTCATATGACAACAAAAACATAACGAATGTAGTATGTCCGAATTACATTCAAACTAAACACATTTATACTGTATAGAAAGTACTTTTCTGACATCACTAAGTAATTACTTATTAAAAAGAAGAACATCCTAAAAGAGTATAAAATTTCGGACGCAGCCAGTCATTTATATGGTTACTGAAAGAAACCCTGTGTTTGAATGAATAGGGTGAGGGAATGATTCAATGACTCTCTCACTAGAGCTGCATGAGTCTGGATAAATAGAGAATCACAATTATTTATGTATTTTTTCAAATAGAGATCACGATTCTTCCACTATTCTGAACTTTAAAAAATAATGCGTCATTTACTAGAGACTGTGACAAAATATTAATTGCTACAGTCTATTTAAAAGTGTTTAATTAATTTGCATGACATATTAAAAATGTAAATATATAATATATATTTAAAATATATTTAATAAACCAATTTTTATTATTAAAATGATAAAAAATAGGTTTGAATGAAAGATTCAATGACACTCATAAATACTTCACTTGTTTAATTACTAGATGAATCAGTGCTTTTGAACATGTCTCTTGAATGAAAGATTCAATGACATACATTTTTTACAAGTCACTTGTCGCCGCCTAGTGGTAAAACAACGTAATTGATACAAACTTTATTTTAAGGAGCCAATTACTTTCAAAAGGTGATTTGCTCTATTTTGATCGCTACCATAGACATCAATGTTTATATCCCAACTATAAACTTTCATCCCAGTATTTCTGTGATAATATGAATGATTGTTATACAGAAATAATACTTTGTGTTCGAAAAGACTGTCGTGAAGCTGTTTCTTACCTAAACATGGTAAATGCTCTCTGTGTCAGCGGCAGTGTGAATGCAGATTTGAATGTTCCGATATGACTTTGTCATTAGAAATGAGATTGCATGGGTGTTTGAATCGAGATTATGAACTTTTAATGATTAATTGTGCAGCTCTATCACTGACAGAGACAGTTACATTTGGTTACTGAATGAACCAATGTGTTTGAATGATTCGGTTACATGAATGATTCATTGACTCACTCATAAAACTATCTATCTATCTATCGATATGTCGCTATACAACTCTAGGCCACATCTCAGTTTGACTTCATCAGTGCTAAAAGTAGGATGAGTACCTCTTGGTCTTCACAGTGAACCTCTCGCTGAGTTTCTCCAGAGAGCGGGCATACTCTGCCTCAATCTCCCCCCGTCTGCGCAGGTACTCGCTCAGATCCTGCAGCTGCTGTGTCTTGACCTCCAGCTGTGCGTCTAGGATTTTTAGCTGCTCTGAGAGCTGACCCCGCACCTCTGAGCAAAGAGACAGAAGGGAAAGAGATCACATATGGATGGTTTTCAGCACAAAAAGTGGCGTGAACTGATGACTTTGTATCCCCCTGCACTAGTGTCCCTGGCCTGGGGCTGAGAGCTGATTGGATGAGGGAAGACAGCATCCCTAATACTGCCTATAAATACATAGTGCAGGCCCACATCTCACACATAGAACAAACATTACATGTAGAGACTGTACTACCTAGTCAAGCGAAAGAGAGAGCATTAGCATTAGAAGTTTTTACCTTTGATTTGCGTCTCATACTCTGCCAGACTCCCCTTTTCCTTTCGAAGTTTTCCATGTGATGTCATGTTCTCCTTCGCTGGTGTAGTGCTCCTGTTGACTTGGTCACAGTGACTCACAGTCTGAGATGATCACGCAAAGGTTTTGCTCCTCTTCAAAAAGAAGCTATTCTAATTCCAGTATCAATGTATTGGTGTTTTTTTCCCAAAATGAGTTATATTTCCATTATAGTGCAGAAAGGCATGCCACATTCGGTTTGGAGTTCATACCGGGCTACTAAAGAAAAACCTTTTCACTCTTTTCAGTCTTTCAATCTGTGCCCTCAGCACAAACGGAACAGGGAAGTCTCTGTGTGCACGTGTATGTTTGTGTGTGTGTGAGTGTTTGTGAACACCAAGGGAGTTCCAATCCAAGCAATTCTCTCTCAGCACTGAGTCTGTGCATTTAAAGGTTCGTTTTCAGAGCAGAGAACGTTGCAGGGGCCTGATAGTTTTTTACTACTCTTTCCTGAGACTGTGGTTAAATGTGATTGTCCTTGCCTGGAAAAGACAGAGAGACACAGGAAGAGAATTATGGTAAGAGGTGAGACGACGACAAAGTACAAGATAGAAACAAACCATAAATGGAATAGGGAAGTAAATACAACTTAAGAGTGACAGGAGAGGAAGAGAGATGTTGCTTCAGTATGACGTGTCTCTGGCATTTCCAGACGACAAAATCGGTTAAGCGAACAGAGCACACCTGCCCACATCCTGTTTGTCTTCTATGGTGTGTGTGTGATTCAGAAAGATTCTCACATCATGACATCTTGTCAATCCTAAATTAAGTATCCACACATTTAACTGCTTCTAATAACAAACCTCTTAAGTTCTCAGCAGAGTTTACTTTAATTGATTGTCAAGTGGCAACCCAACAAAGTACCAAAATTGTATTCATTTTTGCACAATGCAACCTGTCCATGTTGGCATCTGCCTAGTTTGGCTGCTTCCACCAAGTGACAGATGAATTTGCATCAAAAATAGAGTCTAATTGGACACACAGTCTTTGATATCAACAACGAACGATATAGGAACTGTTTGCTTCTTCCTTCTTATGAAGTCGGTTTATTCTGCTATCCTAACATTTTATCATTTGCATTTAGCATCTTCAATGCTCCCTACAATCCAATCAGACAAACCTGTGACCCAATTTTTGGTCGCAACCCACTGCTGAGTGAGAACAACTGCTCTAAAGCATGAGCTAATAACTCAAATTAAAGGCCTTAAACACGTCAGACAGGGAAAGGAGGAATTTTTAGAAGCTCTGACTCTGTCTACGTGACTGATTGTTTGTTGTAGGAACTGTGCTAGAGTTCCTGTGAGTTGCGCCAGTGATGGCCGTTGGTCTTATGAGAGGGTGGAGGGACCTGAGTCATCATGGCTCTCGGCACAAACACACACACTCATAGTCAGACCAGAGAGTGCTGCTCAAGCACTGTGCATTAAGAATTTAAGGTACCACACATATATGGTGAGTAACCTGAGAAACACACACAGAAATGTTATGCACATTGTGAATTAATGGACATATATTTACATAAATAGGTTAAAAAGGTTTCTCATCATAGTCATTTGTCTCATGTGTGCACTTAAACATGCTGGTGTGCATATAAGTTTTAGGTCAGGGATTCCCAAACTTTTGTAAGCCAAACCGCTTAAGAGAGTTGAGATTTTAAGGTTTGAAATGTGATATTTTAAGTTAATATTTCAACAATTTAATAGCACATGCTCACATTTCTCTGATGTTGGTTAATGCTCACAACATGCACGTAAACAAATAAAATACAGATCGATCGATCGATAGATAGATAGATAGATAGATAGATATATAGATAGATCTATCTATCGATCGATCTATCTGTATTGAGATAGATCGATAGATCGATAGATAGATCGATAGATAGATTCAAGGGGTTGAACGAAAATATAACAAAATGCTTAGGAATTACAACCATTTTTATACACAGCCACCCCATTTTCAGGGGCTCAAACGTAATTGGACAAATAAATATAATCATAAATAAAATGTTCATTTTTAATATTTTGTTGAGAATCCTTTGCAGGCAATGACTGCCTTGAGTCTGGAACTCATGGACATCACCAGAGACTGGGTTTTCACCTTTGTGATGCTTTGCCAGGCCTTTACTGCAGCTGACTTGTGGGTTTTTCTGCCTTTAGTTTTGTCTAAAGCAAGTGAAATGCATGCTCAACTGGGTTGAGATCAGGAGATGGGCTTGGCCATTGCAGAATATTCCACTATTTTACCTTCAAAAACTCCTGCGTTGTTTTTGTTGTATGTTTTGGGTCATTGTTTATTTGTACTATGAAGCGCCGCCCAATCAACTTTGCTGCATTTGGCTGAATCTGGGCAGACAGTATATCCCTGTACACTTCAGAATTCATCCGGCTGCTTCTGTCTTCTGTCACGTCATCACTAAACACCAGTAACCCAGTGCCACCGGAAGCCATGTACGCTCATGCCATCACACCGCTTCACCATGTTTCACAGATGATGTTGTATGCTTTGGATCATGAGCTGTTCCAAGCCTTCTCCATACTTTTTTCTTCCCGTCATTCACCCCTCCAAAGATGCTTTTCCAGAGTGGTTGCTTTTTTTATATGTTTTTTTGGCAACGTCTAAATCTGGCCTTGTTGCACCTTTGGTGAACCCCTGATTTGCTCTTGTAAAGTCTTCCTCTTTAAATCTAGCCTAAACCTCATTTTTATAGTCCTGCTTTGATCGACATGAGAGCTGCTTTCTTCTCATTGTTTAACTTCTAACTTTTACCTGATTAATTGGATGGAGAAATAAAGGAATAATCCCACATCTTCCATAAATGGCTTTTGAGCAACTGTGCAATTACTTAGGAGCCATGAAGGGGGGTGGGGGGGGGGGGGGGGGGGGGTGGGGGGGGGGGGGGGGGTGGGGGAGGGGGGGTTGGGGGGGGGGGGGTGGGGGGGGGGGTGGTGGGGGGGGGGGGGGGGTACCTATTAAATAGCTGTAATTTCTTAACCATTCCTCCAATTGTGATGAGAATACCCTCAAATTAAAGCTCAGAGTGTGCACTTTAAGCCAATATTCATTATATAACTGTAACTTGAATGTGTTTTGGTCAACAGCTAAAATAATAAGAATTGTGCCTGTGTCCAAATATATATGGACCTAACTGTATATGTATACACACACTGTAACCCTAACCTATATAATTATTATTGGGATACATTAGACAATTAAACACAATTTCAGTCTTTCTACTTCAAAATGTAATTTTTAATTCAATGTGTTACTTGCCGTTTCTTTGTAATTATTTGTGAAATATACTAGCAACTATATCAACTGTTGTTTTTAAGTAAATCTTTAACCACATTTTTTTCAACCGTCACATGAGGGGCCAAACAGCGTAGTGTTCAATGTTAATCAGATGTGGGCCATCAAATAAATGACACATAATGAAATATAGTCCTAGTTATTGGGGGCACATGAGCGAGCATGAACGACAACCATAGGAGCGGAGGACCTTTAAGCAACACAGGGGCACGGGTACTGGCGAGGAACGTGAGCCATGAAAAAGGCAGATCATAGACTCTCAATCATTGCGTGGTCATGACAGTTTGCTCTTCACGTCCTCCATCTCACTGTTTAGAGGTCAAAAGCCTCAGCCAGCCAATCAGAACTCAGCAAAGACTTCATTATGATAATGCTATTATTGATTCACAAGAGTTGAATCGGATTTGTGCACAATGGGGTTGAATTCTATTGCATTAGTGTATGCCGGCACTGCTGCATGTCAGTGCGTTTTTGATATGGCAGTAGTTTCTCTATTTTATAGAATGGATTGAAGCATTTTAACTGTAATCTACTTCAGAAGAAAAAAAAAATGCAAGCCTGCATTTCTATAAATAAAACCCCACATGGTGTCCACTCATCTAATTGCATAATCTATTTAGCAATTCACAAATCAGCATAATAGTGGTGGTGAATTCTATTTTGAAATATATGTACACATATACTGTCTGCTACACATAAGCAAGCAAAGCACATATATTGATCCAGCAGTGGAATGCCTGCGTGAAACTACTCCGGTGTCCTGACTGAGTGAATGTGCCTGTTTAAACTTGATCTGTCTGCTGTATTGAGTTAAAGAAACTGAGGGGAATTGGAGATCCATGGGATCAATCCTGTTTTACGCTCCCAGTGGAGACTGGGAAGAAGCTGAGCTCTGGTCTTATCTCTCAGAGCAGAAGACCACAGGGACCCTCACACACACACTTATAGCCACCACCGCTGAGACCTCTGCTGTGTTCTCACATTGTCATGGATTGATGCTCCCGCCACACAGACAAAGGCACAAATATTAAAGACTGCATCACAAAACGTTTATTTAAGAGTGTAGCTAACCGCAGTATTAAAGTTCAAGTTCATTTACTCACCCTCATGCCATTTCAAACCAGTACGACCTTCTTTCTTCAGTGGAACACAACAGACAATAATAAGCTGAATGTCTAAGCTGTGCTGTTTCATATGATTTTCAAGACTCCATTTTCAATTAATAATCACTTAAAATTCAGTCTGATCCTCACACAAAGCTATGGTATGGTATGGTATGGCATCAAAAGACTTTCCTCACAAAATATGAGTTGGTCCTTTTTTTGTCTTTTTTGGAGCTTGACATCTACTTTTGAATGTATGGAAAATTGCAGCTTGAACATTATATCTAATAACTCTTTTTATATTCCAAGGAAAAAAGAAAATCATACGAGTTTGAAACAACATGTTGGTGATGGTGAGACAGAATGACAACAAAATTAGAGCTGCACGATAAATTGTTAAAAGATCGCAATATCGATTCATACACCCACGCTATCTAATTTCTAAATGACAACGATTCACCTGCCGTTTACACAGAGAGAAGACGGTTATCATTGTTTAGGTAAAAAAAAAACAGCTTCAAACAGTCTTTTCAACTACATGGTATTATTTCGGCCTTGCAGTTAATCATATGATAACAGAAATACTGGGATAAAAGTTTATAGTTCGGATATAAACATTGATGTCTATAGTAGCAATCAAAATAGAGCAAACCACCTTTTGAAAGTAACTAGAGTTTCAAATAACGTTTATGTTGATTATATTGTTTTACCACTAGGTGGCGACAAGTGACAGGTAAAAATGTATTTGTCATTGAATCATTCATTCAAGAGATTTGTTCAAAAACATGGATTCATTCAATAATGAAACAAGTGACGTATTTATGAGTGAGTCATTGAGTCATTCATTCAATTTAATTGTAATTAATTGTATATTATAATTGTAATATAAAAAATTGGCTTATTAAATCAATTCTATTTTAAATCTATATAGGCTATTACATATTAAAATATTTAATAATTCATTCAAAATAACTAAACACTTTTAAATAGACTGCAGCAATTAATATTTTGTCACATAATTTTGTTTAGTTCAGAATCATGGTAGAATTGTGAACTCTATTTGAGAAAAAAAAAATCATGATTCTCAATTTATCCAGAATCGTGCAGCTCTAAACAAAATGTTATTTTTTGGGGTGAACTCTCTCTTTAAATAACAACTGTAAAAGTCTTTACTGTCACTTTTGATCCTTTTGATCAATTGAATGCATCCTTGCTGAATAAATGCATCAACATCTTTCAAAAAATACCTTTTTTTAAATGGTACTGGAGATGCAAATCACAGCTAAAACACACAATGTATGTTTCCCACCAGCACCCACACACTCCATCCTGCCAATATGCCAGTACAACACTAAAGTCACACTATGAAGTGCAACATACCCATAACGTTAAATGTCATTCAAAACGGAAACACACACCAACTTGTCTAATTACACAACAGTAAACCACAACATCACTACACATATACAACAGTACAGAAACTCATGTGATGTGACCATTGATAAAGCATACCACATCCGTGACAGTTACTCCTCACGCCCCGGTCTCATTTTTTAAAGAAAGCTTCAGATGTGTGTCTGTCCACAAATCTTGTTGCTAATGTTCATTATACAAAATAAATAATGAAATGACATAACAATTGCACCAAGAGCCATTAAAGTGAGCATAATTCTGAACATGCATGTTATGGACTATGGAGAAAACAATGCATTTCTGCAAAAGCAATTAGCAAATATTGCCTGAGACTAATAAGTTAATTAAGATATGCCTTGCTCTGATGGCTGCCAATAGGAATTAAATATCACAAATGAGATCTTTGAAGCATCTCAATGGTTTTTCCAAGTCAGCAATGTGATGAAGACTCCTGCATCTCAGATTTTTCTCCTGAGGAATGGGTAAAGTAATCACACTCAGAGATTCAAAAGAGATCTCAATAATGCCTCAGCTCATATACTACCATGCAAAAAATGGTTGGTTGGGGTCTGTAAGTCTCTTATGTTCACAAAGGCTGCATTTATTTGATTACAATAATGTTGTGAAATATTATTACAATTTAAAATAGCTGATTTCTATTTGAATATTTTTTTTGATCTATATCTATGATCTTTCTTCTTCAAAGCTAAATTTTCAGCAGCCATTACTCCAGTCTTCAGTGTCACATGATGCTTCAGAAATCAGTTTAATATGTCTGAAATCATAACTGAGATTTTAACTCACATAAGCTATGAAAGAGCAACTTCTGAGCAATAACATTTTTAAGAGATAGCGAGAGCTTTGAGGGACAGCTCAGAGCAGTAAATAGGAGCCGAGTAGAGGTCATGCTGAGATGAGACTGCTTATTTGACAATCATGATTCCCTTTCCTGCACTGTCACTCCTTTTCAGCATGTGTACATGAAAACGCACACACACACACACACACTCTAATCCCATATTAAGCAGATTGAGTCACTGTAGCCTTTCCTGCACTTCCCCTGAAGTCTGACATTAGCCTTTTTCACAAAAATCTGAAATTACGTCAGCGCAGGGTAAAGTTAGTTCCGTTACAGGCCTGTGCCTATTATATTAGTATGCCCTTTTCTCAAATAATGCTTTTTACCTTTTCGGTTTTGTCTGTTTTCCAAGTTGTTGTTATATAATCTATAAAGAAATAACATTTTACTTGTTTGTAACTTATATGGCCACTCAGACCGCTGACTCGTGAGATAATGCGCTCAACATATCGCTGGATGGTTTCTATTCTCTCCATTTCCGGCAAAGTACTTTTTTTACTTTGATCTCCCGTACATTTGAGCGTATTTTCTCAAATTTACTCAGTCATTTCCTTCGAATCACTACATCATGATAAATTACTTAAAAATTACAACATTTATGACCAGATGCACATTTTTCCAAGAATACATTAAACAATTCTCAGTCCGGTTGAAGCATATTAAACTCAACACAACAACGTAATCCCGATCGAATAGGAACAAAGCCATGAATCCAAGCCATCTCTTGTTTAATATGTATTTGCCAGGGCAGATTATACAACGTACATTTACACCATCACTTTAATAATGCAAAGGAGAGCAAGTAGAAAATACAATATTACTTTAATAATAATAATAATAGCCAAAAAAATCACGTGGAGAGTCATAATGCACAGCCAGCACCAAACGGACAGAATGGTAAAACTAACTGAATTATAACTGCCACCATTTAGAATTAAACAAACTTATATTTGTGATGACCCGAGCTGACCAAACAGTTAATTGTGAAATGTTTGCGCTTTGTAGAGTAAAGTACCGGCAGTTCAAGCATTTTCATAATATCTCATTTGTAAAAAAAGACTTTGATTCTCGAACTCATTCTTGTTGAGTTCAGTGGCTGTTCAGTGGCTGCAAGCGCCAATCCGGATGCCAGAAACACGGAAGTGTGAAAAAGGCTCATTGTGATGTGCTCTGTACAGGGAACACATCTCTCCTCTTTTGCCTCTGAAGACTCATACATCTACCTTTCAATACCTCTTTCAAGGGAGCATCTATCCCAGCTGCCACATATCTGTCTTTTCAAGGGTTAGTTCACCCGTCATTGTTTACTCATCCACATGTTGTTCTGAACCTGTATGACTTTTTTATTCATTGGAACACAAATGGAGAAGTTTAGCAGAATGATGATACTTCTCTTTTTCATAAAATGAAAGTGAATGATGACCAAAGACTGTCAAGCTGCAAAGATGACACCACAAGTGGTACATATTACTATCATTTCAATAAGCACACATTCCCTTTTTTTGTGAGCAGCAGACTGAAATGTAAGTAGTTATTTAGATCTTTAAAAAAATGAAATAAATAAACTTCTGTCATCATTTACTCACCCTCATGTCAATCCAAACCTGTATGACTTACTGTCTTCTGTGGAACACAAAATAACATATTTTTAATAAAATGTCTCAGTGCTTATTTTGCCCATACAATTAAAGTCAATAGGGTCCAGTCTTGGTTTGACCCCAATGACTTTCATTGTATTGACAATTGGCAATGATCAAAATATCTTCTTTTGTGAAGAAAGTCATACAGGTCTGGAATGACATGATGGTGAATAAATTATGACAGAATGTATTTATCCTATTAAATCTCATTCATGTTCATGTAGGTTTAATGTCAGTGATGCAAAATGTATTTGGATCTAGCATATAACCACTTGTGACACAATACATTTGAATATGTAAAACTCAATATGTATTACTTGAACATTATAATATATATAATATATATTTCATATTTGTGACCCTGGATCACAAGGTTCACATAATTAGTCATAAGTACCACAGGTATATTTGTAGCAATAGTCAACAATACATCGCATGGGTCAAAATTATAGATTTTTCTTTTATGCTAAAAATCATTAGGATATAAAGTAAAGATCATGTTCCATGAATATATTTTGTAAATTTCCTACTAAATATATCAAAACTTTTTGAATTTTTTTATTAGTAAAATGCAATGCTAAGAACTTCATTTGGACAACTTTAAAGCCGATTTTCTCAATATTTAGATTTTTTTTTTGCACCCACAGATTCCAGATTGCAATGGAAAGCTTATTTATTCAGCTTTCAGATGATGTATAAATCTCAATTTCAAAACATTGACCCTTATGACTGGTTTTGTGGTCCAGGGTCACACATTTGAATATTTAAATCCCAATACAGAAATTTTAGAGTCAGAAGGGAAGGTTTTTTCAAAGATCAAAATAAACGTAAAATAAAAAGTTATAAAAATTAACCAAAATAAAAGTGTATTCCTCATATAGTTATAGTATGACTTCAGATGACTAAGAATATTGTGCAACTTGACTCATTTATTATACTTTTCTCATACTTAAAGCCTGACAACCATTCACTTTCATTGTATGGAAAAGAGCAGCATGAACACTCTACCAAACATCTCCTTTTATGTTAGACAGAACTCATACAGGTTTGAAACTACACGAGGAAGTGTAAATAATGACAACTTTAAGGGTGATTATTTAGAAGTGTGAAAATGAAAGACAGGAGATTGTGCGAGAGGAAGACCGACACAGAGGGAAACCCTCCGCCAAATGACAACACCACAGAGGTAGAGGAGGTGGAAGAATGAAGCAAAGAGGTGGGATGGACAGCCTGATAACAATCAATGCTGAGACACACTGAAAGAGGAAGCAGCCCGTCAGTTAGCGGCTTTCTCTCGCTGTGTGGCATTCATGCGCACAATCAGTCATATATGCAAAAACAAGCAGCCTGTGCGTGGACGTGATGGACGCATCTGCCAAAAACACGCACACACTCGTCCTATTGAAAGGATAATAACGCATGCATCTAAGGAGGAGGTGGAATGAGAACACATACAACCGCGGTCATGCTGAGAGGACTGTACAGTGAATTTACAGTCATAAACAATAAAGAAAACCAAGTCTTACCTCATTCTCCTAGGTACTGTCTCTCTTTCCCTCTCGCTGGACACAGAGAACACTGTGTTTGAGTCACACAGATTTCAAGCAGCCAGTTTGATTTCACCCCCTCTGACACATTCTACACACATGACTCTCTCTCTCTCTCAGGGAGTGCATTCAAAATAAGGTTGAAGCACACACAAGCATGCATGCATGCTAGAAAACAGCTCCCCTTCTTTGGTTCACACACACACCACACGCGCATGCTGAAACAGCCTCTCTCTCTGTCTCATCCGCTCTCAGGCAATCAGAGAGAATGTCATAACCGAAGCCACGCCCCTCGCCCCCCTCCTCGCAGGCTTACTATAAATACAGGGATGGATATGAATATGCTGTCTTGTTCTTTTAGACTTTCCCCCCTCCCGTTTTGCTCCATCTCTCATTCCTAATATTCCCTCTCTGTGGCCATGAAATGCTTCTCTAATGACCTTGCATTGTGCTCGCGCCTCGCGGACTACCAGCCCCCCTTTCTCTGCACACACACACACACACATACACGTTCAGAATTAATGTACACTCGTGAATTTAATATTCTTGCAGATGAGCTATAAAACTGATACTAATGCAGCCAATACAAAAGGAATTGAATGGGTAATAAACAAACAATGGCCGACGCTTCTGTACACACACACACACACACACCTGCTGGCACTGTAATGGCCGGTTCACACAGAACGCCTTTTTTTTGTTCCACTGCGTTGTTTTTCTGTGGACCGTTGAACGTTACGCCACGTCGAAGTGGCTTATCTGCCACATCTAGTATGCAATGCATGTGCACATATATTTGTGTCGCTCATTAGATCCATTATTGTTATGCATACAATAAGAGCAAGGCATAAGTTTTCAGATGAGTTCGCACCTCACAGGAAATGTTGCCCACAAAACCGCCAATTTACTCGGTCACACCGTGACAGCAAAAGCTTCAGATGCTAAAAGGATACCGAGAAGTGTTTGTGTGCGGGTCGTGACTTGTGAATGTGCCAGAATTATTAAATTTGTTGAAACATAAATATGCTTGGCTAATGAATTTAGAAGATTTATATTTTTTCAGCGTTCTGTAAAAATACCGGCGTCATTTGCGAGTACAAATTTAGTTTAGTAAATGAGAAGACCTTAATGGGATAGTTCGTCCAAAAATGAAAATTCTGTCATCAATTACTCACCCTGGTGTTGTTGTAAACCAGTATGGCTTGCTTTCTTCTGAAAAACACAAAAGAAGGGCTTGAAGAACTAAACAGTTCAGATTGACTTCCATTTTACAGCCAATAACAAGCATTTCTCAAAATATCTTTTTTTGTGTGTTCAACAGATTAGAAAGAAAGAAAGAAAGAAAGTCAAGGTTTTGGAACAACATGAGGGTGAAACAATTATGACAGAATTACAAATTTTTGGATGACCTATCCCTTTAATATCTATAATAATATTATTTGTTATTCTTAAAATCAATTTTAATAATATTTCCAAATCCACATTTGTAATAATGTACAATGAAGCTTAGGGTTTGGATTTTTTCGAATAACACCCAGAACAAGAAGATGCTTAACAACCGCTCAGAACGCACTATCTATAACATAGAAAAACTCTAATTGCCTTATTCTAATGTAATGAAACAAATGTAGCAATGTAATGGTTTACATTTTGTGGTTTAATATCTAATGAATAATTCAATATTTCTGGCCAACTGTACAGTAAAATTCCTGTCTTGAGTTTTGTAAGGTGCAAAGAGAAGTTCAACCCCTTCACCTCCCCCATCTTTCCTGTGCTTGTTTCCTTCCTCTCTCGTGTTAAGCCTGTGTTCACTCTCTTTCTCTCACTATAAAATCCTCAGGATGTGACAAATAAAGAGAAATTAAGCCCCTTAAATCCTATAATGTGAAACATACACACACAATATATATATATATATATTTACACATAAAACCAGACAGAAGCACACACAGCTGAGCAAAACATCTACAGCTGCAGTGCCGCCCAATCTCACTAGATATAAAAAGATTGATGATTATTGATCCCTAAAGAGAAATCCAGTGCAGCGGCAGCACTATTAAACAGAGTGCACATATAATGAAACCGTATATGCGTCCAGTGAACATAAACACTGTATGTGTGTAGTTGGTCAGTAAGGACTTACAAAATCATGGATATAATAGCTGTGACAAGGATTGTTGCACATGCTCCAGTTCCCTTGTGGAAAACGAATGGTCTACGGGAAGCATCACCCCACCCATGAGTGCTTGGAAAGGCGACTCCACTGTGAGGGTGGCTGGGGGGAAGCCATGATGTGACTTGGACATCAATGTGGCATGAACATTATAGCAGGTTGTCAGATTTGTGCAATACGAGAAGTGATTTATATGGCCCAGCATGTAGCAAACATATAAGCAGTTTGTTAGTGCTGCCTCTGATACCATTGGTTCTACACTTGCTCCTCTTCCCTCAACCCTTACTACCCCGGCCCGTCCTCCCTAGGGACAGTTCAGTTTCCACTTGGTCAGTCGGTCCTCACAGCTTTGACCTACTTCATGTCTCTGGCTTCATAAGCATACTCATAGGCTCACACACTCAAAACGGCACATGCAGCGATGCAAATTAATGCTGAGTGGTGATTACAAAGCTGATTTCACCTGCTGTGGTCTGATGAACACATCTACAAAGCTGCTGTTCAGAGATGCTGATGGACTGCAGAATATAGCAGTGACATAAACAGACCACATAGACACGTGTGCATTGATCATAGAGTGGGGTTAAAACTCTGAAACCACAGTCGATGCTGAGATTCAAAATCAATCATAAAGAATATTAAACCAGAAAAGTGAACAAATAGGAAATATTTCAATTAATATTTAAGCAAATTGGTGACATTGCAACATGTGACTCTTTGAACAGATGTTTTTGCTTCCACTGAAGCTCAAAATGCTCTTTAGACTATTTTCAAATCATGCTAGAGAACATGATGTTCAGGTTTCACACATACCTGTAGAGTTCATGAAATCTGAGTGCTGCTGCCATTAAAGCAAAAGATGAACAAAGCAAATACTAGGATTTTTTTTAGTTCATTACAATACTTAATATAGTTTGTAATAAAAAGTACAAATTAAATGGGAACAAAGCAAACTAGAAACACTTTCACTAAGAGACTGATCTTACACATTTAGACCCCTTACTCTTATATATGTATGTTTTCCAGAATATATATAGCGTAGTAAATATTTAGAATAAAAATATGCTTAAAGGGTAAGTTTGCCAATTTTCAACTAGCCTTGCAATGTTACAGTGTCAATAGTATATGAACGAAATTTTTCTGTTACTTGCACCAAGATATCCCCATTTTTTGTCAGCAAACGACGTAATCCGTAACCCTTTTGACACCTTCAGGGCTTTTGTGAAAACTACAGATTTTGTTTAATTGCATTTCTACTGTACAGACACCCAATTTTTATTAAAACCCATCTTGCCAGCGGTGAATTCCTACTTTAAACAAAATGGGCACTAAATTGCGCTACATCTTAATGTCATAATTTAATAGAACAGTGAATTACTGAAAATGCATCAGTCATAGGAGCTGGACATGTCGTTGAAAGACATCTGAGTAATGGAGTTTCTGAAAGTCATGAATCCTGTGGAACTGTTTCCTACAAGAAAGGGGAAGCTGAAATGAGTTCAAACGAACTGTACTCTCATTTCATTATTGATGGGTGTTATGCAAAGTTTTCTCAACTATAATGTCATGTAACACTAAAGGTTATGTAAGACAATAAGTAAGCCATTTGTAAATTTCTCTAAAGTGTGTAAACACTGAAGCTCTAGTAAAACTGCAACCAATGGCGTGAGTTTGGGACAGGACTGTCTGTTTGCTAACCAATGGCAGATTAGAAAATTCCGTCAAATATTTTTACAATTGAAACAAGTGGCACTGAAATTACACTGCAGTTTTAAACTACAGCCAGATATATAGACTTGCTTGTAAAAGGTGAAGTCTGGTAGTGCAACTCTGTGGCCATTCTAAGTACTGCAAGTGTGCTGTGATTAAAACCTTAGCTTTGATACAAGTTTGCGAAAAACCTCCGAAAAATACGCCTTATATATGGTCTGCTGTTTATTAGTCAAACCAGCACGCACAATTTCTCTTGCAAATATCTAACTCTCATAAACGGATAGGATAATTTCGACAAACAGTATGGGGTGTAAGTCTCTTATGCACCTTTTCATAAATAATATATTTTGCATTTGCATATGCCAATTATATGGGTTTATATTAACAACAAATTAAATTGTTATGAGGTATAATTATTGCAACATCCCAGAGTATGTCCAAATATGGACATAAAGATACTACCAAACAATAACAATCCCAATTAAGTGAATCTAGTGTCACGACTTGTTAGTATATTTTTGATTAACAGTTAAGGCATATTAAACCGTTCTGATCCTCTGAGACACAGGATATCTACAGAGAGCACATGCTGTATATGGCTGAATCAGGAACGAGGGTAGGGTGAGGACAAGAGGGAGTTTCTACTGGCAAAGGGGGGTTGGGCTACTGTGATGTAGCTGTGGCCCAGGGGTGAAAAGGCACCGCTGTGTAAACTGATGTCAGTGTGGATCACCACTGCGTGTGCGTCTCATCTGCTCAGCATGTCTCACAGCCTTCTCCAGCTCCCCCTGGGACAGCAGCCCGCAGCGCTGCAGGGCAGAGAGCAGCTGGGCCCGAGAGTTGCTGATGAACCAGTGGGACAGGAAATAGGGGAGACCACCTCCATTCTTGAGGAAGTAGCGGGGCACTCTGAACATACCTAATACCTGGAGACAGATAAGAAAGTTGCATAATAAGATTTTGTAAGTACATTTACACACACGTGAAATAATAGACAAGAGGTTTAACCTCTAAACCATGGTCTGTGGCTGTAGCTACAGCTGCTCTCTCCATCTCTTTCAGCTCTGACTGATGTAGAAGTGCGTGATGAGCCGAGGGCAGGATGGAGAAAGACAGGAGGACACGTGATTGTCCACGCCCACAGGCACAGCCACGCCCACCTCCTCGTGGAGCTCTCTGCTAAGCCCCGCCTCCAGCGTCTCCTCAGACGGGTTCACCAATCTAATTATAAAATAAAACACAGCCTTCATGATTAATGCCGGTTCATTTGTAAACAACTTAAAATTCAATCAAAGTTTATTTATTTATTGCATAAAGTGGAACTCACCCCCCTGGGAAACCCAGCAAGCCATCCAAACGCATCTGCATCTGAATGACAGTAATCTGAATTCAGGTTCAGGGCGTTCATTTACATATTATTTTTAACTCCCTGCACCTGTCATAGTCACACTCTTCACATAAAGGTAAAAAGACGTGCAGGTCACAGTGCACTCTTCCTTACCAGTACTATATGTTTGATTGGGATTTTCCCGAAGAGTTTGGCACTAGAGTCTCCGAACAGCATGTGACCCGCATGTCTGTAGCCCTCCCGTGTCAACGCATCTTCTCTCGTGATCTGTTCCGCCATTACAGGACGAGCGATAAACAAACAAATGAACCAGATAGTTGTATATTTAATAACGCGTAAGGAATAACACAAGACACTATGTGCGTGTGTGTTACTACTGCAAGCAATAACTTGCCACTATAATCACCTGACGTTCACTATTTCAAAATAATAGTCCATTGCGAACGCACCTCTAACTTTTTTTTCCATAACTTTTTTTAAACCATAGCTACCACAATACACCATATAAACTCGATAGTTAACACAACAAAACTGTGCAAACTTTGTATTTACCACATCTCTCAAATAAAACTATTAAAATAAATAGAAATCCTGCGACCTATTTAAAATGTTCGGGGTCTCAAATTAATTCATAATTATTTTGAAGAATTGGTAACAATAACTGTTTTAACCATAGTGTTTTAGCCAAAACTACCATGGCAATTATATTGTAAGGTTGGAAGCAATACTTTATTTTATATAGCCCTATATAACTAATGAGAACGATAGGCTTAAACAAATGTTTATTGGTAACATTTATAGACCTATAGTTTATAACAATATTGCATATATTTAAAAGTTATGCACATTAAGAATTCATTACGCAGTTTTTATTAACTTTTCAGACGACGTACGTCTGTTGTCCTATAGATGGCAGTAGCAACTAAATTGTGCACCTTAAGATGTTAACATTCACTCAAAAGAAAAGAAAAGAAAAGAAAGAAAGAAAGAAGAACCCGAAAAAGTGTTCCTGTTGAAAGAAGAAGCCAGAGGAGAAAGACAAAGTGGATATAGATAAAGTGCTTCCCCTTCTCTTTTATGTCACTCCAAATCTATGCCACCTGTGCATAGCACTGGAAATAACCTCATATCTAAATGCAGTGTGGCTTCAAAAGCAAAGCCGATTCCACGGTCATCACTGTTAATTCCTCACGCATGCACTGACTCTAGTTTCATATTGCCCAATTAGTTTGCAAAGAACCAGTGAACTGCCATGGCCCTCACATAACATTGCAAGTATCAGACATGTCATTTCAAAATTACTGTGACAACCACAACAACAAAACTAATCTAAAAGTTATTTTTATTCTATTTACATTGAAGTGTTTGTACATATCCTATATTGTAAATCCTTGTGGTTAAACAGAAACTGATTACTGTAGGATAATGGTGTTTGGTTACTGTTCATAAAATGGTATTAGTGTATCCATACAAATGTAAAAGTTCTAACCGCAAGAAACCTTCAGTAATTTATTTCATAAACAAACTACTAAATATCTGAGTGTTGTAGCAGCCCTGAGGGAATGTGCGTTAGACATCTCAAGAGTGTAAGACTACACTGCTTCCATGCCATACAACACTTGACAGGATTCTTCAGAAGCCTTATAGGAGCTTTACAAGTTAAACCATGATGCTCCTACCGTCTCTCTGACCTTGTGCATTGCAAGGTGATGACTGGAGGAAATATTATGTTTCACAACTACTCCCGTCTTCTTTTCCAACAAATATAATTTGTCTTCTCAACTCTTGTGCCAGTTGGACACAGAACATGCAAGCATGATGCCCTAGCAAATAATATAGGAAAATATAATAAAGTTTATACATGTAAACATATTTAAACAACTAAAATATCTGAAAATAGCTGCATTTATTCAGCATTAGTGAGCACTCGTGTCATATAATGGTAAATAGACTACAGCAAACACAGCTACAGATTCACTAACTACAAGGCAAAGGATGAGAACTGTGGGTAAATATAGTAGCCTACTATGTGCATTCTTCAACAGTTGTTGCAGTGTTGGATATGGCTAATGTGGGTTTTCTGAGTCAGCCATGTGGATGTTTCCATCAGTCCCTGGGCCTTTGAATTGTTAAGAGATGTTTCACATAGCAATATCTATGGGAGACTGACTGAATTAACCCATATTCACTTCCCATTCCAATCTGTCAAGGTTCCCATTGTTCCATGATAGGAGACAGTAAATGAATGTAGAGATGTGCAGGTGTATATACGTGGGGCTGAGAATTTTAATTGCAGGTTATATGTACTATTTAAATAGTAATGATGTTAGTGTAAGACTATACTGGGAATGTTAAGAGATAATGAGACAGATGGAGTGATAAAGCGAGGTTATGATGCTGAGCACATGGTCACATTCATCCCAGCTCTCGTCTTGCTCATTTCAATCACTGTAAATGTATAGCAGTTAAACATTCTGATAAGCTGGAAAATTGTATTTACCATGAATTTTTTTTGGCCTTAAATTAAATTAAATTAAATTGTGGAATCCTTCTCATTATTATTAGTAAAATTATTATATTTGAATAAAAGAAAAAGGTAGATGAATGAAAAAAATTAATTAATAAAAAAAAAAAAAATTTAAATTAAAGGAATTAAGTATTAATTACATTTATATTAATATTGTTAGAAGATTGAATAGTTCCATCAGTTAATAGTTCATTAGCCTCACAGTAGGCTGTTGGTTAAGCAACAAAGGAACTTTGTGATTTAATATAGAATTCAACTGATTTGCAGCCACAGGTGTGTGTGTATATGCAATGCATGCTTTACAATGGCTTTAAACATGGTTCATCCAATCAAATTTCAGAGCTGAATCTATCCATTTTATAAAATGTTACTGAAACTTTGAGCATCTGCGCCCACAGACTTGAATCAGGCATCTAGGATTGTTGAAGTCAGTGTTGACTCAAGGCCTTGTTAACTCTGTCCGTCCTCTCTGGGCTTACCGTGTGGCAGGGGATTGCGCCAGAATGGCTGCGCTATTCTTGAGCCTCAGCGCTTTCTACGTTTAAAAGGTTTATGTGAGCTGCTGGCTATTGTTCTGGTGAAGGCGTCAGGGATTGTTATGGGGGATCTTAGTGGGAGAGATATAGTGCTGTCAAAATCCAGACTAAAATAAGCAGACAGCTGTGGGTGCTCATATCTAGGTTATGTGTTTGAGTGTGTGAAAGACTGATCGTGTAGCAATGGAGAACTAACACAATGCAGACGGGCCGTGTGTCGGAGCCAGATGGGGGAGAATGGCACTGGTTGTCTACATCCAATGAGTCACTTGCTAAAAGACTGATTAGCTTACATTATTGCCGATTTGTGGGGACGGGCTGGTTGGTTATCATGAGATTAGGACATCTAGGGTTTCCCAAACTCTCCTTTTCTTCATACTCGCTCTCAATCACACACACAGGTGCAGGGGGTTGCTGTGTGTCAGGGTCTTACGCCACTGTCAGAGGCGGATCAGTGGGAAAAATTCATGTAGAATCCTGAATTGTGGAGTCGAACGCTGCTCAGCTGGGATCTGGTTCACATGTCTGCGCCTGGTGGATAGATCACACATAGGATTTAGAAGACCAGGAGATACTGTATGTTTTGATTGGCAAGAGGAAAACATTTATTAAGAGGCAGTTTATGTGTATTTCTCTTGCCCCCATTGGGTGTGGGTATACAGAATGCGACCACCCTCCTCCACCTCTGACCTTTTAGCCTCTGTGTTAGAGTTTTGTGCCACTTGATGAGAGCTGATAATCTGTAACAACTGCTCACCATGTGTTGAACTTCAAACCCTGGTTCCTGGAAGCTTTGTTTAGGTGTGCCACGTCAGCCACTCTGAATGACATTGTAATGAACTGTGTAATGTTGGAGAGAAACTATCTATAAGGTACATCACTGTTTTTAAACACTGTATTGAGGAAATAATCAAACATGTTCACCTAAACGGTTCCTCTCTCTCTCTCTCTCTCTCTCTCTCTCTCTGATGTTTAGCTTTGGAAAGTCTGATTCATTCTAATGAATCAGTTCATCTTAAAGGGGTCATATGATGCTGCTAAAAAGAACATTATTTTGTGTATTTGGTGTAATGAAATGTGTTTATGCAGTTTAAAGTACAAAAAAACGACAATATTTCCACATCCTGTACATGATTGTTTATCCGCTATGCGACCGCCTTTTGGAACGCGAGTGTCGATTGTTACAAAGCTCAGCGGTCTGAAACAGCGAGGTGTGCTGTCATGCGCCAGCTATCGCAGTGCGTTGTGATTGGACGAATACCTCAAGCGTGTGACGGAAATGTTATGCACCTCACATACTGTTGATGCCATGTCCCGGCCGGAGCGATGAGACAAAACATTAAAACCCATTACAAACTAGGCATTAGTTGCATCCAGTGGGGACATAATTACGATTTATAATGACTTATATATGTCTTTTTACGCGTTGCGTTGCATCACATCGCATCGCATCGCGCCGCGTAAACATAAAACTCTGTCTGCATTGTGATCGGAGAAATGACAAACAACAAGTGCTACACTGCTCAAAACTCGTGTTTGAATTATCAGTGGCAAATCCTTCAAATATGAAAAACGTACTTACAGTATGTGAGTCAGAACTGCCGGCATTTTAGTCGTTACTCATTTTAACGTTACTCTCCCAGGATCAGTAAAAAGTCTCCATAAAATGTGCTGCACACATCTGGATATGTGGGTTAAACTGTTCTGGAACAGTGTAAATACAACTTAACCACTGAATTCTAGTAGTGTCCTCTTTTGGAAGGCCAAAAAAAAAGTAGTTTCACTTTCACAACGAAAAAAACAGCGGCCTAGCATGAGGGGAAGCCCAGGCTTAGCGTGCGCTGAGGCCGGGATAGAGTGAACCGAAGCGGCGGTGTCGAGAACGGTGCTCCCGGCGGATCCGATGAATAGCGGGCAACCACATGTGGACGACCGGGCTGGGAACTCCGCTTCGTCCACGGTGAAGTTGATGTATTTCCTCAGCGATCTGCACGGATCAGCTCTAGGCATGACAATGCGGATATCGTCCTCTTTTGGAAGACCAAACCAAAGTAGTTTCGCTTTCACAACAAAAAACACAGCGTCTTCACGACATGGCGGCGGCGGTGGCAACAATACTACAGCTAGAAAAAAGTTACGCCTTCTTTCTTTGCGTGAACAAATCTGGCGGCGTTATGCAAATCTTCCCACAAAGTGAGGTAGACATGTGGGGGCATGTTAGAACGAGCGTTTTAGGTAGGCGTGGTTGACTCTTAAGATTTTATGAGAAGGATCTCTTTGGATTAGACTAAGTCGTTGTGTGACATGGGTAACAGATTTTCTTTATGCACCAAGAGCTTGTAACGCTTCAAAGAGAAAGGAAAATTTAAATCGCATCATATGACCCCTTTAACAGAGTTCTCTGTCTATGTTGGAAAAGTCTGAGTCATTCTAGTGAACTGGTTCACCTTAAATGGTTTTCTCTGTACTATGTAACATTGGAAAGTCTAATTCATTCAAATGAATCATTTAATCTTAAACTGTTCTCTCTGTCCTATGTACCGTTGGAAATTTTGAGCCTTTCTAATGAATCGGTTTATCTTTAACAGTTCTGACTGTCCTGTGTAGCATTGCAAAAGTCAGATTCCTTCTGATAAATTGGCTTTTCCAAACAAATACAGGTGCATCTCAATAAATTAGGAATGTTGTGGAAAAGTTCATTTATTTCAGTAATTCAACTGTTATTGTGAAACTCGTGTATTAAATAATTTCAGTGCACACAGACTGAAGTAGTTTTTAGTCTTTGGTTCTTTTAATTGTGATTGATTTTGGCTCACATTTAACAAAAACCCACCAATTCACTATCTCAACAAATTAGAATATGCTGACATGCCAATCAGCTAATCAACTCAAAACACCTGCAAAGGTTTCCTGAGCCTTCAAAATGGTCTCTCAGTTTGGTTCACTAGGCTACACAATCATGGGGAAGACTGCTGATCTGACAGTTGTCCAGAAGACAATCATTGACACACTTCACAAGGAGGGCAAGCCACAAACATTATTTGCCAAAGAAGCTGGCTGTTCACAGAAAGCTGTATCCAAGCATGTTAACAGAAAGTTAGTGGAAGGAAAAAGTGTGGAAGAAAAATATGCACAACCGACTGAGAGAACCGCAGCCTTATGAGGGTTGTGAAGCAAAATCGATTCAAGAATTTGAGTGAATTTCAAAAGGAATGGACTGAGGCTGGGGTAAAGGCATCAAGTGCCACCACACACAGATGTGTCAAGGAGTTTGGCTACAGTTGTTGTATTCCTCTGGTTAAGCCACTCCTGAACCACCGACACATCAGAGGGTCTTAAACTGGGTCTAAGCGAGAAGAAGAATGGACTGTTGCCAGTGGTCCAAAGGCTGCTTTTTCAGATGAGAGCAAAGTTTTTATTTCATTGGAAACCAAGGTCATAGGTCTGAGGTGAAGGGTGGAGAAGCGCCATAGCCAGTGCTTTGAAGGCCAGTGTTTAAGTTTCACAAGTCTGTGATGATTTGGGTGGTGTGCCATAAATGTCATATGATGGCGTGTTGGTTCATGTGTGTCTGCTTTGAAAACCAACGTCACTGCACCCGTTTACCAATAAATTTTGGAGCACTTCATGCTTCCTTCTGCTGACCAGCTTTTTGAAGATGCTGATTTCATTTTCCAGCAGGATTTGGCACCTGCCCACACTGCCAAAAGCACCAAAAGTTGGTTAAATGACCATGGTGTTGGTGTGCTTGACTGGCCAGCAAACTCACCAGACCTGAACCCCATAGAGAATCTATGGAGTATTGTCAAGAAGAAAATGAGAAACAAGAGACCAAAAAAATGAAGATGAGTGAAGGCCACTGTCAAAGAAACCTGGTTTTCCATACCACCTCAGCAGTGCCACTAACTGATCACCTCCATGCCACGCCGATTGAGGCAGTAATTAAAGCAAAAGGAGCCCCTACCAAGTATTGAGTACATGTACAGTAAATGAACATACTTTCCAGAAGGCCAACAATTCACTAAAAATGTTTTTTTTATTGGTCTTATGAAGTATTCTAATTTGTTGAGATAGTGAATTGGTGGGTTTTTGTTAAATGTGAGCCAAAATCATCACAATTAAAAGAACCAAAGACTTAAACTACTACAGTCTGAGTGCATTGAATTTATTTAATACACGAGTTCAATTTGAGTTGAATTACTGAAATAAATGAATTTTTCCACACCATTCTAATTTATTGAGATGCACCTGTAGATTACAAAACGAATTACAGATTCAAATCCTTGCAATCCTTGTACTATTTTCTATTTAGGATATGTATGATTTTAGGATACATATAAATCGGTCTGTTCAATATAATACTGCCACTCTGACTGTTCAGAAGCCCTCATTGTTTTGGTGTAATTTGATTAAATTATAAATGACATCACTGAATAGTTTTATTTTTCTCCAAAAACATATTGCACCCTTAAGTAACTTCTGTATAGTTATAGCTAATTATGTTTTCAAAAAAAAGTTGAAATTGCTGTGTGAAGTAGCCTAATTAATTACATCATCCCTGACATCAATACAAACAAACAAACAAAAAAGATAAAAATAAATAAATAAAATAATAAAAAATAGTTGTTAAAAAAAAAAAAAAAAAAAGTGCACTTATGAAAAATAACTTGGGGTACAGAGAGTTTAAAAACATTTTCAATAGGCCAAACCTAAATGGTGGCATCTGTGTACCTCTGACAGTATTTATAGGGTTGAGATAGTGTGGACGCTCTTTCAGTGCTTGATCACTGGCAGATCACTCTCAGTAATTTCTAAGGGAAACAAAACAGAGCACCGCCTCTTTAACCACAAACCCATGCCAGACAGCACGGCTATCTCTGCACGGAATGCCGGCAATTGCGAACAGGAGTTGTATTCTCTTCTATTTTCGGACTACATCGTGGGCTCTGGATTCTGCTAGAGGACACTTATCTCAGCTTTACCCATCAAGGTCGACAGCTTCTGAGGCGCCTATTTGCTGAGGAGGATCTGATTGTATCAGTAACCTAGTATGAACATCATGCATATCTTGTGTTATATTGATCATACCACTAGTCTTTCAACTAGTCTGTCAAATAAGGCAAAGACAGATACCCTTTTAATACACAAGTAGCCTAGATAAGAAGTTAAATCCTTATCTCAGAAATTAGTAATAGGAAGCCTTCAGTTATAAGCACAGATTTCATCCTGTCATAACAGTTTAAGCCTACTCTTAAAAATCCCTTGATAGTTCTTTGAATTGCCTGAGCTAATTGGTCCATGTTGTATGGTATGCAGTTAATTGTACATTTAGAAAAGTGTCATCATATTTAAGATATATATTATTATATATAAATTAGATATGCATACAACTTATATTTATTATGCTAATAAAACCACAAATATAAATACTACATTGCCTACGTGTTTTGTTCGATACTGTTACTATCGTCAGTAAACGCATCTTTTCTTGAGCGTTAATTTAGCGATAATTTAACTTTTGTGGTAATAGAAATATTGTCTGAAAACGCTGTTGTATCCACAAAATTCTCTTCCCCGCCCCAATCTTTTACTATCTTACAGGAGTTCAAGTCATAATTAGGGCCAGACGGCCTCCAAAGAGATTAGCATTTTTATTGTAATCACTTTTTTTTGGCCAATTATAACATCACTTAAGTCTTTAAAGAAATAGAGATGTCACGTATTTAACCTCTGGACAACAGTGTATAAATCACAACCAACAACAACGTCGTTTAAAAATAACCCCCTTACAGTACGGTTCCTCAAACCTGTTTGCCTTTTGTGAAGGCGCAGGGCTGGACCTCAGGACCACACAGCCAATGAGCAACTGAACACACACGGACACATGGGGATATCTGACATATCTCCCCAACTCTGACCTTGAGGGAAACAATAAAAGAGGAACGGGCCGCTTCTTTCGAGGCCAACCCGTTTAGACGTTACTGAGGTTAGTATTCAAATGCATGTGTTTCCACAGCGCTGTTTGGATAGGGCGCCTTGCATGTGACGAAACATGTAATTTGAAGAATTATTATAATAATTTTTTTTACACAAATACTTACCAAGATTGTGGATTAGAGATTTTTTTTCCTGCACATGCCTATGAAAAACGCAACAAAGTGGAGAAAACTTTCTTCTAACAAAGTTTCTACGACGTTACAGGTGTTTGAGCCCAGGTCCGGGACCAGAAGCGTTAATCATGTCCCGCTTTATGGAATCGAGGGATTTTGGAGATGCGGCCACATTTCTGCGTAAAACCAACCTGGAACAACTCGCTGCGCAGTCCCATGCGTTTGATGGTACTGTCATACATCCTGTTTGTGTCCTGTGTGAAAACCAGATATTTTATTGGTGCACAAGCCTATCAAAACATTTAAATAATTGATTTGAAATAATATCCGATTCTGAATGAATGGGGTTCACATTGAAATGAGCGTGTATTATGCATGTAAACACTAGAATATTGACAATTCCTAGATATTTTGACATAACACCAGCTATTTTTTTTACATGCAAAGCAATGCAAAATACATTTATATCATATCCTACATAGCGTAATAACAATAATAGTAGTAGGCCTAGTAGTAGTAGCAGTATTTTTATTTGATTTAGCAAGCATAAGAGCAAATTTACCATGGTATGTAATGTTATAAGTTACCTGACAGTTAATTTCAGAAGTAACACATACTGTACTTCTGTGTGCAGGGAAGAAACGTGTTTGGATTCCAGATGAGAAAGAAGCCTACATTGAGGTGGAGATCAAAGATACAGATGGAGATAAAGTCATGGTGGAGACCAAAGATGGAATGGTCAGTGAAGCTTCAATTATTCTTAATCACTGTTTGTCTAATTTTTCAGTAAGTATATCAGTTATAACAAGATACATTTACTTGAGAAAAAGCAATTGTATAAGACTCGCTTTAAGAGAAAAATCTTGAATCTTTCTTAACTCATGGCAAATATTTTTCTTGTTGTAAGCAAAAATCGAATAATATCTTTGTTCATGCAACAAACAAAACAAATAAAGACATATCTAGTTATTTTTAACGGTATTTTTACTATAGAAAAATATAGATAAAAAAAATATATATTTTATTGCAGTGTACATCAAAAACAATGCTGTGTATTATATTGTATTTAGCAACTCAAAGATAAGTTCAGCAGACTCAAGTGAGGAAAAAAATGCATATTTTCATTGAAGTAACTATGCTTGATCTAAAATGGAAATCGAAAACGTATCACAAGGTGGTGATTCAATTCTTTAATCTAATACTGACAGATGTTAACGGTGAAAGAGGAAGACATTCAGCTGATGAATCCCCCGAAGTTTGACATGATTGAAGACATGGCCATGCTTACACACCTCAACGAGGCCTCTGTTCTTTTCAACCTCAGCCGTCGCTACAGTTTCTGGATGATCTACGTGAGACACCACATTATCATTTACTGCTAAACAGCTGTCTGTGACCAAAAGAGGTTTAAGAATAACTTGAGAGTCAAGTTATCTGTTTCTGTAACGCTCTTGATGACTTTTGGATCATTTCAGGTCTGTCTTAGTCCTAATGCGTGTGCTTTTTGTATGTCCACAGACATATTCAGGGCTGTTTTGTGTGACAGTTAACCCGTATAAATGGCTTCCCGTCTATTCTCCTGAAGTGGTGGCAGCATATAAGGGAAAGCGTCGCACAGATGTTCCACCTCACATCTATGCCATAGCAGACAATGCCTACAATGACATGCTAAAAAGTATGTTATGAAACACATTTCACTTTTGATCTCAATTTCCATGTCTTATATGTTGCATGTATTTTGATTCAGAATACACTTACTGTAGGTCAAAACATCATTGATCAATTTAATGGCCTTTATTTTTTAACACATACTTTTAAAGTGATTTGAGCTGTTTTTTCTCCTGCAGATCGTGAAAACCAGTCAATGCTTATCACGTAAGTGACCCTCCATTACCCCATTACATCTCTGTTCTACAACTATTAGGTCAAAATGTTCTGAAATCCTTCTTGCTCATTATTTAATCATGAAGCGGTATAAAAAAAAAGGGGTTTTACCATTTTGAAAAGTTTTCATTTTTTCTTCTTTAATCTTCAACTTCAACCTTGAATTTAATATTGTTTTATGTATATTTCACATAAATTTTGTCCATGCCTAGCGGAGAATCCGGTGCTGGCAAAACTGTCAACACGAAACGTGTAATTCAGTATTTTGCCATTATAGCTGCTCTTGGCGATGCAGGGGGCAAAAAAGGAGTAAGGGCAGAAACTTCACTTCTGTCTTTTTGTCATCACCCATCCTTATCCTTTGTTTTTGTTCCTAGTCGCGGTCTGTATTTTTGTTCTTGCGTTTATTTGTTGACTGGTCTTGATTTTTTTTTTATTCTTGATTTTTAATAATGTCTGAATGTTTATCTATTCCTTTTGGATTCACAGACATCCTTTTAACCGATAAAGAGTGACCCTCAGAGTTTTGATACCCTAGTTTTGTATTCCCGTTCCAGTATGTTTTTATGAACCCTTTTTATACCACTCTTTACATTGCCCTTTTCCCTTTTTGCATTGTCTCTCATTATTGTCTCTTGCTTTTAACATTACAAACTCCTTTTTCATTCTTTGCCTTTTTGAAAAACAAAACAAAACCCTGACTTCATCTATTTTCCCCTCAATCATGACGGATAATATTTCATTTTCATTTCCATTAGATTGTTCTGTCCTACTCATAGATATAATTTTGGTGTTGGATTAAAAACTCACAATTTTTCTGTTTTCAACGTAAATAGGGTACATTAGAGGATCAGATCATTGAGGCAAACCCAGCTATGGAAGCATTCGGCAATGCAAAAACCCTGAGGAATGACAACTCATCCCGCTTTGTGAGCGAACATCA
Source organism: Sinocyclocheilus anophthalmus (assembly GCA_018155175.1). Taxonomy (NCBI): domain Eukaryota; kingdom Metazoa; phylum Chordata; class Actinopteri; order Cypriniformes; family Cyprinidae; genus Sinocyclocheilus; species Sinocyclocheilus anophthalmus. Next base: position 700,127 of record JADLZN010000732.1, read on the forward strand.
TAAGAGGAACACAACATCTCATTTTCTTTCAGTATTGTTCTCCGTCTCACTTCCTTCCCTCTCTTGAACACAGGGCAAATTCATACGAATCCATTTTGGTCCAGCAGGGAAACTAGCATCTGCTGACATTGACATCTGTAAGCTGATCTAAACAATATTCCTATCTTAATAGATTAAATATACTGTTTTTCCTTCAAACCCTGTTCCGTTTCACATTCTCTTTTGTTTAGATCTTCTGGAAAAATCCAGAGTGATTTTTCAGCAAGCTGGAGAGAGAAGCTACCACATCTACTACCAGATCCTCTCGCAGAGGAAACCAGAACTCCTAGGTATTCAGAGGAATCGCCTACAGCATGACTACTATTTAAGCTGAAGTTTATACCAAGTATAAAAATCTACATGCCTGCAATATTACATTCCACAGTGCGCTGTGTGACTTAAAAACCAAACCTCTTCCATCTTCCATCACAGACATGCTGCTGGTGTCATCAAATCCCTATGACTACCACTTCTGCTCGCTGGGAGTTACAACTTTGGACCACCTGGATGATGGAGACGAGCTGCTTGCAACTGATGTAAGTACTGCTTGTATGAAGGAGATCCATGTAATGAGATTCTTAGATACTAACTATTCCACATTAAACACTGAATAGCCACTCACCTATAAGGAAACTTGCTTACTGTCCTCTCTAGCATGCAATGGACACCCTTGGCTTCACTACTGAGGAGAAGTATGGCTGTTACAAGATAGTTGGTGCTATCATGCACTTTGGTAACATGAAGTTCAAAGTGCGGCAGAGAGAGGAGCAAGCAGAGGCGGACGGCACTGAAAGTAAGAGGGATTCTGTCGTAAGCAATGTCAGTGTTTTCGGTTTAGTGACTTGGTTTGGCTAAGCGCTGTCATTTTTTTACCCAGGTGCAGACAAAGCCTCCTATCTCATGGGGATCAGTTCAGCTGACCTCATAAAGGGACTGCTTCACCCCAGAGTGAAAGTGGGCAATGAGTACATTGTCAGAGGACAGACAGTTGAACAGGTCAATTTGGTCAGAGTAATGATGAATTGTCTTCACTACTGTATAATTTCATCTTGCAGTGAGAGTATTTGGGCTTTTGTGTCATAACAGGTGACCTATGCTGTTGGTGCTTTAGCCAAAGCCACATATGACCGCATGTTTAAATGGCTGGTGAGCAGAATCAATAAAACTCTGTACACGGCTCTTCCTCGTCAGTTCTTCATAGGAGTGCTGGACATAGCAGGCTTTGAGATCTTTGAAGTAAGTCAGCTGATTACTGTCAATCATATTGCTTTGCATCACTCCTTACCACTCTTTGCACATCACATGTGGATCTTAAAGATAGAAAACTAGATTTTCCCATTAATCTTCATTCCCAAAACTTAATTTGATTGTCACGATTTTGAATCTTAAAATCTCAAGATTGATTTTTTTTACCAAATGACAATATCTTCTGCACCACTTTTCAGTGATTCACTAAAAAAATGACTTTCATAAACTGGTTCTTTCTAGTGAACCAAAAATATCCATTGCAAACAATGTAGTCCAATTAACAAACAAATGACTTGAGTCAGACCTTGTAGTGAATCATTTAAAAACACTCATGAACTCAATGAATCATTTAAAAACACTCATGAACTCACTCTGACAAAACATTTACTACATGTGCTCTTTGAATTTGTGGTTACTGAATCAACAAGAAGTTAATATTGCAACTGAAGTACATCGTTTGGGCCCTGTTATTAATTTACCAAAATATTTTTGCAATGTACCAAGTTATAATGTTTCCTGTATAAATTACAGCAATAGCTAAAATAAAATGTCTCTTACTGTATCTAAGCAAAATAGACATTGCAATTCATACATACTTAAATTAACTGAATGATAAAAATGAATCAAAGTCAGATCGAATTTCAGGAAATGTTTATTGATACCCAACCCTATATATTATTCAGTCCTCATTGTACCTTAAACTCTTTCTCTTCTTTTTTCCTAAACAGTTAAACAACTTTGAACAAATGTGCATCAACTTCACAAATGAGAAACTGCAACAGTTTTTCAACCATCACATGTTCATCCTAGAGCAGGAGGAGTACAAGACAGAGGGCATAGAGTGGACTTTCATAGACTTCGGATTAGACCTGCAGGCCTGCATTGATCTCATTGAGAAGGTTGATATAGAATTATATATAATTCAGTGAAAGAATGTGTATGTCTGTGTAAGATAAGTACACTAAGCTACTCTAGCTGTTACATCCCTCTTGCATTGTTTGCAGCCGTTGGGTATACTCTCTATTCTGGAGGAGGAGTGCATGTTCCCTAAAGCCACAGAGAGCAGCTTCAAAGCTAAACTCTACGATAATCACCTTGGCAAGTCTCCCAACTTCCTGAAACCAAGGCCAGACAAAAAACGCAAATATGAGACTCAATTTGAGCTGGTGCACTACGCTGGAGTGGTGAGTGGAAATAACTTCATATTTACACACATATTTCAAGGCTATTTTTACCATAGCATACAATAGAGTCTTTATAAGCCACATAACTGGAGCCAGTGGAATTTGTTAAGCAATTTACAGTATGCATTTCTGCCATAGAATGGCACCATTTAAGTAACAGGGATAGGGTGGACCATGCTGAGGTTAAGTGCCTTGCTCAGTGACACAATGGTGATAACTCAAGCCTTGATCACTATAATTCACTTAAAATATAATATTAATTCACATATACATGTATGTTGTCAGGTGCCATATAACATCAATGGATGGCTTGACAAAAACAGAGATCCTCTTAATGAAACAGTGGTGGGAATCTTCCAAAGGACGTCAAACAAGTTAATGGCAAGCCTCTTCGAGAACTTCATCAGCTTAGATTCAGGTGCATATTATTACAACTGATATTCAAGAGTTCATTCCAATGGACCTGATTGTACTGAGGTGTTTAACGTGTATACTTACAAGTACAGAAGCAAAGCCAGGGAGCAAAGAGAAGAGGAAGAAAGGAGCATCATTTCAAACAGTGTCCCAGCTGCATAAGGTGGGTCAAATTATGTCTAAATGCACCAGAAAAGCCACTTTTCACTTCTTTAAATATCTGCAAATGTTAAAACTATATAGATATTGGAAATGTCTTGGAGAGTGAGCCAGTTAAGACTTGCAGTGATGTTTAGGTAATCTGACCCATGAACATCACTTTAAGTCTGTGCTGGCTCAGCTTTCACCAGCTACAGATTGAAAGATGCAGGTAAGATCTGGCCCAGTAGTTAACATCATTAGAGTAGAAACAGTAAACTGAACATGTTGCATTATGGACTGCGCTTTGAATGATCTTTCCTTCTCTATCACTCTAGGAGAATCTAAACAAGTTGATGACTAATTTGAGAAGCACTCAGCCTCATTTTGTACGATGCATTATCCCCAATGAGACAAAGAACCCAGGTACAAAACATGCACAGTGCAGAAGATAAAACCATTTGTTGTACAACACGATCTCCATAAACCTATTGTAAACACATTGTCAGTCTTCAGTTCTTGTTCTTGTATCTGATAGGGATGATGGAGCCATTTATGGTTCTGCACCAGCTTCGCTGCAATGGAGTCCTGGAAGGGATCCGCATTTGCAGGAAGGGATTTCCCAACCGCATTCTCTATGCAGAGTTCAAACAGCGGTTAGTTTTTCTTCATGGGTCACATTTGAAATTTCATCAGCACACATGGAACTGGATAATGCTGGAATAGAATTTTACCCATCTATCTATCTTTCATTTTCAATTTGAATGCTACCCAAGTCCCTTTCAAGGAAAGTCTGTTCACTCGGCGGCCATATTTGCAACACCTCCAGGCAGCTATTTTGGGCATCCAAGACCAAGTCCTATCTAAATGAATGAGGGAATCTTGAAATCTCAAAAACTGCTAGCTGAACTCACAATTTCATTACTTATTTCAAATCAGCAACCAAATCTGAAATGAACTAGCCCATAAATGTTGTTCCTTATGCTCAAATAGCATTAAAAAGCATATTTTCCCATCTAGACCAGCTAATGCGCATGTGCAGTCATAAACATGAGTCTCTGGTTTCTATGAGAACCAGTGCTTCTAACAGCCGCTGCAGTGATGCAATGACTTTACCACTCAGCTATTGGCTGTTTTATTCAGGAGGCGGAACTATTCCACCATATTGCTCGTCGCAGTTTTTCCCATTCATAAGTAATAGGAGTGAACCTTCTTTGTATACTGTATCTACAGTCTTTGATTCTACTACTATTCAAATTCAGTTGCAGTTCTGTATCTTGTTTTCTAGCTTAATGAAAAAGTAGCAATTTAAAAGTCAATTCTGAATGGCACATAACCCTGTTATGAAGATGAATAAAGATTACATTAAACCTTCATGATTTACCAGTTACCGTATCCTGAACCCTTTGGCCATCCCAGAGGCCACAGTAATGTGGACAGCAGGAAAGTGTAGGCAAAAAGTTGCTTGGGTCTAGGGATATCGACCCACAAGCAAGTACAAGTTTGGCCACAGCAAGGGTGATGAATTTTGGGGGGGGGGGGAGGGGGGGGGGGGGGGATGTCCTCCATCCGATTCTTTTCTACGGTCAGTATTTTGCACCTTTTTTTATTATTAGTCATTCAAAATAATGTAAGGCTACGCTGACCTGTGAATCTGTGCTCCTTCAGGTTTTCTTTAAGGCGGGACTTCTTGGCCAGCTGGAGGACATGAGGGACGAACGTCTGTCTGAGATCCTCACCTTGCTGCAGGCCTTCTGCAGGGGCAAACTCATGCGGATGGAGCGCAGGAGGATGATGAAAGAGAAGTATGTGCCGTTTGGATGTTCAAATCATGACAATAGTTATAAAGTGTCTAAATAACCGAATGCAAATAGTTGCTATTATTCACTAACTAAAGAAAGTGTCAGTTTGCAGATCTCGCTTACTTGAGCCCGTTATAAACACTGTGATAAACTGTTGAGAGTGTGCACAGGCCTGTGAGCCTGCAAATGTATGGGAGGAATGTCCAAAGTGCATGCAGACTATGTTGTGGCGTGTGTCCGGCGTGTGTCTGTATGTTTTGTATGTGTGTGTGCGGTCGCTACAGAAAAAGCCAGTTAAACCCCCTCCACCCCAAATGGCATTTACAAAAGCAGGTGTGGAGGTGGGTCATATATCCCGCAAACAGCGCACATACCAGTTGTTGACGGTTCCTTACCAGAGTCCCCCCTCCTATCTTTATTATAAATAACACTCTTTTGTCCAGAAAGGATATGGCTGGGAGCAGGCTGAAAATAGCTGAAATGCCATCCCAGGTGACAGGGTATTAAGTCCTCTTGTTTCTTCAAATGGGTTCAGCTTTAGATAATCAACAACCTCTGCCTGACTTTTGACTGTTCCTGATTGTGTCGCCGCTTCAGCAATGCGGAATTGATTTACTCTTTATGCATGTTCAGTATCACAGTGGGAATACTAATATGGAACAAACGAAACAATGGCGTGTGGCAGCCTGGCCCTATTTGGTGCTAGACATACTGAGCTAATTTAGAACAACAAGGGCGGGGAGTGTGAGGTGCAGGGCAGGCTACAAAATGCATGGGGCTTCTTTTATTCTTGGACAAAAGAGCAACGTTTGAAAGAGTTTTGAGAAGGTGTAAAAGTCTTCATCTTGATACTACTCAATTAGGCTTACAGTAATATCTTTTGTTGAAACTTTGCAATGTATTCATCTGATGTTTTATGTAATACTTCCTAGACATCTCTGTTAATACCAGCACCAGGGTCAATGACAGGATTCGCATTTTGTTCTAGATCTATTAATTTAAAACTCTGTTTAAAACTCTGTTATTTTGATATTTGATGATAAGTCAAAATATCAGAGTCTTACAACTGTCCTGATATCAGACGGAAAAACAAAATTAATTTAAAAAAACTTATTTTAAAACAATGGAATTCTTTCTGAAGAAAGGTTTGTAGTGCAATCAACATGCACAGAGAAAAAAGGTTAAAAGTTAATTAATTAATTAAGAAATATGAATTTTATTTTTTTTTAAAAACATTTTACCTTGAAAAATTATTTAAAAACTTTTTTTTGGAAAACAATGATTAAGATACACTCCATGCACTTAGATGTAAGGAAAATATTATTATATTATAAGGTGGTTACACCACAAGGCATTTTTAAGAGTCGTTTAAAATTTTCTTGGTTGGTTTTGAAACCAACAGTCATATACATTACGTAATTAATCCACCATCTCATTATCTTCACTCAGGGAAGCTCTAATGGTCATTCAGTGGAACATCCGTGCTTTTTACGCCGTCAAGAACTGGCCATGGATGTGTCTGTTCTTCAAGATCAAACCCCTGCTGAGGAGCGCAGCTACAGAGAAGGAGCTGGCTTCACTGAAGGAGGAGTTCCAGAAGCTAAAAGAAGCTCTTGAGAGGTCTGAGGTGAAGAGGAAGGAGTTTGAGGAGAGACAGGTCTCTTTGGTGCAAGAGAAAAATGACCTCTCTCTACAGCTTCAAGCGGTTAGTGTCAGAGTTGATTCACACCACTGAAACAAGTTAGAAATCAGAATCACATAGTTTCTAACATGATGATTTCTTGATGGCTTTGTGATCATATCTTGATGCATCATACATTGAGTCAAACACATTCTAACCCCAGGAGCAGGATAACCTGGCTGATGCTGAGGACCGCTGTAACCTGCTAATCAAGGCTAAGATCCAGATGGAGGGGAAAATTAAGGATCTGATGGAGAGGCTTGAAGATGAAGAGGAGGTTAATGCCACCATCTTGGCCAAGAAACGCAAACTTGAGGATGAGTGTATTGAACTGAAGAAAGACCTGGATGACCTAGAGATTACTTTGGCCAAGGTGGAGAAGGAAAAACATGCCACTGAGAACAAGGTAACAGACACGTTCATGGATGGGAAAATGTTGTCTGCATTTGATGCTTTAATGAACTGATTAGCAAGAACCTTCTTTTTACTTTTGTCAGGTGAAAAACTTGTTGGAGGAAATGGCTGCATTGGATGAAACCATCCTCAGGCTGACAAAAGAGAAGAAAGCCCTGCAGGATGCTCATCAGCAGGCTCTGGAAGACCTGCAGAATGAGGAAAACAAAGTGAACATGCTGTCCAAGGCCAAGATCAAACTTGAGCAGCAGGTGGATGATGTGAGTATGAAGTGGAATCAGTTAAACCCTACGAGACAAACTTAGTTCACCCAAAAATGAAAATTAGCCTGTGTTTTACTCACCCTCGAGCCATCCTAGGTGTATATGACTTTCTTCTTTCAGACGAATCCAATCGGAGTTATTTTTAAAATTGTAATGGCTATTCCAAGCGTTATCATTGCAGTGGTGGGTGTTTCTCTTGAACAGTTCAAAACACGATAAATAAAGCACGCGCATCCGTAATGAAACGTGCCTCACACGGCTCCGGGGCACATGACGAAGGCATCCAGGTAGCGGATATTTGGAAATATGGATATTTTTCTTACAAAAACACATGGTAAAACATTCGGGCTCAGAAGGCCTTATTCATGCCCCGGAGCGTGTGGGTGAGCACGTTTCATTACGTATGCGCCCGCGCTTTATTTAAAGTGATTTGGACAGTGAACAGAAACAGCCGCCCCAACGCAATGATAGAGATTTAGAAGTGATCAGGACAATTTCATATAACTCAGATTGGATTCGTCTGAAAGAAGAAAGTCATATACACCTAGGATGGCTCGAGGGTGAGTAAAACAAGGGCACATTTTTATTTTTGGATGAACTAACCCTTTAGAGTCCACTTGATTAACAATCCGGCAAATCAGTAAACACTGGGCAGATTTACAATTGGAAATAAAATGCTTAATAGAGAACACAACTCAATGTTTATTATTATTTCCTAACTGTAACAGTTAGAGGGATCTTTGGAGCAAGAGAAGAAAGTGCGTATGGATCTGGAGCGAGTGAAGCGGAAGCTTGAGGGAGATCTAAAGATTTCCATTGAGTCATCCGTGGATTTAGAGAACAACAAACAACAGCTAGAGGAAAGACTGAAGAAGTGAGATTTTACAGACATTATGCAGTCTTAATGTTGCAAATGGAAGCACTGTACTATGCTGTATGATCAATTGAGCTCTAATGAAGTCTGTTTATGGTCTTTTCTAAAGGAAAGACCTTGAAATGGTTCACATAGGTGCAAAGATTGAAGAGGAGCAAGCCTTGGTTATGCAACTGCAGAAAAAAATAAAAGAACTACAGGTAATTATTTGGCTAATGACCGAAAATCCCGCATTTTCATAATGAGTTATTACTATAACAGTATTATGGTAAACTCTTTACAGACACGTATTGAAGAGCTTGAGGAGGAACTTGAGGCTGAAAGAGCAGCTCGATCAAAGTCAGACAAGCAGCGTGCTGATGTATCAAGGGAACTGGAAGAGTTAAGTGAATGTCTGGAGGAAGCAGGAGGTGCTACCGCTGCCCAGATCGAGATGAACAAGAAGCGGGAGGCTGACTTCTTAAAAATGCGGAGAGATCTGGAAGAAGCCTCACTGCATCATGAAACTACTATGGCCATGTTGAGGAGAAAGCATGCGGACACTGTGGCTGAGTTGGGGGAGCAACTGGACAACCTGCAGAGGGTTAAACAGAAGCTGGAGAAGGAAAAGGCAGAAATCAGAATGGAGTCTGAAGATCTGGCATCTAACCTTGAACATCTCTCCAGAGCCAAAGTAAGACATCTCAATGTGCTTTACATGGTTTCTGAGACTCATAATGCCACTGTCTTATCATCCATGGAGCTCATGGTTAAAACATATAGAGTGAACATGAACTGGGTTGAAAAATACTTTATTAACAGTTGTTAAATGCCAAATAAGAGAGTTAACAGAAAGACTGTTGTTTGCAGGGCACAACAGAGAAAATGTGCAGGATGTATGAAGACCAGATGAATGAGTCTAAAACCAAGGTTGAGGAACTCCAGAGGCAGCTAATGGATGTCACCTCTCAAAATGCACGGGCCCAGACAGAGAGTGGTCAGTGTCCTGCACTATGAAACAGAATAAAGATCAGGAGCTAGAAATAAGGAAGTCTCCCATAGAAATTCAGATTTACATTTGTCTTAGAAACAAGTGGCAAAACAGAGCTCAAATAACGTAAGAAAAAGGCCACTGGCACTTGGTAAAGGCTTTGCTTTCTCTTTTCGGTCTTACGTTAACAGCCGAGGTCAGTCGCAGACTGGAAGAGAGAGAGGTTCTGGTTATGCAACTGCAGCGGACAAAGAGTGCTCTCAGCCAGAGCATGGAGGAGCTGAAGAAACAGCTAGAAGAGGAATGCAAAGTGAGCCAGAATTTTACTACATTGGATGCACTTGTGCCATATCTTAGGATCAATCAATTAAAATTTCTAACCACAATTATTCAATGTTTGCTGAAGAAAGACATGAAACATAACAATATTGTGGCAGACAAGAAAAGCATGGGGGGGGAAAGCCTTTAGAAGTTGATGTATTTTTGTATACTACTGATGAAATGTTTGGGATCCGCAAGATGGGGGGTAAGAAATGAATACTTTGATTCTGAAAGGACAGATTAAACTGATTAAAAGTGACTTTTACAAAGATTTTAACAATGTTTCTTGAGAACCAAAATCAGTATAAAGAGGATGATTTCTGAAGCATCATGACTGGAATTATGGATGCTGAAAATTCTGTTTTACCATTACAGGAATAAATTACATTTTAAAATATATTTAAATAGAAAACTGTTATTTTAAATTGTAATATTATTTTAAAATATTACTGTATTACCGTATCTTTGATCAAATAAATGTAGCTTTAGTGAGCATAAGAGACTTATTTCAGGAATATAAAAAATCTTATTGACCCCAAACTTTTGAACAATAGTGGTTATATATTCAGTATATTCGTCTTAATTGCATCATATTTAAAATCATACTGGATTTGTGTTTATGTACCAGGCAAAGAACAGTTTAGCTCATGCGGTACAGTCATCCAGGCATGATTGTGAGCTTTTGAGAGAGCAGTTTGAGGAGGAGCAGGAGGCCAAATCTGAGTTGCAGCGTGCTCTGTCTAAAGCCAACGCCGAGATCGCACAGTGGAGGACAAAGTATGAGACTGATGCCATTCAGAGGACTGATGAACTAGAGGATGCCAAGTAAGAGATCACTCTGCTGTCAGTCGGTGTAACGTTGTGTCTTGTTTACTGAACAAACAGAATTGCTACTTTATTTTATAAAACTGATTTATCTTCCTTCAGGAAGAAGCTGGTTGCACGGCTCCAAAGTTCTGAGGAGGCAGTGGAAGCCTCCAATGCCAAATGTGCCTCGCTGGAGAAGACCAAGCACCGTCTGCAGACTGAGATTGAGGACTTGATGGTTGATTTGGAGCGTTCTAATGCTGTGGCTGTTGCACTGGACAAAAAGCAACGCAATTTTGATAAGGTCAGGATGAAAGTATTTAAATATTTGATTTAACCAGCCATTGTTCATATTTATTTTCTACTAACACATATTTCTTATTACTATGTCCAGGTCCTGTGTGAATGGAGGCAGAAGTTTGAGGAGACACAGGCCGAGCTGGAAAGCTCTCAGAAAGATTCCCGTAGTCTCAGCACAGAGCTCTTCAAGCTCAAAAACTCCTATGAAGAAGCCCTAGACCAGCTGGAGACAATCAAAAGGGAGAACAAGAACCTGCAGGGTACAAAGACTGTACATAGACTTCAGGAAAGGGCGTATCTGTGAAATAGCATACATTTATAATAAGGAAGGGAGATTCGATTTTGGTCCAGAATGATTTTCAAAATGATCCCAACCAATATGTTTGTTTTGCAGAGGAAATTACTGACTTGACTGATCAAATTAGTCATGGCAACAAGACCATCCATGAGCTTGAACAGATGAAGAAGGTGCTGGACCATGCAAAGAGCGGCATCCAAGCAGCACTGGAGGAGGCTGAGGTGATGAATATTACCTGAGATATCAGACAATGCTCACCTGCGGACATTAATAATTATATACTTTGGTAAGAAACTAATGTGCCTCTAACTCTGTCTGATTTAGGGCACACTGGAGCATGAGGAAAGTAAGACCATACGCATCCAGCTGGAGCTCAGCCAGACCAGAACTGAAGTTGAAAAGAAACTTGCAGAGAAAGATGAAGAGATTGACAGTCTCCGGTAAGGGAGAAAGACAAGAAAGCATACTATTAAAATTCCAGCATATAATTAAGTCACATTAAACTATTTATCAATGCAGTCGAAACCATCAGCGGACTCTGGACACCATGCAGACCACACTGGATGCAGAGATCAGCGCACGTAATGAGGCAGTCAGGGTTAAGAAAAAGATGGAGGGAGATATGAATGAGATGGAGATCCATCTGAACCATGCAAACAGACAAGCTGTGGAGTCTCAGAAAATGGTGCGCAACCTACAGCTTCAAATCAAGGTGAGACAGAAGGACTGGTTGAATCAATATGCAGGTTAAAAAGATAATCAACTATATGGAAGAACTGAATAATCTTAAAATCTCGAACTGGGAATAATCTTTAGGGATGCATAATATAGTGATTAAAGAATGTTTTTTTTTTATTATTATTATCTGTTGATATTGAATATTTAATTGTCCATGCTCATTTCCTCTAATTTTACATTTAGATTATTTTTGCTGTCATCTAATATTCCTTTAAAGTTCATCAATACCATGAATAATTTAATAACACTTAAGATGTAATCTTTAGCCGATCTCAAAATGAGTGTCCATTTTCATAACGTACATAATAATGTTGTGATGCCTAAGTTCACTTGTAGCATTTAAAATAACTGATTTAATTTTTTTATTATTTAGACAAAATCATATACATTTTAACATTAGACTTAACATGAAAATAATTGCTAGCTTATCTGTATCTACCAGTATTTTAATATCAATTCATACCTATTGATTTGTATTACTCACAATGAAATCGTTGAAATTTAGCATGTTAGTGCTCTTTTATCAAACGCAATTGGTTTGTCTTCTCAGGACCTGCAATTAGAGTTCTATGAGTCTATACATCAGTGTGAGGACCTGAAGGAGCAGGTGACGGTCACAGAAAGAAGAAACACCCTGCTAACTGCAGAGGTGGAGGAGCTGCGTGGAGTGGTGGAGCAAACAGACCGTATACGTAAAGTCGCTGAGCACGAGCTTCTGGAGTCCACTGAGAGAGTGAACCTGCTGCACGCTCAGGTAAGCAATCATTTCAATTCACGTTTATTTGTATAGCGCTTTTCACGATACAAAACGTTGCAAAGCAGCTTTACAGAAAATTAAGTTTCTACTATATTTAGTAGTAGCTATCGGTGGTGACTATATCATTAATCATTAATCTCACCTGACAATCCATTGATCTCTACAGAACACGGTAGTGTTGAGCCACAAGAAGAAGTTAGAGAGTGATCTGTCCTCACTGTCTGGCGAGGTGGATGATGCTCTGCAGGAGTGTCGTAATGCTGAAGAGAAGGCGAAGAAGGCCATAACTGATGTGAGTTCCTACTGGAACAACAATAGTGTGCATTGGTGCCTGCCCACTTTTTCAGCTGCGTTGGTTCCAGAAGTATTTTTGCTGTTTGATATTATAGCATTTAACCGAATTTATCCCTCATTAGGCAGCCATGATGGCAGAGGAACTAAAGAAGGAGCAGGACACCAGCAGCCACCTGGAGAGGATGAAGAGGAACATGGAGCAGACCATCAAAGACCTGCAGATACGTCTGGATGAGGCTGAGCAGACTGCGCTGAAGGGGGGAAAGAAACAGATTCAGAAACTGGAAATTCGGGTAAGCAGAAAAATGTCTATTTTAGCTTTGGTCGAGACATGTATATAACATTCTTTATGGATTAACCTGCATCTGTGGGAACATTTAAATCCTCAGGTGCGAGAGCTAGAGGGAGAGCTGGAGTGTGAGCAGAAGAAGAGCGGAGAATTTGAAAAAGGAATAAGAAAATATGAGAGGAGGATTAAAGAGCTCACTTACCAGGTATTACTCACAGGACACACGTGAAACAATAGGAAAAACTGTCATCTTCAGCGCGTTTAAAAGACTGTTCTGTCTGTAGACAGAGGAGGACAGGAAAACTCTCCTGAGGATGCAAGACCTGATTGACAAACTACAGGCAAAAGTAAAGAGCTTTAAGAGACAAGCCGAGGATGCAGTACGTACCTCTTGTTCATTTACGTTGTCGGCTTCATTCTTTTTGTATATAATTGGGCCAAAATGGTGTTTGAAAAAATATATCATGTGACCTGTTAAACAATATGGCGTTGTCCATTCTAAGGCACACAGATTTCAGAGCTCTGTGTTCTACTTTGGTATGGCAGGAGGAGCAGGCCAACTGCGATATGTCTCGGTTCAAGAAGATCCAGCATGAGCTGGATGAAGCCGAGGAGAGGGCAGATATAGCCGAATCTCAGGTCAACAAGCTACGTGTGCGCACCCGAGAGACTCACGTCGTCAAGGTAACACACACTCAACTGATCTCAGATACTTAAATAGATCGATCACCCAAAAATGAGATTTCTGTCATCATTTACTCACCCTCTTTCTTCTGTGGAACACAAAAGTTGATATTTAGTTTTTCATCCATACAATGAATTTCAAAGGGGTCCAAAACAACACTGGAACCCATTGACCCATTTTCATTGTATTGAGGAAAGAGAGAGAGCGAGAGAGAGAGAGAACACTAAGACATTTCAAAATATGCTCTTTTCTATTCCACAGAAAAAGTCATACAAGTTTGGAACAAGGAAAATAAAAATGGCAGAGTTTCATTCTTGGGTGAACTCACCCTATAAGTGTGAATAATCTGAAATAAAAAATAAAATGAGTCATAACAAACATACTTTTTTGTTCACAGATCGTGGAGTGAAGACTGACTTAAGCCAGATGACTTTTAAGAGTCATGTATCATGTGACAAGTACCTTTCCTTTCTTTTTGGTCTTTGAATGATGCTGCGAAGGCACAAAGGTTTTGGAAATGTTTAATGCTTACTGAAGGCCAACGCAAACTGATTTTTCTTGTTGTGATTGAAGATTTCAAAGATAAAATGCTGATTTTCAAATGTCAAACAGTAGTCTTGAAAAGTTTTTTGTTTAAGTGTTTGTTCATATGTCCTTCTTGGAAAGGTCTCAGACTGCAGAGCTCATAATTTGCAATGTTTTGGAAAATCAGTGTCATTACAGTACAGCTGAAGAGCAGCATGAGGAAACAGCTGCGTGCCTCTCGTACCTTTCTGTAACAGCTGATCTGAAACTGGACTGAGTTTAAGGACCCACAGGGTATTTGAAAAGCTATTTGGACATGATAAATAAACAGCGCCTAAATGGAAATGTTTCTTTGATCGTGTCAAGTTGCACAGAAATTCATTTGGAATAAAAATGCTAAGAATGTGTTCTTGTTTTTCTGGTCCAGCACAACCTGTCACCAAATAATGTACCAAACCCACACTTCTAGTTTTAACAAAGTGGATTTACTGATCACTTTTATGTCCTTCCAGGGACGAAAACTCAAAAAGTTGTCACAGTTCGTCTCCTAGAATTTTACATTTTTGATTATGATGATTTCAAATTAAGTAAATGTAAATGATTTAAAATGTAATATTATCTGGCTGGTACGAAAAAAAGTTAATCTTACTAAGGTTTAACTGGTCTCTCCTTTACCAGTTTACACACTGTTGTAATCAGCAGGAATCTGACAAAAGACCAATTAGAGACAATACAAAGTTGTAATTATAATTTAACTTAAAGAGATAGATCCCCCCGAAATGAAAATTCTGTCATTAATTACTCACCCTCTTGTCTTTCCAAACCCGCAAAACCTTTGTTCATCTTTGGAACACAAATGAAGATATTTTTGATGAAATCTGAGAGCTCTCAGACCCTGCATAGAAAGCAATGGAACTGACATGTTCAAGGCCCAGAAATGGTAGTGGACAGATTTAAATATGTACATGTGCATAGAGGTTCACAATAATATTTATCACCTATAAGACTGTTTTGTGCACAAAGAAAACAAAAATAATTAAGTAATTATAAACTTTATTTGGCGATTTCTTCTCTTCCGTGTCAGTCGATGTGCATTCACAAGAGTACCACGATGCATGCGTGTGATGCTGCTGACACAGAAGTCTGCGTTCTGATGTAGAACGTCCATCTCTCTTAGTTCATCGGCTGTTGTTCATTCTGGTTTGAATAAGTAAGGCTTGGCAAAAAAAATTAAAGTCATCCTCTCTGTCTAAATCTTTAGACATGTTTATGAAGACTTCTTCCTCTGCTTGTAAACAAGGTGTAGCACATCCGGGTTCTACATCAGAACGCCAGCTCTTGTGTCAGCAGCACCACACGCACGGAAGAGAAAAAATTGTTGAATAAAGTCATTATTTTTGTTTTCTTTGTGAAAAAAGGATTCTTGTAGCTTCATAAAATTAAGGTTGAACCACTGATGTCAAATGAACTATTTTAACAATGTCCTTACTACCTTTCTGGGCCTTGAATGTGAACGTGAACTGATTTCATCAGTAATATCTTATTTTGTGTTCCGAAGATGAACAAAGGTCTTACAGGTTTGGAACAAGATGAGGGTAAATAATTAATGACAGAATTTTAATTTTTTTGGTGAACTTTCCCTTTAAAAGGTAAATAATATGAATTTGATGCATAGAGATAGAAGAAAACAGTATTTTTTTATAACTAACTTAATATTAATCTATTAGTCAGTTAGTTACACACTAAGCTTGCATACATACTAAACCTGATATTTAGTAGGACTAGGTTTTGTTGCTTTCAATGTACTCGTCTTAGATGTAATCTAACAAATGTAATTAATTTAACATAAAAAGTACCTCACCTCACCTCAAAAAAAAATAATTATAATAATAAAACCCTGCCATTCCGGCCAGAGTCCCTGAGCGATGCCAACTTGACTCAACAACAACAACAAGCAACCTGGTCAGACTGAAGGAAAAGAGACGGGGGAAAAAAACAAAAACAAGTGGAAGGGGCTGTTGTTTTTGAATTATGGAGAAAGAACAATTACATAATTTCATTTATCAGTATAGAAAACAAAAATTGTAGATTACATTAAATATAAAGTAACCCCGGAAACTTGCTGCAAAATAATATATTTTAATTTATCAGACTCTTTTACAAAAATAATTCCAAAGTTAAAATCGTAAACCTGGCTCTATATCCCTACTGGTTCCATAACAAACAAATTTTTACAGATGAATTAGTAGCCATACAGACAGAAACATGCTTGTGATAAAACAAGATCTTTATTTTCTTCTGTTGATTTTGTGTTGTCACTCTGTGAGTTCGGGGCTGAAAATGTAAAATTTTAGGTCAAGTGAGAACTACATACATAATAACATAAATATACAGGCAGTATGTAAACTAAGCCAATCACCAAAATTAGACATTAGAATGTCCCTGAATTAAATAGTCTTTTTTTTTTTGCAGTAAGGGACAGTGGGCAGTGAGGCTCTTCCTGACTACTTCCAGGAGTTTGTCATGTCTGAATGCGTAACTGACAAGCCAACCTACAGGAGGCGAGAGAATTTAGCACTAGAGAACAAGGCAGCTGTAACTCTACCAACTTAAAAACATCCAGACCCTAGTGCCACTGCAAACACAAACACACCTACAGTGGCATTACATATTCCCAAGCGCATTCATTTCACATTTAATACTTTGAGCCAACATACATTCATGCTATTGAACAGCATATCATACCCTCAGCACCATGTATACCCAGATACACTTGCATCCACACACACACACACACACACACACACACACACACCTATTCTGTAATGCATCTGAATGGACTAGGTCTTATAAACTTGATGTAATTCTGATGTAAAGAGAGTCCTCTCAGTCTATAGTCACAGCTCCAGGAAGTCTCTGTCCAGGTCCCTGTAGGCTTCATCAATGTAGGAGGCAATAGCACAGCGTGAGCTTCTTCCAGAGCCCAGAAGCACTGAGACCGTCTCCTTCCAGTAGGTGAAGGGAATACAAGAGCTCTGTTTTTGGAAAGAGATAGAAAAGTTTATGCCTTAAGAGCTCACAACCGTGAGAGGATATCTGTGTTTGGTCAATGGAGCCGAGCTCACGTTCTCCAGGCAGGTGCTGTCCTTGTCCTTGTTGAGGTAGTGGTGCTGCCAGAAGCGCAGCAGGTTGTGGAAGTTGTTGAGCAGGCAGCCGGGATATTTCTCTGCATATTCCTTCTCTTGCAGAGCGCTCAGATAGAAAGGCAACTTACCCCGCCTCCGCGCTAGCATCAGAATCACCAGACTGGTGTTCAGACAGCTCACGTTCTCCTGTGATTGATCAAAATCATGCCAATCAGTTTTAAGGGTCAATGGTATATATATATAAAAAATCAGTAACAAACAAAAAAAAACTTTAATTTTATGGTGTTATTCTTGTTACACGTACTTACTATATTAATAATAACAATACGCATAATTACATGTAGCTAACACTAAACCAAACACTCATCTTAACCCTAATCAATATAACTTCAAAAGTACCAATCAGTTATATTACGGCAGTACTTAAATGTATAATTACACCGTAACAATGAGTGTAACAGAAAAATTGTAATTAGAGTTTTAAAAAAGTTCTTAAAAATTTAACCTTTGTATTCTTTGGTTTAAAAAATATATGGTATATTAATAAATAATATTATGTCCTCTAAAATTGTCATGTGTTGAAACCAGTAATAACATATTTTGCTTTGAAATAAACTTTGAAAACATGTAAATGTACTGATCTTAAACATTATTTCAGAAATTCAGGACAATGAAACTATGGTTATTACAGAATTAATTTATTTCAATTCAGAAATTAAAATCGTGTTACCATATGTATGTATGTATGCATTGCATTAATCATGTATTTTTGAATACATTTAGAATGTAACGCCCTTGAGTGAGATGATTCAGCTCATCATTTTGGATAACAGCATAAAACAGACACATTTAGAATGTTCCTAGTTCATGTGTTATTAATTATACTGACCAGTTTAAAATTTAAAATTTAGTTAAGAAAACTTTACACTGAAAAATTACATTTCAGTTTAAAGTGGTCATATGATGCGATTTCAAGTTTTCCTTTCTCTTTGGAGTGTTACACGCTCTTGGTGCATAAAGAAGATCTGTAAAGTTGCAAAGACTAAAGTCTCAATGCGCGAAGAGCTATTCTTTTATAAAAATTTTAAGCGTCCAACCCCGTCTACCTAAAACAGCTCATTCTAACATGCCCCCACATGTCTACGTCAATATGTGGAAATATTAGCATAATGCCGCCCAAATGTGCAAGCAAATAAAGAAGGCGTGGTTTCAGGAACAGCAGCTGTGTTGAAGCAGCCATGTCAGGGAGATTCTGTGTGTTTCTAGGCGAAAGCAAAATCATTTTATTTGGCCTTCCGAAAGTAGATGTAATGGTTAATCATTGGTTAAGATTTATTTACAAACGAACAGCACAACCCAGATGTTCGATTTGTGCAACGCATTTTATGGACGACAGCTTTTTAACCTAGAAGAGTACAAGGCTGGCTGCGCACAAAGGCTATTTAAAAAAAAAAGGGTAAATTCCGACTTTGCTATGACAATCTGGCGCTTCTGAATCAGCGACTGTAAGTATGTTTTGTTATTAGTTTAAGTATTTGCTGTTGACTGTTCAAATGCGGAGTTTTGCGCAGCGCAGAGTAACGCGTCGTGTGTGTGTGTGTGTGTGTGTGTGAGAGAGAGGAGAACAGGGTCACATCACAGGAGAGTGAACTGTCTGTCAGAAATCATAGCACGTCAGCTGTCTTAACCGCTGCTTGTGTACTGCATCATTACTGTGTCCGTCACGCGACTCTGTTGCCCTTTCGGGTTTTAACTGATGGTAAAACTAACGACATTACTATCTTGATATTTACTTTGAAAGCTGAAGCTGCGATTATGGTAAGGGCCGTTACATTTCCGACACGTGCTTGTGGTGTTCGGCCAATCACAATGCACTGGGTCAGCTGGCCAATCAGAGCAGACTGCGCTTGTCAAAGGAGGGGGCTTTGTTGAAAACGATGTGTTTGAGAGAAGCGGGGCATAGAGGACCTACAATAATGTACAGTATTTGAAAAAGAATGTGTTTTTTGTACATTAAAGCATGTCAACATATTCTGTTACACCAAATACACAAAATAATGATCTTTAAAATAGCATCATATGACCCCTTTAAATCTGATGAATTGTTGTTACAGCATAACAATAAAAAAATTTGCTTATTCACTTCGTAAAAAGAATATTTACCAAAAAAAAAAAAGCATTATACATAAATTTAAAATTTGGCCTCTGAAATACAGCAGAACTGTGAAGTGTCAGCCACTCGATCGCGTAGGAATGATTACTGCAAATGTAGATCATCGTGCAGGTGTGAAGGACTTCAGCTACACCTGAATAAATTGCATACACCACTCTTGCTACTGCTCATGTGCCAGTGATTACCCTTCCCTGTGTCAATACTGGCACTCATATAACTTGCCTGAGTGAGGGTTTGGACATTGATGATGCTGGTCAGTCTGAAAAGGAAGGACAACCTGTTTTCCATTTGAGCCATGTAGGACAAGAGACGACACTCTGAAAACACTTCAACCACTGAGAAAGAGACAAAGAAACACATTTGTAACACTCTTTACCACTCTCATCCATCTCTCAATTAACTGGTCAGTCATTTGAGTCAAACCTTTCACATCTTTCGTCTGGCTCTCAAAGCGGTCCAGAGACAGGACGATACATCGCACCAGCATGTTAGAGTCTACCAGAGAGCTGTTGATCTGAGTCAGGAACATCTGAAACTGAGGTGTCAAAAGAGAGAAAGACAGATTTGAGAGTTACTGGATCATTTCAGTGTGTCTTATATAAGAAAAATCACAAAGGGTCTGACTGTAAACCCACCTTCTCCTCTGTGTTGACATATTTGTTAAATCTTTTGAAGGCATCAATGTTGAACTTCATAAGTTCACCAAGTAGGTCAAAGTAGCTCTGAAGGACGTCATGTGACTTGCAGCCACTGTCGATGATGCAATATAGAATATGCTGAAAGAAGAAAATTATGAGATGACTTATTAGTCCTATAACTGTACACTACAGTTTGGGGCTGGTTAAGATTTTTTAAGGTTATTGAAAGAATTATCTTATGCTAACCAAGGTTGCATTTATTTGATTAAAAATACAGTAATCTTGAAATACTAGTACAGTCTGACATAATCTGAACAGTTCTCAATTTGAATATATTTTAAAATGTAATTTATTCCTGCAATTCATTTTCAGCAGTCGTTACTCCAGTGTCCAGTGTCACATGATCCTGCAGTAATCAGTCTAATATGCTGATTTGCTGCTCAAGAAACATTTCTTATTATTATCAATGTTGAAAACACAGCTTTGCTGCTTCACATTTTTGTGGAAACTGTGATACGTCAAACAGCATTTATTAGAAATAAGTATTTTGTAACATTATAGATGTCTTCAATTTCCCTTTTAAACAATGTAATGCATCCTTGCTAAATGAAAGTTAGTATTTCTTTCAAGAAAACAAAAAAAAATTACTGAACCCAAACTTTTGAATGGCAGTGTACGCTCACGCAGGCAATGTAATGCATTACACACATATTTTGCTCACCTCTAACAAGCCTCTTCTGAGAAGGAACACTTGATCAGCATATGATGGCGTTCCTCTCAGAAAACTCTCCACGGCTCTTGCCTGCCAGAACCTGAAGCCAGACATGGACAAATGTCAAACTCAAGACACAAGATGTCTATTATGAAATGAAGAGGTCAGTAAGTGTAAGAAAACATCACAAAATGTAACTAAAGATCTCACCTGAATGAAGAATCAATTGGCTCTTTCTTCATGACTGAGATTAACCGTGTAAGAAGACCCTTTTTACCATCACAGACAAGGTTCCTGTAAACCAATTGACCAATTAATATAAACCAATTAATGAGCAGTTCAAAACTGCTGTTAAAATAAGGAAGAACTTAAGTAATATGATATGAAAAGCATCCTCATGCCTATCTGTGTTATTCAGTGCCTCCATTTCAAAGACATTTGCATTCAGGTAGATGTCACTCAGTTCATTCAGTTCCTGTCCACTTAAAAGAAGGTATTTATTCCTGTGAACAATAAAGAAAAAGTTTCCTATCAGACCAGTGGATTTTTCTCAGTTTTAGCATTTCCTTGCATCTCTTTGTGATACTCACTCATGGTGGTCACTGAAGCTCTGCAGCAGCCTGAGGAACTGGATCTTGAACGAGATCTCCTGATGTAGAGGGGAAAAGAACTGTATTATCCCACTGTAATCATCCATGTAACATGTAAGAGTCTTTTAAATAATTCAGAGTAATAAAGGCTGCTTCTTACCGGACTGCAGTCACAGTTCTGGTTCTGCCGATGTAGGACGTGACCAGAAGGCTGCCTTCTCCAGATCAGCTTATCAAACAGGTTATTGAGACCTGGAATTAACTTGAACTCTGCCAACATTCTGTGAACCTGTGTCACAAGAGTAAAAATCTATGAAAAAAATCCTTCAAAATATAATTCAAAAGTTAAGGGTCAGTATGATTAGTTTTAATTTTGACATTTAAAACATTAAAGATGCTGTTCATTCTTTCCAAGAATCCTTGACCAAAAAGCATAACGGTTTCAAGTAAAATATTAATTAGCACAACTGTTTTCAACACTGATAAAAATAAACGTTTCCTGAGCAATTCAGCATAATAGAATGATGACACGGAAGACTGTGCGAAGACATTTACAATTCATTGTCATAATAATGAAAATTCAGCTTTGATACCAATGGTATAAATTAATTTTTATAAATATATATTAAATAGAAATACAGTTACTTTAATTGTAATGTTCCATAATATTACGGGGTTTACCTAATATATATATATATAGCAGGTGCCTCTCATAAATAAAAAAAAAAAAAAAAAAAAAAAAAAAAAAAAAAAAAAAAAAAAAATAGAATTCAGTGGAAAAGTTCATTTATTTCATATTCAAATTAAATTGTGAAACTCGTGTATTAAATAAATTAAGTGTGCACAGACTGAAGTAGTTTAAGTCTTCTGTTCTTTTAATTGTGATGATTTTGGCTGCATTTAACAAAAACGCCACCAATTCACTATCTCAACAAATTAATACTTCATAAGACCAATAAAAAACGACATTTTTAGTGAATTCTTGGGCGCTTCTGGAAAGTATTTAATTTACACTGTAGGCATGTCTCAATACTTGGTAGGGCTTTTCGCTTTTGCATGAATTACTGCCTCAATTCGGCGTGGCATGGAGTTGATCAGTTTGTGGCACTGCTGAGGTGTAATGGAAGGCCAGGTTTCTTTGACAGTGGACTTCAGTTCATCTGCATTTTTTGGTCTCTTGTTTTTTCATTTTCCTCTTGACAATACCCCCTAGATTCTCTATGGGGTTCAGGTCAGATGAGTTTGCAGGCCAATCAAGCACAGTACCACCATGGTCATTGAACCAGCTTTTGGTGCTTTGGGCAGTGTGGGCAGGTGCCAAATAGCCTGCTGGAAAATTAAATTAGTGTCCTCTATCAAAAGCTTAGTCATCTAGCAAGGTAAGCATGAAGTGCTTCTTAAAATGTGCCTGGAGAATGGCGCGTTGACTTGACGTCAGAAAACACAGTGGGAGCGGGCAAAGTCCTCTCTTCAGATGAAAGACTCAATTTGGCATTTCATTTTGAAGATCAAGGTCCCATAGTCTGAGGAAGAGTGGAGAGGCATCAGAAACGGGCTATGTTGGCTTGAAGTCCAGTGTGAAGTTTCGCAGCAGTCAGTATTATTTGGGTCTGCCATTGTCATCTGGCTGGTGTTGTCGCACTGTGTTTTCGAAGTCCACAGTACAACATGCAGCCATCTACCAGGACAATTATTAGAGCAGGGGGTGTGGGCTAGTCATGCATCCTTCTGCTGACAATCTTTATGGAATGCTGCTTTCATATTTCCAGCAGACGCTTTGGCACCTGCCCAGCACTGCCAAATATCACCATAACGGCCTGGTTCAATATCGCTGGTGTTACTGTGCTTGATTGGCCTGGAAACTCACCTGACCTGAACCCCATAGATAATCTATGAGGTATTGTCAAGAGGAAGATGAGAGAAACCAGACCCAACAATGCAGATAAGCTGAAGGCCACTGTCAAACAAACCTTGGCTTCCATACCACCTCAGCAGTGCCACAAACTGATCACCTCCATGCCAGGGGGGGAGGTTGGAGGGAGGAGGGGGGAGGGGGGGGGGCGCTGAATTGATGCAGTAATTAAAGCAAAAGGAGCCCCTACCAAGTATTGAGTACATGTACAGTAATTAACATACTTTCCAGAAGGCCAACCATTCACTAAAATGTTTTTTTTATTGGTCTTATGAAGTATTCTATTTTGTTGAGATAGTGAATTGGTGGTTTTTGTGAAATGTGAGCCAAAATCATCACAATAAAAGAACCAAAGACTTAAACTACTACAGTCTGAGTGCATTGAATTTATTTAATAAACAAGTTTCACAATTTGAGTTGAATTAATTAAATAATCTAACTTTTCCACGACATTCTAATTTATTGAGATGAACCTGTATATATATAATGGATATACTGTATGTATATGTATATATGATATATATATCTATATATAATATATATACAAGGCACACACCACACAGTCGTGGTCATAATTATTGGCACCCTTGGTAAATATGATCAAAGAAGGCAGTGAAAATTAATCTGCATTGTTAATCATTTTGATCATTTATTTAAAAAAAATTCACAAATATCTAACCTTTCATGGAACTAAAACAATGAAAATGGGGGAATCCCTCGTTATGAAATAAATTTTTTCCAAATACACGTTGTGGTCATGCAATATTGTACGCTACCCTCCCCTAGAATTCTTATGAGTAACAATATCTAGTTAATTATACTTCCGCATGATCATCTTTACTAATTTTGAGCATACGCAGGTAGATTATTAACGATGAAATTATTCCAGCATGGCTTCCTGTTTGCACAGGAATACATAGAGGAGGTAAAACAAAGAGCAATTCCCTTAATCATGCTTCGCATCATCAATGAGAAAAAAAACCAAAAGAGATATATTTCTGCTGTGGCAGCAAAGGGAAGATAGATTTAGCTTCACAATTAGTGAGAGTGGCTTTATACGAAAAGAGCTAGATGGGCATGGGGGAGGGGGTAGAATCCCATTTCCACCATCAGGGCAATAATTAAGAATTTTCCAATCAACAGAAAATGTTACAAATCTGCCTGGAAGAGGACATGTGTCTATACCATCCTAATGCACAGTGAGAAGGAGAGTTTGAGTGGCCAAAAACTCTCCAAGGACCACAGCTGGAGAAATGCAGAAAATAGTTGAGTCTCAGTGTCAGAAAACCTTAAAAAAAAAAAAAAAATCAAACAGCACCTACAACTCATGTTGTTTGGGAGGGTTTCAAGAAAAAAATCAGAAAAGAATATGCTTCTCATCCAAAAACAACCCCAGCATATTCTGTTTCTCAGACTCTACTGGAACTTCAAATGGGACTGGCTTTTATGGTCAGATGTAACTAAAAAAATTGCTTTTTAGCAACAAACACTCAAGATGGGTTTGGTGCACACAGGGATAAAAAGTACTCCATGTGTACAATGAAATATACTGCTGTATTTTTAATGTTGTGGGCCTATATTTCTGCTGGAGGTCCTGGACATCTTGTTAAAATGCATGGTATCATGGATTCTAGCAAATACCAACAGATAAAAAATCAAAAAATGACTGACTCTGTTAGAAATCTTATAAATGGACCATGTTTGGATCTTCCAACCATACAATAATCCAAACACAAGCGCACAATGTTCTAAAAACAATCACAACACAACGTCTAAAAATGCTGGGCACAAAACCAAGCTTCTGCTATGGCCATTCCAGTTCCCTGATCTGAACCCTATAGAAAATGAGTGGGGTAACTGAAGAGGAGAAGCACCAACATGGAATCTAAAGGGTCTGTAGTGATTCTGGATGAAGGAATTGTCTCTGATCTCTTGTCAGGTGCTCTCTAACCTCATCAGGCATTATAGGAGAAATTTATAGCTGTTAAACTGGCAAATGGAGGTTTCAAGAAGTATTGAATAAAAGGGTTCCGTTAATTGTGTCCAATGTGTATTATAGAAAAACATTTATGTCATAATGATATTTCCCCCCATTTGAAATTCTTATTCTCCAATGAAAGGTTAGATTTTTGTGAATTTTTTGAATGAAAGATCAAAAAGATAAACATTGCAGATTTATTTTCACAGCCTTCTTGATCATATTAACCAATGTGGCGCAATATCTCGACTTAACGACGGTATATATATATATATATATAGTATATATACTATCTACAGCACACAAAATTAAAACTCTAAACATAAGTGACATTATTTAAGTGAACTGGCACGTTAACAATAGTAGAAGTACTCACCCTCGTCTGACTCATTTCACCTCATATGTTAATTAAAATTCACAATCACTTTCAATTCCGCAGCCATACGCAGTGATTTCTCTGGCGTCCCATGTAAGCATCACCACACAGCACATAGAGACCCTCCACTTTGTACATGTCTCGTGTAGTGCGATCGTCATAAATATTGGGCATCCTGTGTCTAAGTAAGCGAGGCTAGAGGACAGGCGAGATACCTCATCAGATGCCTCTGAAAGACATCCAATCGCGACATGGTGAGACCAAATAATACATCTAATAGAAATACGTCAGAGTGGGAAAGGAGGAGGACCTCCCTGTACTGCTCTGCTCTGGGCTTCCTCAAATTGCTGAACTGCATGAGAGTCGATCCTAGAACCATGCATTGGTCAACAACTGTGGGTCCAGTCCATGCACACTCGGCATTCGGGCAGAGGCAGTGTCCCGCGTCGCCTCTGTAACTTTCGCCGTGTGGCAAGGCTTACAAATACGGCTCAATAAACCTGGGATACGTTCACGGCAGAGAGTCACTGGCAGAAAAAATCACATGACAATCTGTAAAATGTATAGTGTCTATTTTACATGAGGGCCTTTATAAACCTGTCAAGATTTTGTGTGGATATAAGCTGCAGTGTGTTTCTACCCCCTGGTTGACTCTCAGGCGCGTCGATAGCATGTGTGGTCTTTTGCTGGGTCACTGGCGGGCCAGGAGAGGTGTGTTTGTCATCTACACCCACTCTGTTCTGATATGGTGACTGAGAAGATTACGACAGGAAAAATTGGCAAGTCTGCTGCTGGTTAAGCCTGGAGCCAACTGGTCCAAGTTGTGAATTTCTTCATAGCTGATGCTTTCGGCTAAGATTGAAATGGTCAAAAATAGTGATTATTGCATTGCTTCAGTTCAATAGGGAGCATATCTAAAGAATTGCACACAAAATAAAACTTTTTAATAGCATTTGAAAAGTAAATGAGTCTGTAATTGCACACTGAATTGTTCAGCATCATTATCCCCCTCAGTCTTCAATGGTCAGAAAGCGCTTCAGAGATCATTCTAATATGCAGATTTGATGCTCAATTTCTTATCAATTTTGAAAACATTTGTGCTGTTTTTATTTTTTGTGGGAACTGATACATATTACAGTATAATATAGTATCAGTTTTCACAAAATTTTTTATTTTTAAAATATTAAATGCATATTAAATATAAATATTATCAATCTTAATAATTATTTATCCACAAAAATTTATTATACATGATATTAGTATTTAAAATAAAAATCACTTGTAACAAAAGTTATTTTGATCCATTTAATGCAACGTTTCTGAAAAATTACTATTAGTATTATTTTTTTCAAACCATAATTATACTGAACCCAAACATTTAAAAAACAGTGTATATGCTTTGGCTTTTACCTTTCGAACACTCAGAATGTCCTCAATAAGAGTGGCAGTTTGTAGGAAAACCTTTTTATTGGACATGAGAGTGAACAGGAACGTGACAAAATCCTCCCTTGCTGCAAGGCTTTTTGTAACACCCTCTGTCTGTCAGACAAAAACAGAGGCTGTTACTCATAAGGAAACAAGCTAAATAATTCTGAATTATTATTTGCGTCCTTCCAGAGTCATACACATTGTTTTATACTTACACATATACAGCAGTTGTACAGAACGCTTAGACAATCCTTGATGAGATCATCACTCACTGAAAATAAGGAAGCAAACCTTTAATGACTGGGACATCATTACTGAACACAAGTATTATTTCTGTTCTTAAATGATGGAAATAAAGAAGCTTGGATTTATTATTTAAATAAGCTTACGTATGGGTAGGTCTCCCTGTACTGTGAGCGTTGGCCGCATCAGAATCTCTACAAATAACTGTAGATGAATGACAAAAGCATAGTGAGTAACTAACAAATCTGCAATTATGATAATTATGGCACCAGCAAAACTGGTTTCTTTCAAATTAAAATATTATGATTCCAAGTTGGTACAGTTCAGTTTCTGCTGTTTTTTCCACACTGCAAGAGCGGAATAAGACAAAGCTAAGAACATGCAACAACACTTGATGAGAAGCTCTTGTCACTTAAATTCTTGTGAGTATCAATGTCATAATAAAATACCATATGTTACAATATTTTACTGACGGATAAAAACAGAGCATGATGGAAAAAATCAGTTTATCAAAGTAACAATTATTTATAGCAAAAACTCTGCGTTGACTACATTTTTAAGAGTGTTCGTTTCTAAATCTACCGCTGCTGAGCTGTTAAATATCAGAAAATAACAGCATTAATATACATTTAAAATCTTTCTAAGATGCCGATTTGGTGCTTAAGAAACTTATTATGTATGTTGAAAATGTTGAGCTGTTTAAAATTTTTGTGGAAACGGATACATTTTTTTCTGGATATTTTGGTGAACAAAGTTCAAAAAGCATTTATTTGAAATAGTAATTGTAATATTTTCAACATGTTTACTGTCAACAATTTAATGATTAATTTAATGCTGCGTTTGCCACTATCGACCACAACATTCTTTTGAGTAGACTACAAAATTACGTTGGCATTAGTGGAATTGCATTGGCATGGTTCAAATCTTACTTATCTGACCATCATCAATTCGTAGAAGTGAATGACGAGGTATCATATCGATCACAAATACAGTATGGAGTACCACAAGGCTCAGTACAAGGACCGCTGCTTTTCACGCTCCTTGCTGAGTATTCCTTTAACTCAAAAAAGTTGGTATAATAGTGTACATTTTTACAGGCTCTCAGAGCTCTTGATCAAGCATAACTCAAAACTACTTTCAAGAGGAATAAGAATAATTATTCACATTAATGCCTTCAAACTGAATGCAATTAAACTTATTTTGATCAAGATTAGTAAGGAGTAATATTTAACTACAAAAAACTCACATCAACTCCTCCAAACAAGTCAAACGTATATGTATTTGGAGAAATCGACTCCTGTGGTGTTTTGCGCTCCTCTGTAACAAATGACATAGCCTCCATAGACAGCAATGATGACAGTTCCTGCACAATCACAAAACAACTCGCTTTACATCTAATAGCAAATTATACATATGTACTTAAGGCGATGCATTTTGTGTGAACAGACAAGGAAGTCTTGAATACCATGACCATGCTGTGAATCTTAGAGAGATCGCTGTTAGGATGGCTGCTCTCATGAAGTCTCCTCAATAACACTGGTATCCCCTGCCATTGAGCTCTTTTATCTCTCTCTTCCAGCAGAGCCACAGGAAACTGCAATTGACAACACAATCACAACACTTGTCAAGCACTGAAAACACACTTCAAGTAAGACAAACAGGTCAGACACTATATTATTACTCTTCTTAGTATCATTGATTATTTTAGCACTAAGTAGCTTAGGCAAGTGATATCGTCTAAATGCTGTATATTTTTGTTTGAGACCTATTTTATATTCATGGCTCTTCAGGCCCTCGTATGTAAACAGTGCCCAAGAAACGCTTTGAAGACAGTTTAGTCCTTCATATAATTTAAGATCTCACCTGAGACCCTCTAGTCAACCCAACACCCTTGATTTGGCCTTGTCGGATTTTATTAAAAATGTTTTTGCATGAATTTCCTCTGCTTGTTTGGGTCCGTGAAAACCCAAAGCTTCTTGTCGCCATTGCTGTTCCTCTGACGTTGTGACGTTGAGAAGTTTCCACGAACCCAGCGGGGATGACAGAGTTAATACTGCTCCCTACTGGACTGGCGTGGAAACTACAACCAGCGGAATGCGTGTTACTGACCCCTACTGAATTACAGCTGTGCAACTCATAGATGACACCCTGATGAATATACACTCCTATATTCAAACGTTCAAAATAAATATATTATTTGGTCTCTTGGAAAGGCATAAAGACATATACAATCATGCTTATTATGGGCATAAACCACATACTTATGTGTATGTGTATCCCTTCCTTATGATTTTTAACCCTGATGCATGTACTATTTAATGAAAAGTAAAATCATTTTTTTAATGAAAAAAACAAAAACTTCATGTATATTTTAACTTAGTAAACAACAATAATAATAATAATTTATAATAATAATAATTATTATTATTAGATTTTTAACTATGGTACATTTAGTATTAAATCACTCACAAACATCAATAACAAATACTATTACTTCTAATAAAAATAATAATTCAAACAATAACCCATGCTTTCAACTCTGAACATATATTTTAATCATAATTTTTTCAACTTTCATAATAATAACGAATAATTGACAATAATAATAATAATAACTATCAACAATAATAACAATATTATTATAGATTTTGAATATTTTTAAACTATCGGGTTGTAACGTCGCAGTACTATAACTCACTGACTATTTTTTAAGAAGCAAATATGTCTTATATATTATAATATTAACCTACGAGGTCAATTGTTATGAACTTGTTCTATGAACAAAAAAAACATAAAATAACAAACTCTTTCTGTGTCATTATTTTCTGTTATATCATTTAAATAAATTAAATAAATTAATGTATGCTTATTTAAATGCCCGATGAAAACATAGTTTTTAATTCATGGTATCCAATACAATGGACAGATGTATTTTCTGTTACGTACAGATCGTATTGTAATTTGAATGTATCTGTAACATTTGTGGAAAGAATACAGATATATAGATAATATAACATATAGAAATATTTTTTTCCTGGTCCACCTACATTTACTGTACACAGACAAATAAACATTGAGGTTCCTGTTGTTTTCCCAATTTAGGTGGCTTTCCCTTCCCTGTTAAATGACCATAACTCCATCTCTTGGGCGATGATGAATGAAACCCACACACATATAATCAAGATCATCAAAGGAGATTGAAGTTATGATAGATGCCCATAGGAACTCAGAGCACACCCTCTGAGATTAAAAACGACTAGTAAGGAAAGAGAGACGTGTGCCCATGCTCAAGCCTTTTCTGAACACACAAGGAGGATCTGATGGGACTGTGTGCAGGACAACAGCACTAACTCAGCGACAAGGAAATGGGCGTTTGCTGAAGTTGACCCCAAAAAAATCCTCCAATTTACTGGTGAGCCGAAAAGGGCAGAAAGCAGCAACAGGCCTGGATTAACACGGCAAGAGTCCATACATAGTATATTTGCCTCTGCTGGATTTGGATCACATTTGGTGAGTTCACATTATATTTAGTTCGCTTTTACTTTTGTTTATGATTTGAATAGTTATAAAAACTAAATTTGAAGCATAAAATACAACAGCATAACACTTTACCACATCAAACTCTCCTGTGAATATAACATGATTTTAACAAGGCAATGAAAATGAATCTTATCATTTTATCTAAATAAGCATTTTAGAAAAGTTTTTGTTACTATAAATATCTCACAGAACATTACAAGACTGGTTATGAGAGTATGACTTTTCCCAAGGCTGTTCTTCTCTAGTTTTGCCCTGAGGAAAAGCATGGTGTGTCTCAAGACTTAGAAATGTCTGAATGAGTGCCTTCATTTCTCAGCTCTGGACCTCAGCCATAGTCAGTTTACTTAGTATTTTTACATCCTGGCCTTTTCCATCTTTAAGTTTTAGCAAAAGCAGATTGTTAAACCTCTCGTGCTTACAAAAAACCTGAGGGTAATCATACAATCATGCAGTTGTACCTTAAACCCTCCACTGAACTTATCAAACAACAATTACCCTTCATTATATCAAAATATTACTAAGAATACAATAATCATTATTATGGTTTTATTATAAAATTGGTTTTATGTATAGAAAATTTGATTAGTATTATAAAATAAAAAACATATAAGCTATTGTTTTTATATAATAAAATATTACCAAAATTAACAATATTATAATTATTTATAAATATTTAACAAAAGTTAAATGTTTATAAACATTATTAATAATAATATGTTTCTGTTATGCATATACGTGATAGATAGTATTATCAAAAACGATAACATATAGAACATAATTTTTAGTATATAAATATATTAACAATAATATAATATTATTTTAAAATATAAAAATGTAAGTGAAAGTTATATACATACTGCAACATTTGAAGTGGATCAAAACTGCTTCATCAAAGTTGTCTCTATAACCGCAAAATGCGTTCTTGTCTAGCTAAACGTTGGATGAACCCTTTTGATCATCTTGTCAAATGTTAACATACTATATAGCGATAGTACTGTGTATATATCATATATATATTATAATATTATATATATAATACTAATAGAGTAACCTATATAATGTATTTATTTATCAGTCTTGCGAGTAAACTAAAAAATTTACTAGCTAATGGCGATTCAATTGCCAAGGTGTCTGTAGAGGGTTGTTTATAAAAAAT
The DNA here is from genome assembly GCA_018155175.1 of Sinocyclocheilus anophthalmus. NCBI lineage: Eukaryota > Metazoa > Chordata > Actinopteri > Cypriniformes > Cyprinidae > Sinocyclocheilus > Sinocyclocheilus anophthalmus. Next base: position 732,060 of record JADLZN010000732.1, read on the forward strand.
ATAATAATAATAATACACTAAATTAGAAAAATGATATGTCAATGTATGCAAGTTGTTATAAAGAATGCCTATTATATAATCAAAGTAAAATATGTGTCCTGATGTACAACACAAAAGTTCAGCTGAGAAAGTTTCAGATGTTGACAGGTGCAGTTTTATCAGCATGGCATCTCTTCAGGTGTTTGTCACACTGCTTCATCTCTTCACACTAGCGGTTCTCTTCATCGCCACCATGGAGAAGGTAAGTATGTGAAACCCTTTACAGCGGATTACGTTCCAAAACTATTTGATAATTCGTTAGAATAGTGTGCATATGTCTGAAATCATGGATGCATATTTCATCTTCTGTATGATTCAGTCCTGGTGGCTTTGGGACGGCACAGAACACTCGGACCTCTGGTACAACTGCAGATTTGACAATGAAACAGAGGCATGGTTCTGTGCATCATCAGAAGAGACGGGTAAAACAATACATTTGAGCACTTAACTGGTTTTAGAATATGGGAATTTACTCGAATAAGAATAGTCTCCGTGTTTTGTTTCCACCAGACTGGCTTCAGGCTGTCCAGGTTCTGATGGTCCTGTCAGTGGTTTTCTCCGCCATTTCATTCCTGATATTCCTGGGACAACTCTTCACCATGTCTAAAGGAGGACTCTTTTACCTCACCGGCGTCTGCCAGGCATTTGCCGGTAAGTGCTTCAACCCAATTAGCTTTATTACTCGAGGTTACTTACCGTCTTCAGCCCAAGCCAAACACGCATTTCAGTTGCTCTGAAGTCGAGGAAAAATCATCTGAAATGTTCTGTCTTCTCAGGCCTCAACGCCTTCACTGCCGTGCTCATTTACACTCTGCACAATGAAGAAATCCTTCAGGACTCGCGGGAGTTGAGCTCGGGACACTTCGGCTACTGCTTTTACTTGGGGTGGGTTTGTGTACCTCTGCTCCTGTGCAGTGGAATCATGTACATATACCTGCGCAAAAGGGAATAAGAAACGAGTCTCCTTAAAAAAGGCAAGCCATGCGAAGAATGTATGCTGTTGATATACTCCACTGATTGATTATATACTTTATGATAGCTTGCAAGACATTTAGTTTTTGATTATTTAGACTGCATTTAGCCGTATATAAATATACAAAGCTGAAATATGGCCGAAGATCAGCACATCTTAGTTCATTCTTAAAGGGCAACCACGACTAATCTTTCTGATCAGTTGAATTATATCTAATTTAATAATAAATGGGGCCAACTTAATCTGGTTTCATACTGAAGGGATACTTGTAAACATTATAGTGGTGTCCATATGCTAAAGTTTTAAGATGTATTTTTGTAAATAAATTTGATTAAGTCATTAATGTCTGATTTCAATTTCATTACTGTGTGAAAATATTCCTCACAAATACAGTCTTAGACGGTGGACTCCGCAGACCTTGGGAGTGCATGACAAACTCATGACTCCAGTTTCTGAACTAATAGCTTCCATCTCGCCATCTAGCATGATCTTACGACAAACAACGCTTTCAAAAACACAAGGCTTCCTGGCATGCAAAGGTCTCTTTTATGGGGCGGGTGTAGGATATCAGCACCCGGTGGTGACATGCTCTCAAACGCTCCAAAAAATAAAGTGCTCTCCAATGCCAGACAAAAAGGGTTTAATATCAGGTTCACCACAGCTCACAATCACACAATATCTCCAGAATTATAGTCTGCATAGAATACAAGAAGGCCACTGATATGTTCACCAGCAGCAGTGTCCAAAATTGAAGTTGGCTCTTAATTAACCAATTCATAATTTCATTCATTAATAACCATGAAAAATATAATAATGATAATCATAAAAAAATCAATGTAGTGTGACAACCTAAATAACAAAAAGCCTCAAATGTCATAAAAGATAGATTGTTTAGTAAAAAAAACAAACAAACATTGACAGTTGAGGTTGATCTTGGTCATGGGGCTAGAATATAAGGCTACTTTAGTTTTAATGACACTTCTGAGAAATGTTTAAGAGATGAATCACAGAACTAGGAATAAAACTGAGGAGGTGGTAAAGCAAAGCAGCGTAAAGCTGCAAGATAGACACCGAGGTAAAAGGAGGTCAAAACTCTTCAGAAAGCTCTTTATTTCAATCTGAATATGTTCAGCAGTTATTCTAAAACCGTAAAACTTGTTAGTTCTTCTCTTCGGTTCCGCTCTCCCTCTCTTTAACGGTATGATTGCTTCCCCTTCATCTCTCCATTTCGCTTTATCAGAAACACCCACCACCCCAAAACTGTCACAGAGGAATAACATATCACTAAAGAAAACAAAATTAAGTAATTAGAAGTCCTTTCAGTCCCGGTATCCAACTCCAGAGTACTTTAATAAAGCCAGGTCACCGGTCACTTTAGCCGCTGCACAATGACGGCGTTCAGCATGTTGGCTTCCGTCAGCGTCTGGCTCTCGTCCGTCAGCTCCTTGTTGGGGAAAGTCGTCATGAGAACGAACTCGGTGGCAGCTAAAGCCGGGCGAGCGCTCGCCACAAACTGACGCACATCAGACACCCTGTGATGGAGAAAGATGGAATAAGAGGAAGATGTTCATGATATAGGGTTACTTTCAAAGCATTTTCATTGCTTTTACCTGTGGGTGTGGTTGAACTTCTGCACCAGCCGGCCTCCGTCGGCCAGCCTGATCTGGATGCTAGTGACAGGTTGAGAGCTGTCCACACTGATGGAAGCACTAGCCTCAGCTTCACTGGCGGCCTGGTCCTGCGGGCTTCTCTGGAGCGACACCAACTCTGGAGTGGCACTGGGGAGGTTAGAGTGAAATAAGGACAGCAAAGTTTGAATAGTTCGGTCACAAGCAACTATATAACTTATAATGATGAAGCAATATGAAGATCACGATGTACAATTAATTGTTGGCTATTCAAAGCAGTCATGAATCTAAAAAAGCCACTATTAACTAAGTGCTATATGATTTAAAAAAAATAAAATTGTGTGTGATATGAATGGTAAAAGAGTCTGCGGCTTATAGGCAATAAACTATGGCCCCCTTGTGGTAAAACAGATACACTGAACGTAGAAAACAAGGCTTAATACTGCACATTGTTCACACTTGTGATGGGTAAGGATTGACTAATTAACCACCAATTTAAGTTAATTAAAAGTCAACAAGTTACGTTTCTATTATTTTCGTTTTAGGTTTAATATTTTAGCAGCAGTTTTTATTTTATTTTTTAGATTATTTTAATTATTGTAAGAACAAGCGTCACAATTAACATCTGAAATCAAATTATCTCCTAGAAGCAATGCTCCTATCATTATGTATAATAATGTCTTTGTCGTTGTCAGGACTATAAAGTTCCATGCAAAAAATATCATAGAACAGTTTAACTACTGAAAGTGTAAACAGACCATGTCTAATCACTGTTAATATAAAACAAATTACCCACTTAACTTCAGAAAAACAAAGACTTTGATTGGTTCATTCAGTCAGTCAATAAGTCTTCCTGTCCAACAATGAGGCATTAGCCAAACACACGTTTTAGTAAGAGAAACAGTGTAATTAAGTACTTCCGCAGCCCTTAACTCAGGAGGGAGAAGAAAATGAGAGGAATGAAGAAACAGTTTTCCAACCAGTGTTAATTTTGACAGCAAATTTTGATTTAGTTTTTAGTCATAGTCTTTTGACTAAAATGCCATTTAGTTTTACTCACATTTTAGTCATCTGAATTGTTTTTAGTCTTATTCTAGTTTTAGTCGACTAAATGTCATATGCCTTTAGTTGACTAAATCTACAGTTAATTTAGTCAACTAAAATCTAATGAGTTTAGTTAGTGTAATGCATTTATTAGGCATTTCTCTAAAATTTTCAATCTCATTATGAATTCCCAAAGGAAACATCTGGTAATATGAATGATTTGAACATGCAATATTGACCCAGATTTCACTGCTTTGATGCATAACATGTGTTTATCTCAAAATTAAATAAACCACTTCTCAAAGAAACAAGAACATGGTCCTCTTTTGAAATACCAATGAATTATCTTAATCGGCATTTATTTATAAACAACTTGCATACATTGACATATAATTTTTCAAGCAGACATTTATTTATATTAGTGCTGTCAAGTGATCAATCGCGATTAATCGGTCCAAATTAACGTTTTCTTGTTTACGTAATATATGGGTGTATACTGTGTATATTTATTATGTGTATATAATACACACACATACAGTATATTTTTTGAAAATATTTACATGTATATATTTATATTCTTATATTTTATATTATATAAAAATATATTTAATATATAAACATAACATATTTTTAGGGATGCACCGAATTAAAATTTTGGGCCGATACATACCGAACACCTGATTATTCTTTATTTTTGAAAGCCGATAACCGATATGTTGGCTGATAAATCTATGTCCAAATTGTTATATATTTTTTGAGAGCCCGATTACAAAAAAGTTCTCATCATTAAAAGCCACATCCCAAATACTTTAACATAAGCAGCCTAGTTTGAACGGTTAAATATTTTTACTCTCCCATTACCAATTTAGTCAAAGTCTTACAAATAAAATAATGCATAAATAATGCAAACAAATCACTGGACATCATTACACGTGTAAAGATCAAAATTAATGTGCATAGATCAATACAACGGATCGCCTCTGCACGGACAATAATTAACTGTTTTAATTACTAAACCATATTGTTTATGAAAATAATAAGAGAAAAATACAAGTGGTTGTTGTTATTAATACTGTATCAATGATTTTGAAAAAGTAACAAGTTAATACCACTGTTTTAAATAGCAGCTGTTTGAGCTGCACGTGCTGAAGCTGAAGAGCTGGATGAACATGGTAAACTGAAGCGTTTTTTCTGGCAGCTTATTTAATTCAAGGAAATGCATCCTGAGATTAATATTAATACAACATAAACATTTTACAACTTATATATGTACAAAATGATGAAGTTATTTCGTGCTATAGTCAGAATGTGTGATCTTGTTGTGGATGCGCTCTTCCCATATCAACGTGCTGAAACACAGCAACTAAACCCATATAATTCACAACGTTTTATTATAATAATGTTCTCATTAGAATGTTATATACACAACATTCCCAATCATAGTTATTAATGTTGTGCACTGCTTTTTGAGCTGCGTGCGCTGAGCTAAAGATGTTCACCGGTAAACTGAAGCGCTCTTTTTAATTTAACCAAACGCATTCTATATGAGATGAATCAGATATACATCAAATAAACACAGTATTACAATGTACAATTGCACAAAAGGCTGCAAACGAACAGCGCGCATCTGAAGTGTCTCTGAAGGAAATAATGCATTATTTATCGGCTTTACGATATCGGCCAAATTTTCTTATCAGGCCGATACCGATAACAGAAAAAATGAGCATTTATCGGCCGATACCGATATGGTGGCCGATATATCGTGCATCCCTACATATTTTCTTAAATAAATACATGTGTTTGTATTTATATATACATAATAAATATACACAGTACACACATATATTGTGTAAACAAAAACTTTTATTTTGGACAATTAATCGCTAATTGTTTGACAGCACTAATTTATATACAATTAGATTAATCCTTATTAGGGCTACTAAAGTGATTCATTCAAGAGCAGTGAGTGATTTTCTCTCTTTCTTTTGTTGATTCATTAACAATAAGGACACAGACATCAGCAACTAAATTTGGCTGCTGCTCCTTTAAAACTGAATGCACAGATTCAATATACTAGTACACACATCCGATATTCTACCAACAGTTTACATTCACTTAAAGACGTAACCGGGTGTGTTTACGTGAATACTCATCAAAACTGACAATTTGAGATCATTTTGTGTGTATTTCTCCGTTAAAGACGCGAGACAGAACTGAATTCAGTCACCGTGCGAGGTTTAGGAGGCGCTTTTGTGCGGGATTCAGCTGTGTGCGCTCAGAAATTAAAAACCGGACCAAATTAAGTGCTCTTTCACTTCGTCAGGCTTTTCAAATGTATCCATATGTCTGGTCTTTCTTATTCATCCTTATGAGACGTGCAGCAAGTGTATGCAAACTTATGATCAGAGTGTTACAGTTCAAATGCACACATCTCCCCTCCTTTCCACGCAGGAGATTCGTTCTGACTGGATCTCTGTTCAATCATCCCTCCCTAACATTTTCGTCTTGTTTTTATTCGTTGACGAAAATGTCAATATATTTTTGTCATTGTCATGCAAAAAGTGTTTTTTTTTCGTTATCGTCTCGTTTTCGTCTGTGAAAAAATTAACACGGTTTCCAACCTGCCAAGTTTCTGTCCTTCTCCAGTAAAGGCTTTGAAAACAGATTTGGGTTTGGAAAAATCTTCATCTCGATGGTCCTCCATGTCTAGGTTTACCTGTCCACCCCGGAAACGCTGTCTCAATTCCAGAGGAATCTCCCTAAGAGTGCCAGAAAGCAAGAAAGAGGTTCTATTAAGTCTGATTTGACAATCAGTTAGAAGAGGACTGTCTAATAACAGTCAACCAATAAGTCAGTATCTAGAGGGCCCACCACAAAACTAAATATGTTTTAATGTGTGCAAAGAACACAACAAAAAATGTCAGAGGATTCTGGAGCTGACTTGAGGGGGAACTATGATTTCAGTTAATCAACATCAACTTCTGTAAACTGCCAAAACAACCAAACACCAGTGAATGGATTCAGAGCTCACCCTCTGCGTATCGACTCCAGGAAGAGAGCGTTCCCAGGATCACTGTAGTTCCTCAGCTCTCCATTATCAAGACTAAAACCAGTCTTCCAGAGCTTCAGCACAACATGCACCTGTTAGCACAGCACAAATCACTGCAGCAGATCGCTCTACGTCTCAAAGACTTCAGCAGTCACAGGCTAGTGACTCACATCTTGTGCACTCCTGAACTGTCTCCTCTCTCCTGCCACATAAGCCGACTCCTCCTCTGGTGCTGCACCCAATCGATAACCACCACCCAGAAACGGCTGTAGAATAAGCAGACAGAAAGAAAAATGGAGTGACTCAAAATCAGATGAGATATGAGTACACAATAAGCAGACGTATTATCTTTAATTTACAGTATAGTTTATTCAGTGGAGAATCTACCTTGCTGGATTTGCTGGATTCTCCAAGTCCCTTGCCTGGTTTGTCAACAGGAACCGCCCCGTGCTCCTTAGCACCTTTAAACAAGTCCTCAACCAGCTCATTTGAGCTCTTCTTTTTGGGAGGCCCAACAATCTGCTGCCCACTGCGTTCTGAGCCCCCAGCAAAGAACCTATGAGAGCAAAAGTCAGACATTACTCAATAAAATTAAGCATTAAATGACATTTGTGAGTAAACATGGCATTAAAAAAAAGTGAGAGTATATATTTCATTACCTAGGTATTGAGAAAGTCTTGGAGGGTGACATGTTATATTTGATCTAAAACATTATATGAATCATATATCATTATATGAACCCTAAATATCTCATTTAAAAACAATATTTTTAATTCCGCTATAATCACACTTTTTCCATGATCTTTTAATAATTGAAAGACTAAGTTGAATATTTCTACTTTTCCAAATCATGTCAATGCAAGACCATTTGAACAGTAAAAAGATAAATGGTGACTAAAAATGGGGAAAAAACTAAAAGACACGGTGTGCAGTCACAGAATCTAAAATATACAATTTCCTTTATGCAATCATATACATTTAAACAACAAACCTTGGTGCTAAATACAAAGAAAGGTTAATGTACATGTAAAAGTCATCATTGAATGGGAATTGTGATCATCTTTTCGTCCTTATCGTTACATATCCAAGAAAAACTATTTCTCAATCCAGAAAAAAAAACTATATATATATATAGATAGGTGTCGTTCGATAATTGCTGCAATCTCAAATTGTTTATGCAATCTAGAGGTTGCTTTAAATAAACACTGCAATATTCTATTAAAAAATCATTATATGAACACTAAATACCTAATAAACACTGCAATACTGATTTACAAGAATAAATTATTCATATTATAATAAAATTCCATTAAAAAAATAGGATATATCCATTTTGATTTCATGGTGAGTTGGTGACTTTAGCTGTTATTAACTGTGGAGGAATTCAATACCTCTGGCCTTCCTCCTCACCACTGTCATCTTCATCCTCATGCACAAGATCTCTAAAGGATGTCACTCTGTGTTCACTGAAATCAAAAGACATTACATTACCCATATAGCTGATACTGTATAACTGAAAAGCCCAAACATATGACTTCTGTTACCTTGGCCCCGCGGACCGACTGACAGAGCCAGACTCTGGCTGAGGGAGGGTGGCAATATCATCATCTCCACCATCTTCAAAGAAATTAGCTAAAGCAAGCTGAGGACACAGAGGTAATAGAGCTGTCACTTCATTTCAGACAGACACGCGCTAGGTGAATCACAGAAACAAAAGCCACCTACTATCTGCCTTCTGTAACTAGATCAATCAGATTAATTACATTATCGAAAATAACACAATTTAAGATGTTTCAAGACGAAAAAAAATTCAAACCACGAATGTAAACATGAGTATCACTTGATCAAGCTAACGTTAAAGCTGCTAGTAGCTCAAGACTTCATTTCTGTCAAATTTACCGGCACAGTTTAAAAATCTCTACTTCAATGCACTACTGACTGCCAGTCCTGAAGAGTGAATCACATCACGTATGATTACCCAGAGGAGCCAGTTTAAGATACTCCTTGTGATCTTAATGAAGAGTGACTTGCACATTTCGTTAGCCGGTTGTTCACTGTTCACTGGCCACCAGTGGAGGCTTAAAGTTTGCTCAATCCTCGGCTGCAGTGTTTGTGCTTCACAACATAATATTTCAGTGATAAAGTGATCAGTGTGCTACTGACCTGTAGGTCCCAGCCGGCTGACTCGAGGAAGAAACGGGCCCTCTCTTCATCAACATCAGTTACAGCGACGAATCCCCTCACCGCTTCTTCCCGCTCCGCCATTTTGACGTGTCACGCGCAGGAAAGCTCCGACAGGAAACGGGGGAAACGAAAGCGTAGTTCCGCTGTTTTGGAGCACAAAGTTCAGTGGACTTTTTGTCCTTTTTTTTTATTTCATCGATGTTTTTGCAAATGCAAATATTTTTGTTTTAAATTGAAATATTTATAATAATCAACAAAAGCGCAAAAAAAATCATATATCGATTTGCATATATTTATTTAGTGGGCTATAAGTTGCATAATTATTATTTTATAATGTAGCCTACTTAAAACATATATAGTGCAGATATTACTACTTCAGCCTTAGCACATGTGGAGAATTGAGATCAAGAACAAATTCAGTATGTCGTGATCGCTCCAACTTTTATATATATATAATATATATATGTAAATTTTTAATGTTGTATGCATGTCATGTATGTATGTATATTATAAGGCCGCAGATGCAATACAGAACATTCTGTTAGTCACTATATTGGTTACTCCTACTATGCAGCGCATCATTTAAGGTCCACATCAAATGTTTTGTTATATTGGATAAAATTTATATTTATAGTTTATAAAAACGGAAATTATATTAGTTAGTTTTCGTTAATGATAGTAAACAATTGGCATATGGTGCAACATTTGTCATATTCCATGGATGCTATGCATCTTTATTTGATCCCTTTCTCTGACTGAAATCTATCGAACCAAAATAAAAAAGGGTTTTCTTGGCAATATTGTTTTGATTGGTCATCATTTAAATTTGTTTTCTTGTGTCCTCAAATTCACTTTCAATGCTGTTAACCTTGTTGGTTAAGTCCTAATGTATTTTCCTCACTTCAGAGAATTTTCTTTCAGTTAGATAAGATTACAGAAACATTTTATGATATCAAAAAGTCAATCGATAGCAACAAAATATTCTTTACATTGACACTGCCATGCAAGCTAAATTTAATCCAATGCTTCTTATACCTATACTTCATGATAATATAGCATAATATTTATAATAATAATATCACAGTAATATTTTTACAATATAAGCGTAATCTTTTTAGGGTTTCAAAGTTTCAGTAAAATCGGAAATAAAACAGTGTCTTTTTTCCATGTAGGCCTACAATAATTTAAAAATAATGTGTCTGTAGTTTTTCCAAAGTAAAAAACTGGGTTGTAAGATTGTTCTCACATGTGATTTCACACAGAGCTTTACACACACACCATAGTTATTGTGTGACCTGGATTGCTATGGATTTTTTCCTGTAATATCCATTCATTGGCAACTGCTGATTCCAAGGCTCCTAAACAGAGGCAAAATACGTGCTAAATTAGTTTGGGAGGACCTAATTTAGCACCTATTGTTTCTGGAGAGAAACTTGGCGATGCTCTGTTGTTTGTTTCCAAGTGCACTAACTTGTTTGATCTTCACAGATAATCAGGTTCTGGTACAAGACTAAACACCAGAGCATTGCTGTCATCATTCACCCCCAAGCTTTCTTTTCCTATCACACTCACTGCAGCTGTTGCGAGAGAGCAATATGCCCTTAAATGTGTGAGAGCCCTTTTTAATCATCTTGCAGGCCCTTAAGGGAAAACAATTCTATTTTTAAATGCATTATTGCTGCATGTTCTTATTGATTGAGGAAAGTGTGTCCTCTTTCTGCAATCAGTTATACAGACATATACATGACATACGTCCCTTGTTCCTCATAAAAACGGAATCCAAGAACAATGTGATTTTAAAGGTGCATTAACCTATCAGATTAACCCGATTCTCTCATACTATATTTCCATTCTCAGAAGGCCGAATGATATTATGCATAGCCTAAAGTACGTCAACATATGTGTCCAGTCTTCACTAATGAAATGTCGTAAGCAACAGCTCTGTCTAAAACAGTTGTTGACAATGATAAATATGGCTGTGTTCAACCAGAGAGAAAGAGGAGAAAGAGGAAGAACCAGCCTTATCATGGGGAAACTAACACCGTCAGCTTGGCTGTGGGCCTGCCGTCACTGTTGTGTTAAAGGGCAGGGAAGTAGTTTACGACACACAATACAAAGAGCAGAGGCCTGCGACCCTCAGCTGCAGTAGGAAGAGCAGACAGACAGACAGTATCCCAGGGCCAGAACGAGGAAGGACGTATTAAAATACGTACAAATACGTACAAGTGAGAATGAACAAGATGGCTATGAGTAATATGACTGATCTGAGATAGTGTATGTTCATATAAATCAATTTGAGAGAGGTCTTATATTATGTAGGCTACCGCAAGCATGATAAGCATGAGTACTTCTATCAATATGGTGTTTGAGCGTGGATAAACACACTCTTTCCCAATGACAGATCAGGAAGAGCATCAGAGAGGAAGACTGTGGTGTGGAACAGGACATTTAGGGTCAAAGGCTACACCTGTGAGAGTTTAAAAGACTAATATATAACACAAGCACACATATGCAGACTTTAGAGAACAAACAAGTATGAATTAATATTATTACTAAAGAAATAATAATCCAGTGTCAATGCCTGCTGCAAATGAGGGAATTTCATTAACATCTACTTCAGTTGCGTCAGAAGTTCATTTTTACAATGTTGTTTTTATGCAAGTTGACCATTTAATTTCTGTTTAATGATAAAAAAAAAAAAGGAAAGAATTTTTTTTTTGATAAATTCAGAAATGGCTCAGCTTGGAACCATTTCTGCCAAATGAAAATGTAACTTTGGTATTTTATGACAAAAAGTATTTAAAAAATAAGATAAGTCATAATTATGTGATAAAAAGTAAAAAATGAAATACTGTCATAATTATGAGATCAAAATGAAAGAAATATGAGATACTAAGTCATAATTATGAGAATAGAAAGTAACATGAGATAAAAGGTAGAAATTATGAGATACTAAGTCATAATTATGAAACACAACATCACAATTATAAAAAATGTCTTTTTACGTTTGACTTTTTATGTCAAAATTATGACATATTTTGACAGAATTATGATGTGTAGACTAAATAAAAATATGCCACGCAGTTGCCGACAACACACATACACAAAAATATTTGAATGTTAATTCTATTGATCAACATGAATAATCTTAATTACAATATCAAGGAGAGTAATTGGCAGTTCTGATTTTATGTCACAATCATGCAGCCCAGTTGACAAGTGAAATTATCTCAGTACACATTTCAAAGAAACATCTGTCTTTTAACCTTTAATCTGGTTTACCATTTTATAGATTTCCCTGATATCCAAACAGGAAAGTGGATCTATTCAGTGAGATGATATATACTGTACATAGCGGGATGGGGGTGATTAAAATAATGAGAGAGTAAGAGGCTTACATGCATCAGTTTCTGTGCTGATTAGACCACTTCTTGGTGGGGCCTTAATGGGCAACCTGCTCGTGTGAATTAAGGCTTATTTACCACTTTCTAACCATCATTTGAGAGCTAATTGCATCACTGTTGTGCAGATAGCGTCTCTCGGTCCATCCCTCTTATTCATACCACCACCCCTCCAGCTGAAACTGAATGCCTGACCTTTGACCTATGAGCCTATCAGAGCTTATGGTTTACAAACAGAACTCACGGTTTACTTCCTCTTCAATGATAGTCACCTTTAAGGGCAAAATCATGAATTATATCCTATCCTGAATGATATTTGGAGGATAGTAATATGTACATTTTGGACACCAGACAAGGGAAATGGATCTGTAATTACAAATATAACAAATTATACTGTTATACAAATAAGTTTAATCTTAATTTACATCAGTGGACACTTCTGTTTACTTAGCAAGGCCGCTTTCCCGTGCTATCTGTTCCTCTCCCAGGATTAGCTCTGTTTGTATGGAGCTCTATAGCACTTCACAGGGTTAGATGTGGAGATAAAGTTTGGATCAAAAGGAAGAGCTCTGCTCGTAGACCAGAGCCATGAGATTATGCTCCCATCTCTTGTCATCTTTTCCATTACAAGCGTCTTTTACAACACTTTTCCATCTTTTCACCATTGTAATCGACAATCACATATACTGTATCTCTTTTCACTCTTATTTCTTCACTCTTAAAAATAATTTATTTTTGGCATTAATGGTTAAATAAAGAACCTTTAACATCCATGGAACCTTCCCATTGCACAAAAGGTTCTTTATTTTCGAAAAGGGTTCTTTAGATTATAAAAATGTCCTTTTAAGAACTGACCTTTGAAAGTTTCTTTGAGGAACCAAAAATGGTCCTTATGGCATTTTTGCAAACCTTTATTGTTGCAGAGTTGCTGTGAAAACATTTTAAACATCAAATAAATAAATAAAAAATAATTATATAATTAAAAAAAACTACTATTTCCCTTCAAAGAACATTTGAAATTTGAAAAGTTCAATGGATTTTCAGATTCTAATCTGGAACCCTGGATGTCAATAAAAAACCTTCATCTTTAAGAATGCTCTCTCTCTTTAGTGTGTGTGTGTGTGTGTGTGTGTGTGTGGCAAACATCTCAAACGCCCCTCTCTATGACTTCCATTTTTCACTCCGACAGTTTAATCAGAGTTTAACTATACACTACTGCAAGCTTCACTCGTCCTGACCTCCTCCCCTCCCTCCTGTCTATCCGTTTCAGTCTTGTCCCTCCCATTTTCCATAAATCAGCTTCCATCTGTCTCTCTTTCTCTCTGCGTCGGCTGTCAATCCACCTGTATGCACGGATGGACTCAAAGCGGCTTCACTCCACTATATGTCCTGAATGTTGAGTCCTGTATCACAGGAGGAACATCAAACTGGAGAAACCTCCCAGAGTGAAATCATATCCTCACAGAAAATGAGAAGATTCATGGTGTGTGACCCACCCTGCTATTACAAGAGCCCACAGTGTTCAAAAGCAGCAGAGAACAGAAGCACACAGGTTATAAAGCAGAAAGGGCAGAGTGATCGCCCCCTTGACAGAGTGAGAGAAGTAAATCTACTGTGAGCACACCAGCAGTGTAACTCTATCTATTTTTAGTGCACTCTAACAAGAGCCCTTTTTTCTATCAACCTTTCCAAACCACTGTGTAAACTCAAATTGGAAAACACTCAATAAGTTTGCGTTTACTCTAGCTGCATCTATCTATCTATCTAAAATTAATTATTAAAAAAAGTACTAAATAATTGAATTTCTCTTAATATACCTTAAATATAATAACATAATTGTCTTAAAATGATCTAATTTCTCTTAAAAGTAGTTATTTCAAAAATTATTTAAATAACCTAACATACTCCACCCATCATAAGAAAAAAAAAGGATCATAAATCTAAGTTTAAAAAAAAGACCAAAATTAGACAACTGTTCACATACATTTAGATAGTGTTATAAAATAAATCTTTATAATAGATCATATGTTCTTGGAAGTATTTGATAAATTTGAGTTCATACTGAAACTGCTCATTTATTATTGGTAATAATAAAGAAACTGGTACAATAATTTATAATAAAGAAATTGGTATTTTTGACAAATCTGAGCACAGTTTACTTCACTGTTGATATATTTGTGATTATTTGGCATTTTTCTCTCATTTAAAAATCAGGTGACTTATGCAAAATCTCCATTTGCTCTTCATTCAGTCTCACTGTCTAAGACAAACAACTGAGACATTAAAGAAATCTAATTTGCGATTTTTCTATCCTGTTGGTACAGACAGAAGGTGAAAGGGAAACAGACATCACTTCCTGTTAGAATAGGTGTGACATTTCCACAGTTCATCCTGTATTTATTTAAGCAATCAACAATTAGTCAGAGTCTGTGAATGTTTTTATGACACCATTAGCACAATTATCCTCTCAAGTCAGACAATGAAAGTGTGTATTCATCACACAAAATGACAGACATTGACAAATCCATACCAAAATGTGTGTGCAGGTCTAGTGGCCTTTACGCCTGTCTTTACAGCCTGCTATCACAGCGTCATCAGAGCTTCTCTCAGACACTAAGACTCCATACATCAGGCTCTTCAGCCCAGCATTCCTCCTTCAGACGCCCAGGCAATGGCCTCTCATGCTCACTAATATAGTAGTCGCCATGGCAACCAGTGAGGACCTCATCTGGCTGGATAGACGTCTGGGTTGCACCAGTAAGTTAATGCCCAGGATATCAGTGAACATTTGGCTGCTCTGTGACCCATGTGTGTGCATATATATGTTAAATGATGTGTGTTAGGGGGAGTGTATTTAATAGCACTGATGGGATTAATCTGAATTGTGTTTCTGTTGCTGGATTCAAATTAAGCATTTATTAGATGCATGTGATATTTAATGCATTTTTTACTGATTTTACTACAGTGCATATGGACTGCAAGAGATGCTTTAAAGTGAGATTAAAGACATTTTAATCTTTCTATTCATCATAGAATCCTGAAAAAAATGTATCATGGTTTTCACAAAAATATGAAGCAGCACAAATGCTTTCAACATTGATAATAATAAGAAAATCAGTATATTAAAATGATTTCTGAAGGATCCTGGGAGAGACTGAAGGCTGGAGTAATAATGCTGAAAATTCAGCTGTGCATCACATGAATAAATTAAATTTTTAAATATACTCAAATACGAAACAATTGTTTTAAATTGTAATAATATTTAACAGCATTACCGTTTTTTTACTGTATTTTTTAATCAAATAAATGCAGCCATGGTGAGCATAAGAGACTTCTTTCAAAAAACCTGACTGACCCCAAACTTTTGAACAGTAGTGTATGTGTTTAAGAAACATCATGTCTTCATGTAAGACACGAAGATAGAAAGGAGGGGAACACAGCTGCACTTCACAGCTGTAATCAACACTCATGACTTGGGAACACTGCAGGAACAACAGGTGCACAGGATCTGGAAGAAATGTGAGAGCTACAATGCAGACTTGTCAATTTCTTAGAAAAGGAAAGAGATGGAAAAAAAGGCAGTAGTGTACAGTTTAAATACTAACATGACAAATATCATCCTGTAACAAACACACCACACCATCAACACTCCACATGCAGCTGCTGTAATGGGAAACTCACACAAAGTCCAAGTGACCGTTGGAAAAGCAGGCCTGCAGCGCATAAATCTGCGCTCGGTCATGTTGTTAAGGAAGCTGGCAGGACTGATGGTCAGGACGGCTTACCACAGATCCACGTGTAAATTACCACAATACATCCAGGCTGAGAGAAACCACGTTATTTTTCTCAAATATGAAAGGGTTGCATGGGTAAAAACATATCTACAAATTATTCCTAAACTAAATTTGTTCTCATAAAATGTAAAGCCATGGAGTGATTGAGGGACCCACTTCATAACACACACATTTTTTTAAGAAATGAAATTAATATGAAATTAATTTTACTCATCAATGATGCACTAAAATAAGTAAAAGTAACAATACAGACATTTACAGTGTCAAAGAAAAAAATTCAGCTTTGCCATCACAGGACTAAATTACATTTTGAAAGATATTAAAATAAAAAAACTATTGTTTTAAATTGTAATAATATTTCAGTTGGAAACGATTTTTAAAGGTGGTTTCATAATATTACTGTTTTTACAGTACTTTTGATCAAATAAATTAAGCCTTTGTGAGCAAGAGACTTTCAAAAACATCAAATTGTCCTATTGACTTACCTTTTGAACGGTAGTGTATAAAAAGACATTTATACTGTATGAGAAAAATATTAACTATGACATTACAAACCCAACATTTTGTTTCCAAAATAAAATAAAATAACAAATACAAAATAAAATATGTGGAAATTATTTAATTTGCATTATGTGTAGCTTTAAAAAAACAATTATCTATCTATCTATTGCTAAAAAATTTCTAAGAAAATGAAACTCTCTTAATATAAAATAATATTTTCTAAAATAAACTTAGTTCTTTCAAAAATTAAGAAATGATTAAGAAAAAAAACATAAAATAAAATTCATATTACTTTTCACAATAAACATTTAAGTATTTGAACATGTTAAATTTGCTCACAAAAAAATTGTCAAATTTATTTCACAAAAATGTTGTGAACTCCAGACCCTAGTGAAGAGAGAGAAAGAGACTTTTTGCAATTACATTTAACCAGCAGGTCCTACGGTTCTTGTTGTATCTCATGTATTTAATCTTAATCAAACTAGATCAAATGTTGTTGTGTTTAGGTTTTATGCTGTTTGAAGGGTTTTGTTTAATGCTTCTTTATATTCACTGTTCACTGTCTTCCCTTTGTGTTCCAACAAAGCACATCACAGCTCAAAAGAATACAAAGGATTTTCTTTCATGCCATTCAACATACTTTTAGTTATACTAACTTTCAATATTACATTCTAAAACTATTCAACGTCCTTATCCAAATATCATTCTCTCCCTACTTTTTTTAAAATACAAAAATTGCCACAAAACAACTCTCTCCCCTCTCTTCTCTCGTCTCATCTCTCATCTGCTCTCGCCTCTCTCTCTCTCATCCCCCCCCCCCCACTCCTCTCGCTCTCTCTCTCTCTCTCTCGCTCTCCGTCTCTCTCTATCTCTCTCTCCATCTCTCGCCTCCCATCTCTCTCCACCTCTCCCCATGGCACCTCACTCATCCCCCTCCTTCCCTTCTCATCACTCTCTCTCTCATCTCCCTCATCTCTCACCCTCTCCTCCCCTCTCTCTCTCTCTCTCTCTCTCCACTGGTCTTTGTTATCAAACAGGAAGTGGCAGACAGTGAGTGGCATCCTGTCCCAGTTCCATGCCAAAGGATAATGACGTCGGGAGCAAGACAGAACAACTTTTAATGAAATATTCAAAAGACTCTAGCTCACCCGAATGCACCTTCAATTTTTCATAAGGCGTAATGTGCCTGTATACTTTTTCTGTGGGGTTATGTGTACTTGTGTGCAGATAGTATTTCTTCTTTCAGTTTCAAACATATACACGCACATAGTTACGCTAAACAAGGCTGTATTATATACTGCAATCGCTAAGCTCCATTACTTTATGTGAGGGAACTTGCAACATGTAATTTACATTCCCTGAACAGCCACAGTCTTCCATCCAAAACATGTTTGTCTGAATAAGACAGTAACCGGCATGACAGACATGCAGCTGTGACCGGCCGCAAACAACTGAACTGAAACCAGCAGGAGACAGAAACGATTCGCTATAGTCTGCTGCTAGTAGCTAATCCTTTATGTTTTGACACAAAATCAGTACGTGAGGTAAACTTTGGCTTACGCGTGTACGTTTTCAGACACGCACAAATTATAAACCATATACAAACCAATATAACATGGTTTCGTACTGAACCACAATGATTCAGAACAAAACAGGAGCTGACTAAACAATAACACAGTGGCATTACTACAGTTGCACCGATATTGCATGTGCTGGGAGGCTCAGATAAACTCACAGCATGAAAGGTGTGAGAGGAGAGGTGAGGAGTCGGAGGGGGAAGCTTCATTATCAGGGCCCCAGAAACGCAGCACCCTCAGTAGGGCAGACGCAGCATGCCGCTCCAAACAGAGTCAGGTCTGATGTAAGTTGATCTGGAGATTAGATCACCTTTACCGGAGCAATCTGCGTCACGGCTCTGAAGGGCTTCAGGTGAGTCAGAGGACAGGTCAGGTCATCTTGGACAAGATTGGGCAGAATGTGTGCAAGGCGGGCCGCAGGTGCCTGGGGCGAGTAATAAAAATGACAGCGCATAAAATCAAGAGATGAAAAGAACCTGGGTGATATTATCCTGCGCTACACGCACGAGATGAGTAATGCGACAAGCAAGGACGCATTATACAACAACAAGTGGTTCGCTCTGGTGAAATTCCACACCTCTCCTCTGTTTCTGCCTCCGGTTACACAGCTCATTTCTGCTCCTCTCTCTCTCTTGCTCTTTCTGCATGTTCAACAGCTCTCACGAAAACACTTACATAAATTCTAACATGACTTCATTACTGAGTAGACATGAGACAGTCTATTTTGAATGATAACATTATATTTTAAATATCCCAGTAGGTAGGACAATTTTTCTTTGATTGGGTGAGACATACTAAAAGACTTGCTACTGCCAATACATCTACAACATGCTGTTGTGAGCATGTAAGAAATACTGCTGCTGCAAATATAACATACATGAAATAACCCCCCTATAGCATACATGAATCACCTTGTAGCAGATCTATACAGGTGGAGCTGGGGAAGGTGGGGGATTTCTGAAGCATGCTGCAACTGCTACAGCAAGCACTAGTCAGGAGAGAGCCAATCATCTGTGCCATATGATAATGATGTCATTAGGTCAGATTGAGTTAGACCTATCGGACTGTGCCATCTAGATTTCCTATATATATATATATATATAATACAGTATACATTTGTAATTAGATACAATATTATATATAGTATTATATTATTTATAATATTCTTTTCATCACTTTCCATTATCCATACTTCTTTTCGACAGCATATTTTGTTTTTCTTCACTCTTAATAGTTGGTCGAAAAACAATCAAACAAATTAAACAGAATTAATAGAAATACATTTTATGAAGGTGATCCATTACAAGGTCATCATTGGTAGTCTGGCATTAAATGATTTGAACCCCCTTGCAACTTTAATGCCATTTTCGACAGATACAGTATCTACAAGACCTCAAAGATCAGACTGTACTCGAGAACTAAATTACAAAAACAAGGAACAATCTAAACAAAGCATCCTCTGAGTGCTGTGAGCCTCCTCCACTGAAACAGTCATGAAAAACATCTCTGTGGAGCTACAGCTGACCTTAAGACACAAACTGCAGACTCAACAAGCTGCGTGATCATACGTCAGCGGGCGAGGCAGTGGGAGTAAAGCTGATGACAGATAAATGAAGACCTTAAACCCCCCACACACAATTAGGTACTAGTACAGCTGATAGACAGTGCTTGAACCACAACAAACGCCTCATGTTATTTCAGACCCTTCCTGTCTGCCCACATGACCTCTGATGCACATCTCCACCATTATGATGAAATACCTACAAGAGTCAGAGGAGTGAGGGTGTATGGTTCCGTAAGGATGTAGTCAGGGTTACAAAATTATGCATTTATGCAAAATTTGAGTAAAAATTATCTTCTTCTGACCCTGCAAAGACAGCAACACAACTGACACGTTCAAGACCCAGAAAAGGTAGTAAGGACATCATTAAAATAGTCCATGTGACATCAGTGGTTCAACTGTAATGTTATGAACCTACGAGAATTTATGTTTAAAACAACCCAGTAGGCTAATTCCAAAAGCAGTCTAAAAGTTGCACATAAGATATACACATTGGCATTTATCACAGTGACCCCTTTAGATGATATTAGAGGCTTTTGTAAATCCAAGTATGTATCATACACACTTTTCTAGCACTGTGTTTGTGAGCCTCCTTCACCCCTGACTGTGCTGAGCTGTGTCTCAGTGCACAAAGAGGAGGTTCCCCAGGGCTCTGTGGCAGGGGGTCATAGGATTAGGTCTCGTTCAGGTAGAATAAGAGGCTTTAAACTGCAGGACAAGCAAACATAGTCTGATTGACAGGACAAACAGGCAGCTGTAGGGAAGCTAGTTCACTCTAATCTCAGGTCTGAATTTAGATTTGATAAACATTCTGTAGTATTAGATATTTTTACAACCTTGTGAGTTGCCTAAGGATGCCACAATGCATTACGATGAGCTCATTGCAAAAATAGCGGATGAGGCGAGATAAATCAGCACATGTATCTTATTTAATATTGAAAAGAAGATAAAAATAGTTCATTTTAATCAAAAAAAATTAAATTGTATCCAATATTTATGTGTCCTACGTTTAGGCTCATTAAAGTATTGCACCATTGGCTTAGCAACATGCTAATAGCAAATTCAGTTATGAGTGAAATCTCTTGAGAGGAGTGTTATTTGTGTGGCGTGTGGAGTTGATTACTTATGTTAAATGTTCAAAATCAATCAGTTATGAGGTGAGGATGCTGCCTTAAGGCTAGAATGAACTACTCAACTGTTTCATAAATTTTTACCACATTTCAGAGTCTGAAGGAGTCAACTGAAATTAGATCCAGTCAGATATTGGGCAATTGGAGCTGATAGACTTCCTAGAAAACTGTGCAGTGTATGATGGGCACAGATTCCGATTTTTTTTAGCTTCAGATTATGATTCCATCCAATAGGAGGATATTAAATGTGTTTTGTATTTTGATCTGATGTTAGAACATGTTTTAATTTCTCATGCGCCCTCTAGGAACAAGCTGAATGTTTCTGCATTAATTTTCTGTTTGAACGACTTGAAAGTCTGGTAGTGTGTGATCATCAGTCATTTATGATGTGTAGTGTTTTAAAATCTGTTCCGATTTTAAAGGGGTCATGAACTGCCTTTTTTATTATTTCTGTCAGGACCACTATCATCAAAGATGATAGACCATTAACATACAGTTTGGATTGGCAGTATGGTTCTGTTCTGGGCAAGAACTCCCTGCGCATTCATGCAGCCTAGCATGGATGAGAGCAGGGAGAGCAGCGATAAACCCCCAGGGTAAACAGAACAGAACCAACATTAATGTATTGCAGATATTGTTAAAGGTCAATAATTTTATGTACACATTTTAGAATTAGTCTGATTCAAAGGATAATCAGAAGGCTGAATCCTGACTGACAGAGGAGGAGCTGGGGATGGAGGAGGGTAATTAGCTATTGAGCAATGCGAAAACTGCTGATAATACTGAGGGACCTTATATATGAATGCTTAGATAGGTGTCGTATTCCTATAGGTAGATGGGGATCAGCTGATGCGAGCTTGACTAACGTGACCTGCCAGAACTAATGCTATGCTTGATTTTGTACTGCTCTCTGAGGTCCACTTATAATGTTATCAAGATTTTTACGTCAAAAAAACATAATTTAGATGTTTTTTACAAATTCATATCTTCATAATTTTCTGTCCTGTTTTTATCTCCAATTATCTGCACGCTCTTTTTGAATAGGCGTTGTGGATTGTAGACTCAAAAGTAAATGCCCACTGTTATGATTTGCTAATAGTTGTGCATGTTTGACAGCCTACATCCTTCAGACAGACACGCTGCTGTGATTTAGGTTAAAAACGCATAAATACTCATATCAAACGATCTGTTTAACAGACAAAGCAGTAATGATCACGTAATGAAAACTGTTACTCACAGTTGTGTGGCGCATCATCGGAGTCAGCACAGCATCATCTTTTAATTTCAATCTTTCTGAAAATCTCGCTACGAATTGTGCCTTGTTTGAAAACGAATCCACAGTAAAATGAAGTGAACAAAGAACCAAGTTCTTACTGACGTGGTCTGGAACTTAACTAAAAATAAAGTTAATCAAATAAAGTTTATTGTTTAGTTTCTGCGTAGACCTGCATTTGCCGCTCTTGTCATATCTACTACGTGCGTGAATCGGTGGGCAAGGCTAAACAGGCAGTGATGTAGAAGCAGGTGTTGATCTTCTTTTGTGGAGGCGAGTTTAGCCACACTATTACATCATAGAGTGGCACATTCCTCAACCTGTTGTTTTGGCAGATTGGCTTCAATATAAGTTGTTTTTACACTAACGAGAACGTTTTGAGTTCTGAAACTTACAGAATGCTTTAATAGCACAATGACCTCTTATATATCAAAAGATCAAGGTAATTTTGATTTCTCAGTTCATGACTGCTTTAAAATATTTTGTGTAGTGTATTCCAAACTTTAGAAGGCGGTAAGGTAACTCAGCTAGTAAATTAATTCAAAAATTATTTCCTATTTAATTTCCAATCACATGTCTGTTAGAGCTTTACCCGGGATTTAAAATTTTTTTTTTTATATATACCTTAGCTTGCTCACGTGTTTCCCTTAGGAAAAGTGTGTGTCGGTGTGAAACTCCATTTTTGTGTTCAGTACTTTACTTCACATTTTCTGCATGCACAAACTCACTTCATAGCATTAAATCTTGCCCATGTTATGGACTACACTCTTAAAAATAAAGGTGCTTCACGATGCTATAGAAGAACCTTTTTGTCTAAATGGTTCCATAAAGAACCTTTAACATCTGAAGAACCTTTCTGTTTCACAAAAGGTTCTTTGTGGTGAAAAAAGGTTCTTGAGATTATAAAAAGATAATAAAGAGATGGTTCTTTAAAGAATCTATGACTGAATGGTTCTTTGTGGAACTAAAAATGGTTCTTCTATGGCATCGCTTGAAGGAACCTTTTGAAGCACCTTTATTTTTAAGAGTGTAGTACATTTTTAATGAGTACTGCATGTGAAGGACTCTAAACAAAGAGACAGGAGAATTATCAGGGCAACTGCAGTGAGGTCAAAACCTTTAAAACAGTAGGCTATATTAAAGACCCCTGTGCTAGACTTTTCTGAATACCTATTACATATCAAATTTACATATCACATAGATACACTCACACACATGTTAAAAGTATGTCAAGACAGAAATAGATCTTTTCCATTCTGCCAAAAGACAAACACTCATGCAACACATCCTTATATGACAAACTAGCGAATATTCCTCCTATTATTCTTCCTGGCTGCCTATGATGGCTTTAAATTAAAACAATGCTCAGTAGAAAATTATATACAATTCACTCTGAACTGAAATAGAGTCTCTTGTTTGCATGCATTGTAAGGAGAGCCCACCTGCAGTTCTCAAGACAAATGAAAACTGTAAGAACACGAAACAGTCTTTCTCTGTGCACATTGTTCTCAGCCTCAACCACAGATTTCCCCCGAATGCAAGATCTCATGCCTACTCAAACGACCCAGTTTAAAGACATTGCCTTTGAGACATTACTGTTTCTTTTTGAAGACAGCTTGAGCTGCACAGCATGACATCCCCATTAGAGAGAGAGCGTTGGAGAGAAATAAAACGAAAATAAAATCATTACCAAAATAATAATAATTGTTACTATTATTGTCATTATTATTAATTGTAAATTAATCAATCAACAAATAGCAGAAAGGCTCCAGCCCTTCTGCAACACTACAAAATACAAGTGGAGTAGAAGGTGAAATAAAAAAGTTTCACTGGTTGAATGCTTACGTCAGTGTGATTTTGCTTAAAATGTGCATAATCTATAAAATAGCATCAGTTTGCTCAGAGAGAACAATAAGATCCGTGGAAGTCTTTTCTTCACCTGTCTCTTCTGGTTTTAGGAACCAAGCCATCTTGTGCACATGAAAAATATGTAATAGTAAGATCAAAGAGAGATTGAAATGTTTAGACACTATAGCAAAATGATATGATATGTAGGTTAAATAAGGTTTAATGAAATGCCAGGCTACAGGATTGCAACAGAGCAAATGGTGACAGTTCTCAGTATGTGCCAGTGTATGAATCTCTCCATATGAATCACTGCCTGCTAACTTGAAAGTCATGTGTATTTTTTATGTCTGAAAATTTTCACCCACACCTCAAGCTCAGGAGTGTGCGAGGGAGAGAGAGAGATTTACATTACTGAGATCTAAACTGAGAAAGAGGGAGCGAGTGAAGGGGCATCTGAAAGTTGCAGGCGCATCATAGCTCTCTTTACGCGCATTAGTGGAGGCCAAAAGTGGGCTAGATTTTGCATTTTTAATTAGAGAAGGGATTTACTATCTGTAAGAATCCTCTGCTGAGTGAATAGAGAGGGAAGTGAGAAGACCAAAGAAAGAAGAGGTTTTGATGATGCTGTTGTTTGTGTGCCCACAGTACTGTATATCTATCTTCTTCCAGCTGGCTCTAGATGGCTTTTTAGATTTTATGAGGTTTGCAGACATATCTTACAGTCAGTACATGATCTAATAGGTCTGTGTTTTTGGCTCTATCTGCAGGTTCCCACACAGCAGATAAACTAGAAGGACATACTGCATCACACAGCTGTTGATGTCACTGTCCAGAAATCACATCTGTAGCAGGACACTGTTACAACAAGAACCATTTGAGGAATATTCCAGGATCAGTACAAGTTAAACTCAGATCGACAGCATTTGTGGCATAATGTTGATTAAAGGGATGGTTCACCCAAAAATGAAAATTACCCCATGATTTACTCATCCGCACAATGCTACTACAGCCGTTACATAAATATTGCGTGCTGCATTCGTCCAATCAATGACACTGACACTGTCAGTTACTTTTAAAAATAATGCATTACAATATTGAGATACTCCAGAAAAAAATAACTTACTGCATTACTTAGTTACTTTTTATGAAAAGTAATGCATTACCTTAATTTTGCATTACTTTTTCTCATCTGGCCTGGGCTTGCTTGTATGTTTTTAATATAAGAAAAGTAACATTTTTGGCATATGTAAAAGCCCTTTCACACCAAAACTGAAATGAATAAGCCTCAGGCTGAAGGAAATGTAAATTCAATTATTAAAATATTTAATTATTGCAGGTTTGCGTCATATTCTGAGGATTTTTATTCCTTTTGAGAAATACTGAATCTGGTTTTGTGCAAATGAGATGAGTAAATGCATGCTGACATTTAGTCAAGAACTACAGTAACCATCATGTTTACACAGCGCACACAACTTCTCTGCACTTACTCCAGATTTCTCTCAACATGGGTACAGGAGAGAGCTGTCATGGGCATTACTCGTTTGAAAAAGTAACTCAGATATTTTACTGTAAATTAAAAAGTAATGCATTACTTTACTAGTTACTTGAAAAAAGTAATCTGATTACGTAACTCAAGTTATTTGTAATGCATTACCCCCAACACTGGACACTGCAAATATTCGAATAAGAATGTTAACCCGAGGTTTAGGAATGGTAATGTATAACCCTGGGTAAATTATGAGCAGTGTGAAAC
The DNA here is from genome assembly GCA_018155175.1 of Sinocyclocheilus anophthalmus. Classification (NCBI taxonomy): domain Eukaryota; kingdom Metazoa; phylum Chordata; class Actinopteri; order Cypriniformes; family Cyprinidae; genus Sinocyclocheilus; species Sinocyclocheilus anophthalmus. The sequence goes on from JADLZN010000732.1 coordinate 757,815, forward strand.
ATGAAGCAAGATAACCCAGGATTTCCTGGGTTAGAATGGCCCATATTATTTAACCACTATGTAAACTATATTCCTGTTTTTTTTTTTTTAATAATGTTGTGGCAATCCACATTATGCTACAAATACCACCGATTGAGCTTAACTTGTATCAAGCTTGGAATATTGTGTCCCAACTCTGTGCATCATATCAAGTAGACTAAATCCTGGCCATATAACCCCTCAAAGGACAGAGTGAGGATTGACTCAATTAAATAGACAACATTTAAATAGTGCTTTGTTAAAGATTTCTGAAGTAGTTTACCTTTCATAATCAATGCCCACAACATAAAACAACAAACATGTAGAGACAAGCAAAACTACTTTCCTTTCCAAAGTGATAAAGGAAAGGATTTTGGGTGCACACATAAACAGACTCAGAGACTCAAACAGGAACCAGACAAACAGCCTAGCTCTTATCTACCAAAACACCTGCCGTCAGTTGGGACCTAGTGTCATTTCACACAATAATGCAAAGACGACTAGGAGTTGGGCCGAATTGTGTATATCTGTTCTTGAGTGAGGGAATGGGAAAGTAAATTTTATAAGACGCCTGGTAATGAATATCCAGAGACAAGAGGCAAGAAGAATTGAGCCATGCATGAAATAAAGAGCTAGAGGCAAAGAAGCAGAAAAGTGAGAACAGGCTGAAGACAGTAAAAATACATATTTTTTCTGTAATGTATACCTTTTGTTACAAACTTTTACTGTAAATTTTAGCATTAAAAACGGTTGTAATTTACAGAAGAAACTGCCCTTTTCTACAGCATGACATTTAACAGTATTATACTGTAAAATTACATGAAATGCCCAATATACAGGTTTTTACAATATCATTTTCACAGTATTTAAAATTCCAATTATTATTGACAGTGTAACAATGAATGCACTGCATGGAGAAACTGAACTGAAGGGAGGGTGTCAGAGAGGGAGGAAATGACATCACATGACCTGGTTTATTAGTCAGAGTTCATGCCTAATCACGAGCCATTGATCTGGTGAGTCTGGTTGTTGTAGAGAAGGATGAAGGACCGACTGACACATATCTGACTTTCTGTGAAAGATCAGTTTGGAATGGTTTGAAATCATCTAACAATTTTTTTATTGTTATAATTGTCATTGCAAAATGTTCATGATTATTTACAGACTTGGATTTCAGTTTTTCTGCATGTTGTGTGCTAGCATAAAACATGGCTTGTTGAAAGAATAGCCATTAAGATGTTGCACAAATATGTAAAAAGGCTGTTGGTTTATCTCACAGGAACTCACTAATCTCAACTGCTAGTCTGAAATAATAAATAACCATACAGTCAAGGTCTTTATATATTTAAGGCACGTTTTACAACTTACAGCATAAAGAGCAAAACAATTAGGTCAAAGTCCAGATAAACATGGCCTGCATCTCATTGGCTAGCCCTCCTTTATCTCATGGGTTTAAGCCCAAAGCAGACAGACACAAGAATGCACTACATTTCCTGAAAAACTTCCCAAGCCAGCAGCCATGTCTCTCTTCCACCATATACCACTTCTCATAAACAATAAAGCCAAAGAAGCAAAATTCACAGCCTGGGGCATGATTGTCAAGCTATACCCTCATCCAAAAGGGCTGCAATGTTAGTTTTCCACTTTATAATCTTTATAATCAGCTCTCACGGAATATTATATATGTCTGTTGACTGAGAAAGACAAATCAAATGCCCATAGGGTGCAGTTCATGCTTGTTGAATAGTAGCCCTCTCCAGCTTAGTGTTTCTCTCTCGGTCTCTGAGAGTGATGAAATATTGAGCAGGCATCAGTGTGGGTGTCCTCTCCATTAACACGAGCAGTGATCCTTTCAGAATTCAAAGCAATTCTTACATTGTTTTAAAAAAGTACAAAAATCAATGAGGTCATAAATTATATGATGGCAAATCTCTCTCTCTCTCTCTATAGTAGTCAACATTTGAAGTGAATCAAAAAAGTTTTTTTCAAAACAAGAACACATTTTGGTTTCAGGTTTAGGACAACTTTGATGAAAGTTTTAATCCACTTAAAATGTTGACTAGTGTATATATGTGTGTGTGTAAAAAAATAAAAAAATTAAAATAATCACTTTCATGTTGTTCCAAACCTGTATGATATTCATGCTTTTAAAAAACAAAAGAAGACATTTTGAAGAAAGTTGGGAACTAAACAACACTGGAGCACATTAGCTTCCATTGTATGAACATTTTCTTTTGTATTCCGAAGAAATTCATACAAGTTTGCAAAGACACAAGGTTTAGTAAATGATGACAGCATTTTAAAGTTCCTTGCAAACTATGTTAAATATAAATATTCTTTTTAGAAATCTACAAAATAGTATGGGAAACTGACATTAGAATGTCAAATATGACAAATATGGTCATACATTTTTCTTGTGCACTTCAATGTTCAGTTCTCTTTTACATTTACATATATTTATCTCAATAAAGTTTACTCATATGACTATGAACGGAAACATGTGAAACACGCAATATGGCGAAATAAGTCCCGCCTTTTGGCAAAGTCACACTCTTATGACCGTACATGCTCATTGGCTGGACCAACACATTTAAGAATAAAAATAACATAGGACAGTTCATGTCAGAATTTGTTGTCAATTCAAAGTATTAATTGAGATTTTGCTATTTCCTCAATCAAGTAGATAATAGTTGGTCATGTATGGCTGGAATAGCTGCCTGGATGTGATGTAAATACCTGCTAAGTGAACTGACTTTTCTTGATAGAGACTTTGCTAAAGCAGATGCTTAATAGGTCAAAGTTCATTCCCACCATTGAATAGATTCTGATGCTTAAGACTGGCCAGAACTGACATAGATCTGTACAGCTTATCCCCCTGACTTCAGCTGCTAACAGTCTGCTCTCTAAGCAGATGAGTAGTGAGGGTTAAGTGGCTTTAGCTCAGTGAAGAATGAGGCTGATGAGAGCAGACTAACCAATACTCAAGGCACATCCAGTTAGATGCACAGGGCAGATGGAACTGTGTATGTGTATCTAATCAGCTTACGACGGCCTGTGAGGGAGCCCATGGGTCAGGCAGTGACATACATTGGCGGCTGCTGTGCTTTGTGGTTTACATCAACACACCACATGCCCTGCACTGTAAAAATAAAATAAAAGGGAAAGATTGTGCATTAAGACTGTCTTATTTTTCCTGCGTAGTTCAGCAGATATTAATCTGTTTGTTCATGAAACGCAAAATGTCTAATTCACCCAATAAACTGCTGTGAAGGTTTCTCATTTGGTCACCTTTTCATTCTTTCATATGGTTTTAAATGACCCTTATTATGTAATAAACTCTAAAATAATAATAAAAAAAAACATCTTGTGAAGTAGAAGCAGCACACATAAACTTCAATAATGGTGACACATCAACAAACCTCAAAAGTAAAATTCTTAACATCACCAAAAATATCTAGCAAAACAACATCATCAGCATAAATACAGCAGCACAAACTAAGCCTATAAAGCTAACTGCATAATTTATTCATGTTACAGTGAATGCAAGGTACATCCACACTCCAAATTCAGCAACATTGTTCACAGTACATTTGTGAGACTATCATTTGTCTCACGTTTTATATAGATTCAAAGTAATTCACATTTCTCATTTGCAATTTAAAAAGCCTCTGGATAAAATGTAATTCCTTTTTTCACAGCCTCACTGGTGCGATCCCAAGAAAGTCACTACGCACTAGTCTGATCTCTGTGATGTGTTTAATATGTGATCCCATTGTAATATCTAGAGAAAGCAGGGGAGCAATGAACACACTAGAATCTGATTACTAGAGCATAATACAGTCAGTTATGAAACTGTAACAAAACAAATTCTTCTCATTATCCAGAAGTGAAAATTAATATACATTGCCGGAGGCTCACAGGTGCAGAAGTGTTTATTGTACTTTGTGTGTTCCTGAGTAAAGCAGCTGGTGTAACAGTAAACACTGTATGAGTGCACATATCACTCAGCGTCTCTAGTTCACTCACACTATCATCTGTCTACATGAGTTCACTGCATTCACCAAAAAACACACTTCACCCCAAACCACCTCTCTAGGGAACAGCATTATCCTAAATCTTACTCACCCTTACACCAGTTTCATTTTCTTGGATTAAAATGGGAGGTTCTTCAATAAAAACAAATTGGCCGGTAGAAGATGCTGTTAATCACAGCTCTGGCCTCTTCATCTTCTTCTAACATGGTCACATCCCCCTCTCTCCCTGGCTGTAATTCTCTACTTGTCTGCTCAAGGTTGGTCATAATTCACAGGTGACTGGGGCAACAGGCTGCTGCTGAAACAGAGCCTCAGACACGTCCTCAGGCAACAATATTTTACAAAGTATAATGTTTGGAAGCAGAGGTCGTATCCTTAAAGAGATGAAAAAATAAGTTTCTCTCATATGCGAAGTCTTTGGACTCAGATGACTTTCACTGTATAGCCAAAAGCATTATAACATTTTTAATGAAAATAAATTGTTTCAATTTAAAGTTTGTGCGATAAATTAAACACAAAATATGAGCAAACCCACATTCACAGCTTTGGATAACAACATCTGTTCAGTTCAGGTTTGGATTTTACTTCATGTTAGGCTGTATCTGCTGCCTTTATATTCAATACACTCCATCTCAAGGGACAAAAATTTGTAATTCAGAATGACATCTGTTCTGGATCTTCATGTAAAGTGGCTTTCAAATATGTTGCACCCTGGATTAAAATGTCTTTTCCAGCAATCTAGGTCAAGTTTTAAACTACTCAAATCATACAGAGAATAAAGAACTCAAAACTTGTTTTCAAAAACATCATATCTTTATTGACATCTTCAAAGGACCGATTTTGCATTCAACTCTTTCCGAGTCAATGGTAAACTTCAGAGAACATGCAGAACTACCATGTTACCCTCCTATTTCAATAACTACTGCACTGAACTGTTTGAGGGTTTGTACCTTTTTGTGTATTCTTTCTGAATGTGCTGGCAGAGCAATGTATTTCAGTCAAATGTTTTGCGTTTACCTCTTCATGCATTTATGGCTATATTTAGATTGCACAGTCTAGGAAAAAAATAATTTTGGTTATTGTGCTTTTTTAAATAAAGAAAAACGTTCTTTCAAAAACTCTCAACCAAAAGTGAACATTTGTGTGGCCTCATGACTTGTCTATGTGCACATTTTCAACCAACTTCCATCAAAATTGCATTTTTCTTTTCGTAAGGCTTTCCTTTATCACTACAAGTGCGAAAACTCTGCAGTAAACTGATTTAACAGCTTTGATTCCCCTGAGAGCATTGAGCCAAACACTCTCTCAGTTCTGTCAGCTCTCAAACCTTACCTGTCTTACACAACTGTTTAAAACATAACCTATCCGAAACACAAAAACAGGCAGAAGGAACAGTCACAAACAAACAAAACCCACACAAATCATACATAAACATTAAGCTGATTGGAATGTCCATCCATATGTTTTGGAATGCATGTTTGAGAAGTACACATCGTGCAACTGTGCTTTGCCACAAAATACAGCTGTACATCCACGTGTGCATGCTGACAAGAGGCTCTCACATGCTTATATTTTGAACTTCTAAACTTATATTCAACATTAACAGTATACCAGCCATGTTTGCAGAGGAGCAACGCCTCTGTGGAAGCTCTGAATTCTTCACAGTATCATAGTCTTGCCTTCAAAAAAAAAAAAAAGTCTACACTCAACATCTGACGCACTTGTGAATTTAACACCTATGGAGCAAAAGTGTGTGCACAGTGAGCAGGGGTTCGTATGTGTCTCAGTTTCTACATGTGTGCACTTTAGGACTTAGCAGGCTGTCTCTCTGTTCTAGGTGTTGCTTATTAAACACGTCCCTGAGGTCTTACTACCACTGACACCAAATGATGACCTCATAAACACAAGCATCCTAAATAGGTTAATTCATTCTTCAATTCTTCAAAGATTTCTAAAACTAGAAAGTACCTGCTTGATTTCCAATACTATGAACACAATGGTTCCTACAGGAATTAGCTTAGGCCACGGGTCTGACAGCACTGCTGTTAATACAACCTTTGTACCTGAACGGCACCAACACAGCAGATCGACTGCTGCTTTCATCATTCTCATCATCATCCACTCTTTTAGTGCCTTTAGCATTAATCTTATTGCTTAAAATCAAAACGTATCAAAGTCACAGTGCTGAGTCTGTAGTATTCCGCATCTAGAGGTACGTCATCCTTGCAGATAATGAGATACTCGAAAAACAACAGGATGTATCTATGTATGTAACAAACATCATGAACATTATCTATATAGTAAGGCAAATACAAACGAAACAAATATTTGTCAGAGCCTTTAAACATCTTCAAACAAGAACATAATAAATATTAGGTGTGTGATAGACATCAACTGAATACTACAGCAAGTCTCTGTTTTATTTACATCGTCTCTGTCTGAGTAGACAACCAGAGAGAAGCTTCTAGACATTGGAGATATTTTGTGAGGCATCCCGTGCTTGTCGAATACCGTAGAGCCACTTAATGACACGCGCGTTCCTCTCAATGACTGAAATGCCGTAAGGAACACGCTCACTGGGCTTTATAGGCCCATCGTCATCGCAGTCATCCTCCTCCTCTCCTCGTCGTCCATCCCCACACTCTGAGCTAGGCGTACTGACGCTCCGGAGTTTGGAGACCGAAACAATGTCTGAATTTGCCCGGGCAAACCGCTCCACACCACCCATTCCTTCCACCTCATCTGGGTCCAGTCCACAGTAGTTGAAGAAGCGCTCCAGGTCAGCAGTGGCCCGAGAGTAGCGGTCGCTCAAGTCCGACTTGGAGCGGTGGAGGGAGGGATGCTTCCGGGTTGAACCGGGACGTGACCCTCGAGAGCTGGCTGTGGAAATGCGGGTGAAAGCGGGGGAAGCCGGGGGTAGAATGCCAGGGCGTAGAATCAGCGGGCTGAAGGGGGTGCAGGGGGATGCAGGGTGAGTTCCCGAAGGTTGCTGCTGTGTTGGAGGTGCCTGTGGCTGAGCTATCTGTGGTTGAGCTACTTGAGCTTGTCTAGGTTTGGGTTGAAGAGGCAATCTCTGAGGTTTCCTGATCTCTGCCTGTGGTCGCACATCCACCCGTCGTACAGTTACGGAGTTGGGGGTCCCGTAACTACCTTGTGGTACCAGCCGGGGAGCTCTGGCTGGGACCGGAGGTGGCTTTCGGCTGGGCTCAGCAGGTGAGGACTGATTGTTAAGAGGAGAGGAGGTGCGAGAGGAGTTGGGCGTTGAGCCAAGGTGTGCTTTGAAGTTAATGCAGTGCTGAGGTTCTGCAGATTGTCCACTACCAACACTCTGACCTCCGGAAGAGGGTGAGGAGGCTGAGGGAGAAGGAGAAGATGGGGTAGGCGAGGATGCACGCGGTCCGTCGCAGACGTTGATTAGATTATTGAGCACTTCGAGGTTAAGTTGTGGTCCTCTGCTCATGCCATGGTCCGGTCCTCCGTTCTCTGTCTCAAGTAGGCGCCGGGTAATCTTCCTTGCTGGTGGAGTGTTTATTCTGCACTGCATCATCATGCTTGGTGATAACAGTGGTTTACGGATGATTGGGGGTTTCACAGGTTCTTGTTTATTGAGTGCTACTTGCTGACTCTTTACGTACTTGGCCTTGTCCGCTTCCAGGCGCTCAACTGCACTCAGCTTCCGCGTTCCTGGCTCGGGCGCTCTGCGGAAGTAGTCCGGGCCTTTGTTGAGGATTCGGAAAGGCATGGCAGAGGTGAAGGGACCCCCAGTAAGACGGCCATCTGTGGGACGAAGGGTCTCCACTGGCATTATTGTTAGCAGTGGGATTAATTTAAGAGGTGAAATGAAGGCTAAGGGTCAATGTTTCTGTTGCGTTCAAGAATGTCTTGCAGTCCCAAGAAAGACTTTTGTAGTCACAGGTCTCTTTATTCCTTTTCCTTTGTATTTTAAGTTCTTTTTCTCCACCTTCAAGGACCCCTTTAACTTTCTTACCAGTCTGAATACTCCTGCTGCTGTTACTTCACTATTTTTTGTGTGCCGGCCTCTTGCCTCTATTATCTGTTCTCTCCCGAGTCCGGCTCATTGAATAGAGGCCCGTGGGATGGGGTCATAAAGGGTCGCATTCCACATCAGTCCGGCTGAGTGACCCACCAGGACTGCGCAGATCCTAAAGTGAGCTCCTTGCAGCTGAAAGGTTAGCAGAACAGTTCTGGTGAAACACGGTGACTCAGTTCCTTCCTCTCAAACCCCAGATGTCCCAGACTTGTAAAACACTCCTTAAAAACCTGATCCTCTTTTTCTTGTAATCCTGGACTCTTTTCCTGGAGGTAGGAGAGAGAGAGAAAGATGCTGTCAGACATGGGTAGGCAAAGAGAGGACCTCCTCTCGCTCCCTCTGCTCCACACATATAACTGGAGTACTCTAGGGCGAATGGGGGCAGACATTTGGTTTTAATGCACTGTCTGGCCCCTCCCACTACAATCTTAAAGCCTCCAGATGCTGCATGCAGGAGCAGCCAATCAGGAAAGAGAAAAGAGTTCCAAGCACAAGAGGAGGAGAAAGGAGTAAGCCAGCAGCCAATCTCTGATTGGTCTAAGGTTGGAAAGCTGACCAATTGTACCCTTCCCCCCACTCACAACAAACACTCCTACTGAATTTTCATTCAAATGTGATTCTTTGAAAAGAAACAAAAAAAGAAAAGGACAGAGCTAAAGAACAGCTGCAATCTTTTATATTCAGTTGCATCAAATAGTGGCATTTTATGAAAATATTTAAATGTCCTCCTCCACTTGTTCAGTGTTCATGAGCGCACAAAGGCGCTTTGTGTAGTATCTTTACAAAGTACATTATAGGCAGATTATCATCTTTTATATTCTGGTCTCAGACTAGATCTAGGCCAAGGCTCATTTAAATCTGTCTGAAACACTCATGAGCATGCACACAGCTTGTCTCAGAAAAGCTAGTTTTATAGTAAAACCGTCTTACCTTGAAATTTTAAACAGAGTGCTTTTCTCAAATCTGTGCTGGCTCAAATTTAGATATTTTCCCTCACTCTCTTTCTCTTCATCACAACTTCTGATGCTTTCATATTCCTCTTGATCCTCATTGTCAAGGGAGTGAAGGCAATTTGCTTTTTCTCTTCCCTATTCTCCTTTTTGTTACTGCATTAAAGGTTTGGATTTCATCATCAATAGTGCTGAGAGGCTTGTTCCTTGCCGTTCATCATCATCATATTCAAATACACATTTTTAATTAATCTTTTTATAGCATGACTTCTAGTCTGGGCCCTCATCCCCGTTACACTCCCCTTCCCCTTCTTTCACTAATAAGATAGAAAAGACTTAATACAATAGAAAGAATCCTCCAACCAAGCAACAGTTCTTTTCATATCGTAAATATAGTCTTAAACTCTAATTGCAGAACAGAGTGAACTGCCTTTAGCGAAACCTGCTAATAACCTTTCTGACATTTGCCAGAAAGACTGAACAATAAATAGCCTTAATTGTTAAGAAATTAACTAAAATTTGACCCCATTTACTTTCCTAATGCATGTTCCTTGTATTATTGTGAACATTTTATCAGTGCATGTTTTTCCAGATACTAAAATAGTTTGGCTTTATTGCAAATCTTAATAAAATTTTAGTAGCTTGCTCTGAAGTTTCAGGGTCTAATTGTTCATTTTAACTTCAATGTTATGCTGATCATCATTTAAATATGTAAAATGGGAACATTTAATGTAAAAATGTCTCGATTTTTCTGGCTCATTTGCCGTTTACTGTTGCTAATACTTCCATTCTGGTTTATGAATCATTCAGATATTTGACTCTGACTTGTACATTACTACGAGATTGAAACAGCAGAGAGACAGGTAAGTTAAAAGTAGGTTACCACTGGAGAAATGTCTTGTGTTGTAATGTTTCCATTACTATGGAAATATAATTATTTAAACATTCTTGGCATGTTTCTGTCTGTTATTGTGTCTTATAAGAGGCTTATGGACAGAGTAATGCAATAAATGCGTATCCAGGTCAAATTCTGTGATGGATTTAGATGATGCACACACACATACACACCTACAGCTGTCTCTCAATGGCCAGGCTTTTAATAGAAGGCACAGTTGCTCAGGACCCTGCTATGCTGTTAGGGGTGACCCTGCTATGCTGTTACTAGCAGCTCTAGTGTCCAAAAGTCAAAATGGATCATCATTCCTTCCCCTTCACATCTCTGTATTCCCCTGTGCTACACCGGCCTTTACCAAACACCAATATAGAAGAAAGCTCTTCCACAGGGACCATAGACCACAAGCATGAAGGCTTGTATATATACGGATAACAATTAAAGCTAGCAGAAATTCAGCAAAACTGCAAAAAAGACAGCAAAGCAACTACCATATTCAAGGCCCAGAAAGGTTGTAAGGACATAATTTAAATAGTCCATGTGACATCAGTCGTTCTTCAACCTTAAAGACTTTGCACATGGACTATTTTCATGATGTCCTTACCACATTTCTGGGCCTTGAACGTGGTAGATCCCTTGCTGTCTATGCAGGGTCAGAAAGCTCTCAGATTTCATCAAAAATATCTTAATTTGTGTTCCGAAGTTGAACGAAGATCTTACGGGTTTGAAATTACATAAGGGTGAGTAATTATTGACAGAATATTCATTTTGGGTGAACTATCCCTTTAACAGTATTTTCATTTTATGGCTGGTAACCTTTAAATGGCTGCTATTAAAAGTATATAATATTTTGTTAAAATAAAACAGACATGAAATCAATCGCTTTAAACATGAAAAAACTAAAACTAGATTACATTGAATTCTTTTTAATATGCAATCAATAAAACTGCCGATATGCATCCAAAATGGTCCGATACAAACAAATGTTTAAAATAGATCTCTAATATTGGCAGATAATATGCATACCAAAATTTTGTACATTTCTAATCCATACAGAACTTAACCTGAGCTTAAGCAATGATAAAAATAAAGTTCTCCCATGCAGACTGTAATAAGCAGGGTTTAGTTCTCAATTCTGGGTTGCAACCCACCAGCTGGGAACAACAGTTTAGAGCAATGATACTCACAGAAGTTGAAATCTTACCCATCTTACAGCACACAGTGATCCCAAAACCATTAAAGTGTTTAGGTCTCATGTAAAATAAGATCCCCAAACAGAAGCAAACACACAGTGGAATGTGAGGGCCAAAGGGGTGAGGGTGGCACGAACAGCCCACAGCTATGGGCACAAGCGTGGTGTGAACCGATTGAGATAACAGAAGCATTTCAGTGCTGAGCCAACTGGACCCAGAACACAGAGGACATGGGGAGAGCCAAAGCAAACCTTGCTGGGCACAAAATAAAGATCTGGTCTTGATTTCTGAAAGTTGATGTAATTTTCCCCACAGTGTTTAGTGGTGAACTGGACTGTTGAGCTGCAAAAACGTGAATAAAAAATGTTTGCTAACGGCTTGAGCATGGCATGTAACAGTGATGTTTTTCTGGGTGTTTTTAAACCTGAATGAAATGTTTAATGTTCATTTTATTAGTGTTTAATGATTTGAGGTACACTAGATGAAGGAAAATGTGATGCAAATAAGCTTACAGTAAAATCCATGGACAAATGCACTGGGAGACAGCGGGTCGAGCACGGCGGTCTACAGCTGAAGGGAGAAAGTAAAAAATTACCTCACTAATTTTGGCTGAAAGAAACTCCACATTGTAATTAGAGGGGAATTCAGCATGAGTGGGAGGAGATCTGCTGTTTTAAGGATATCTTTCAATTACTGCTGCGACAACAGACCCAACATGAAAGATACACGTGAGTGGGGAAAATAAAAAAAGAACAAGGAAGAAAAAATAAAAGATAGAGAAAGTCAAGGAGGGGGAGAGGGAGGGAGAGAGAGAGAGAGAGAGAGAGAGAGGTGGGTCAAATATGAAAAACAGAGATAAAGAGAGACAGAGACAGAAAGCTGGTTAACAGTAATTTGAAACAGTAGAAGAATGAACAAGATTTTTAGTTTTTTTTTAAAGAAAATGTGAGTAGGGCTTGCCAAAGCAAATCACATCACCACAATGTCAAGCTCTTGTTAAAATGTTCAAAATGTGTTCAGCAGGATTGCTAGGGGCTTGTTGATTCAAATCAAAAAGCCCAGTTTCTGAGTCTGGTCCTTAGACATGCTTGGGTTCTCCTTTTAATGTCCATGTTGATCAATTTAGCTTGACACATTACATCTTTCCTCAACAAACTGCACAATTTGAGGCATCATTTCATGTTCATACCACGCAAGTGACATTACCTTAACCATAAGAGACCACACCTCAATGTGTCAATTTTGACAACATTTATAATTACTGCACTTTGGGAAAGAGAAGAATAGCAATGGTGATGCTTGCCCTAGTTGTAGAGTTGTCAGGCTTGGAGCGCTGATGAAAAGCTCCTGGATGTCAAATTGTCTATGTAGAGGCATGTACGACTTTGCAACTGGAGACTGACATCTCTAAACAGATCAAAACCTACATTTCCTGCTCCTAGCAGCCTGGAAGGATTCACTCTGAGTCACCTGTGCAATGTTACAGTTATGCTCCTGTTCCCCAGGCTGCATACTTTCCATCCTTTAACCTGTCAATATTACAGGAAGCTCGTGTGAATCTGTTCAGGTTTTAGGCAAGGACTGAGCGTAGAAGATCTGACGTCACTACTATGAGTAACAAGGGAATTCAGGAATCTCTCCAACTGGAAACATGAGGCATCCTGCTGACTAAGCGGATGTTATGTAAGGAAAAGAGAGAAGTAATGTGTAGATCAAACCATCACAACCCTGTGTAGTAAAGAGACATGGTGAGGTAAATACTACCTTTGCAGGGTCGTTTTTTTTTTTTTGCATGCCACCAAAAGAGGAATGCGATAAGGAGAGCCAGATAAGAAGAATTCTAGACGAGCCCCCATAAACTACTATTCAGCAACAAGTAACTAAATATTCCAAGTGCTTTTATGTGACAGTTCTCAACTGATTTATTGATAATGGCTTGTTTCAGAGTGAATCTGAGTGACTGTGCCCTACAGATGAACCTCACTTAAAGATTTGACTTCTTGCACTACACTGTGTTAGGTGTAAGTACAGGCTAACTAGCACCATTCCCAAGGGTTTTCCCTGATGGCTTTTACTGCATTGACAAAGTCAGACCTCTCACTCAACTCACCTCAGCGACCACGATAAAGACGCCCCAGAGGATTTAAGCCTTTAGCCTGATAACCTTTCACACTACCTCCATCCGTAACTACCACAAAGCTCCATCGGTGAGGGACAGCTGGTTATAAATGGTTTTAAACAGCCTTCTCTTCTCAATGTGTGGCAATGCACAGCTGTTTCCCCTCCGTCCACAGCAGGCCAGGATGACCTCTCAACACAACATCATTAGATAGAGCTGGTATTGTACTAAACGGCCCATGGTTAGACCAGGATACAGTTAATACTGAATGTCTGAATGAGCCCTGAGGATATTATCATAATTCAAGTTCCATTTATAAATCCCAGCCAATATATGGATCCCTAAAGATGTAAATACAGTTGCCCTCAGTGCCATTTCTGACACTCAAAGTTTACCCAAATAAATTAGGACATAACAGACTTCTATTGATTTTAAGTAATACAAATATATTAAATAAATGTATAATTACTACAGACTAAGTCAAAGCATAAATAGCCTTTTTTTTAGAATTATTTATAATAAATATATAAATATAAATAACATACAGGGCTGTACTTGATTATTTTGGTAACAATTTTGGTAATAAATTATTATTTTTTGATCTGTCAAGTACTTTTTTAGTAATCAGATTAAAAAATATTTTCCGTATTTTATTGAAAGAAAAACTGTTATTTCATTGTCATCACTCAAAAGGTTGTGTATTTTATGTGCAAAAATGTTTTAAAAATAAGCCTTATTAAAAAAGCAACAGTTTGTCAACAGTTTTAAAGCAGAAAGGCAGTTTTAAACCATTAATTAGTTTATTTATTATTATGAATCATTTGATCTATTAATCACATTTTTATGTATCTTACATATTTACAGCTTTTCTATCATATTGGGGATATTCATTTTATGCCTAAAAGGTATTTTAGATTAATTGGCCTGTCTGTAATATAAATTTATCATTAGTAGAAAAACGTACAAAAGTAATGTAAACTAATTACATTTATCTGCTTAAATGTGTCACAAAAGCATGTTAAAAAGAAAACATACAGAGAATAGGATCGGTTCGTTCCTCCATCGCTCATGTTGACTGTAATAAGATAATCAGATGAGAGCAAAAAGTCCATCTGTCCTTCATGGGCCAACCACAATGTGACCATCAATTCCCCACATTTCACTCCATCCATCACTTTAAAACTTCAAGAAACTTTAGAGAAACCAGATTAGATCAAATCAGATCCCTGGAGTTTCCAGATCAGGGTTGAACGCCACAGCAGATCAGGACGCTCACGCAGCACAGCGCCGCTCAGATAAATGTATCTGACCCCAGAGTCCTGGGTGATCCGTCACTTACACGACTATTAGTGCTTTTATGTTTTCCACTGGATAAAGCTCTGCAGTACCAGCAGCACATTTGAGGAAGAACACTGTGGTGGCAGAGGTCACTTTAAACACTCAACCCAGTACTGTTCAACAGTCCTGACAACATCCTCACAGCGCTGTCAGCTGTAAAAAGAGAGATGCACCTCGCTGTCATATTGATCAAGCAAAATGGCCTGATCATCCCCTAATTACAACATGGCAACCTTGTCTCTGTCAGACTCATCTCAGGAATCCATGACCCCGGGGTTCTCTAAATGGACCCTGACCCTGTGGCCTGACAAAGTAAAGCTGAGAAATGTCACTCACACATTCTCAACACTAAAAGACACATGCACACTCACGCCTGCCACACACAAGCATGCTAACAGACACACAGAAGCATATTTGTGTGTGGACACTGTGTGTAATCACAGAGATGAGACGGTTCAAGCGTCAGCCCAGAGTGTTGTTTTTACCTTCTTCCACCACAGCTACCAATTCTGCTTTCCCACAGTCACACACACACACACTAAAACAAAAGAACAACAAGCAACTAGTAACTACGTTTACAAAAACTAGAGCACAACACAAACACAACATTCAAACACACACAGACAGAGGTCACCTATTAACCCAGTTTGACCAATAACTAAGCCAGGAATGTCAGTGAGTTAATGGATCTCAGAGAGGGAGAGATCTTTTCCTGCATGAATATGCAGACAATATGACACAGAAAATGCCTCACAGTTGTTATTACACACACTGACTCAGTTCCTCATTTCTCAATCACTATTGTTTTTGACAAACTGTTGACATTCATTTTAGGGATGTACGATGCATCATATCATATCGGCTATCAATTTTTTAATCAGTATTTATTGATATTGGATATTTAATTGTTGCTCATTTCACCGGTTTACATTCAAATTACCTTTGTTGCCATCTAACGCTCATTTAAAGTTAATCTTTAAAACACTAATAAATTCATAAAATGAAGCAAATATCAAGATGAATGCACAGTTTTATGTACAACTGTACATAATCTTGTGATGCCTAAATTCACTTGTAGATATTTTTATTACTTTGACAAAATAGTACCAATTATAGATAAATATACTAACCCTAACCCTATATACTTAATATTTTCCAATCGTCAGCTTAATAAATAAATAAATGTCAGCCAGAATTTTAATATTGGTGCATCCCTAACAACAATGTCACAAAATGACATTGAGCACACACACAAAAACCAACACGATCCAACAAATGAACAGAAAAATGCAAACTCACAGACATCCACTGTTTTCAAGCATATAATAAAAGTCCTAATGGAGTTTATCTGTATTTAATTGCCTAAAAACTGAACTTAATCACCCTACACATACACAATGTTTTGCTGATCCTGTATAAACAACCATTATGTCCAACTAGGTAATCAGTCCAGTCCCAGCACACTCAAATTAGACTCACTAGACATTCACATCCTTCATAAATGAATGATGAAATGAGAAGATATGAGTTATACATGAGCCTCGCTGTTACTGCTATTACAGTGGAACATAAAATAACACAAAAGAAAAGTTAGGGAGATAAATAGATTTTTAAAAAACGAATATAAAGCCGAGTTCAACTCGGTCAACACAAACTAACTGCAGAAAGCATGAGACTAATCCACTAGTCTATAGATTACTGGATTTCTGTTACAGGTTGCTTAACTTACCAGGACAAGTGTTTTCCAAGAGTAGGATGAAGCTCTCAAGCTGTCGAGCCTTTTGAAGAACGGAGCTCAGCAGAGAGTCGGTGCTCCAGTGAATGTGTGTGAGAGTCTGTGTGTGTGTGCACGACTGACACAGCAACTCAAATACTTCTCCTCCTCCTCCTCCCTCTTTCCTACATAGCTCCTCCCAGCCAACTCTTTCAGGAAGAGCTGGACTGGAGAAATACAAGCAGGAAGCGCAACTCTTCCCTACGGACACATGAACAAATGAATATGTGTTTGTGTCTTATTTACTCCACAAATCCTTTGCCTATTCTTGGACTCGAGAGGTTTCCTATTGGAGTTGTCGCTTCCGACTGGTGTTCACCTCCTGGATATTTGTGGCAGTCATTTCCCAAAACAGCTCTCAATAATCTTTTCCCACGTTGCACCTACTGTCGACTACAGGAGGAACTGATATAAGGGTGTCTGTCGGCTTCAAAGTAAAAGGAGCGCTAGAGTGGAAGCCATAAGGAAATCCAGTCATTCGGTCTGACAATTTCAGGAAGATTTCCAAGGAATTACCCGAGACAGACTGAAGAGAATCATGTTGTATGACCGTTTCTGTTCTGGGAAGCAGACCGCTAAGAAGAATTTGTGATTTCTCGGATCTCAGAATGCAAGTCTGGGTTGAGAATCGCCCTCAAAACACAAGTAAAATCCTGTAAGAGCAGGGAGTGGACTGGATCCAGCTCAAAGTGATGGAAATGAATGAAAGTTACGAAACCAACACTTAATTTCTTTTTCACTGACACGCCAGTATCAGAATCACTTTGGAGACTCCACCTCTCCATTTTAAGTAAGATTAACTAGATTATTTAAGGAGTGGTTCTGGTTTGGCAGACCACCTTTGTTTGAAGGTGAATGTTCTGCTGAAAACAGATAACATCTGTCATCCAGATGCACAACAAATAAACAAGTCAGTCCCAAATAGCTCCACCTTTTAGGGTCTATTCTTTCAGTCAAGTGCAGGTGTGGATTCTTAGCCCATTCCTCTCCATCTGACTGCCTTTGAAATCCACACCCTCATGCCAAGGGGGCATACCTGAGTCCCACTGTAATCACAATACCCACAGAATGTCTGCCTGTGGTTATGGTAACGTATCTCTATGGGAATGGCTGAAGCTCTAAGTTGAGGAAAGTGAATCAGGCAGATGCTAACCAAAGGTCTGAAATAGGGGTGTTAACAAATGATTGACAATTTAATTTCATAAAATTACACCGTTTTCACACTGCTAAGTTGATTAATCATCACTGTCTATACAGGGATCTAAAGTGAAAATGTACATTGAATTGCATGTAATATTTGCAACACAGTGCACCCTGGATTGTGAAAACGAAGCAGGCTAGATTTGTGTTGCAACATTTTACTGTCTATGTACTGTGATAGAGACCATAACAACATGCACTATCAGTGCTTAGCTTTAAGGATTTTTTTTCTGCTTTCCCAGTCAGGCCAAAACTTGCCCTGATAATATTTTCATTGCACACCAATTAGGGTTGGGTATCGAAACCCGGTTCCATTTTAGAACCGGTTCCAAATATCCAAGAACCGTGTATTCGATAAGACGCATGCATTTCGGTTCTGCTTAAACGATTCCCGCGTTCACATTTGAATGCGATTAAAAATGATTTAAGTGCAGGAACGGAAAGAACTTGCGCCCTGTTTGCGTGCAGCGCACACGAAGCGCAAGCGCGAACACAGAGAACAGAGGTCGCGGGTACGGGTTCCCGGTTTGTGTCTGTTCTCGAACCGTTCCGTGTATTTCCACTGTAGAAAAGCTTGTTCCAGGCCGAAACTGACTTCTTTCATATTTGTCGACCATTATGCAGAAAACTACGTCAGTATATCATCATCATCATAAACAGCCGTTTTGTCTTACGTGAACGTAAACAGATGAGAAAGAAAACACACATGTACAGTATTTTTAGGTCTGTGTGTGTTCGGTGTTAAAGAGACAGCAGCCCAATAAACGCGATGCCTGTCATTAATGTTAATCAAAGAACAAAAGAAAATCATTCACTGATCTTGACTGAATATATTTAATAACTTTAATTGATTAATCTATATTTAATTTTTTATGAAAAGAAAACTATGCAGTGTTTTTAAACTTTTAATTACAGTTTCTGAACCTGAAATCTTTTTCAGTTGTATTTATTTATGATAATGCTAATTGATTTGTTTGTTCCTACTTTATTACTTACGGTTTACTTGTCTTTAACAATTTAATACTTGAAATATATATTAGTCTAGTTGTTTTTGCTGTGGTATTTTTTTAAAGCATAGGCAAAATTCCTCTTGCAGTGTTCTGCAGGCTGCTGATTTTTGCTCGTGTTATTCAGCTGCAACAGAATGCTTTGTAAAAAAGACAGAATAAATGTTTGACATCTAAATGTTTTTTATTTATTGACGAAACTAGGAATCCAATAAGAAATCGCAATCGATAAGAATCGGAATCGATAAAATTAAAATGATACCCAACCCTACCCCCAATATAACACTTATACTTTATATATCTTTATAATCATATTTTATAAATTAGGTTAAAGGGGTCATATGATGCGATTTAATTTTTGTTTCTTTCTCTTTGGAGTGTTACAAGCTCTTGGTGCATAAAGAAGATCTGTTAAGTTGCAAAGACTAAAAGTCTCAAATCCAAAAAAATATTCTTTATAAAAGTTAAGAGTTACCACGCCTACCTAAAACACCTCGTTCTAACACGCACCCACATATCTACGTCACTATGTGGGAAGAACGCCGCCAAAATGTTCACGCAAAGAAAAAAGGCGCAACTTTTATTCTCACTGTAGTACTGTTGCTGCCGCCATGTTGTGGAGACGCTGTGCGTTTCATTATGGAAGTGAAATTACTTTGTTTGGCCTTTCAAAAGAGGACACGAAAGAAAATCAGTGGTGAAGTGTATTTACAAACACTGTTCCAGAACAGTTCAACCCCAATATTCAGATGTGTGCAACGCATTTTACGGAGGACGAGGCCTGATTCCTGGGAGAGTAGCCTACAATACCAGTGTTCTGTTTCTATAAAGAACTTGCAAATTCCAACTTTGCAAGGAACAGTCTGGCGATCCTCACAGCTGTAAGTACGTTTTCATATTAAAGGAAATTTGCCACTGCGATTCAAACGGAGTTTTGTGCAGTGTAGAGTAGTGTTTGTTGTTTGTAATTTCTCAGATCACAAATACAGACATGGTTATATGTTTACGCAGCACAATGCAACGCAACGTGTAAAAAGACAGTATAAGTCATTATAATCAGTAATTATGTCACCACACAAATGCCTCGTTTATAATGGGTTTAAATGTTTTTGTCTCGTCGCTCCGGGACACAGGGCATCACAATATGGTAAGGGGCGTAACATTTCAGTCACACGCTTGAGGTATTCAGCAAATCACAACGCACTGGATAGCTGGCCAATTAGTGCACACCTCGCTTTTCAGACCGATGACCTTGTAAAAATCTACGTGTTTCAGAAAGGCGGGGTATAGAGGAGAAACACTAATGTACAGTATGTGGAAAATTATGTTTTTTTTTACCTTAAACCGCATATATACATTTCATTACAACAAATACACAAAATAAATGTTCTTTTTAGCAACGTCATATGACCCCTTTATATATCTTTTAATGTATTGTGTACAATATATATATATATATCTATATCTATATATATATATATAGATATTATATATATATATAACAAAATATAATTTATTATTAAAGATTTTATCAGAAAACTGAAAGACTTTTCTGTGTCTCTCTGCCATTATTCTCAATGTAAAATACATAAATAGACAAAATTAAGAGTAATTCTTAAAAAAAAAATCCTCAAATGCATTAAAACACAGCGGACTGTTTTAATTAACACTTCAATACTCAAATTTCTTAAGCATTTTGATTCACAATATAAATTTAAAATAGGGTATGTGTATAAGGTATTCAAAGTCCTGCACATTAACATCAACAAACTAATCATTCATTTGAATGAAAATCTCAAGTCTGAACTACGAGATTGTTGACATGGGCTACAATAGTTACTACGTTATCTAATTATTGTTTGAATGCACTACTTTCATAACCAAGAGTTGATAACCACGGAGTTTTTCTCATGTCTGTCACCAGATTTCCTTTTCTATTTCTATATCTATCTCTTCAAACTCTGTGCAGGGATGAAGACCTCTGATCTTTCACCTGAACATCTTAACTTCATCCCTGCCCAAGTTCTTGAAATGTTACGGTGAAGCTGCTTACGCTGCAAGATCAACACTAATGTTAAAGAGGCCGGCTGCCCTGTATTCATTGCCACATTGGTAATGCTGTCAGCACTGATCTGTCTGGGTGCTCATCTGAGCTGCTGAAGAATGGCAGTGTCTTTGAAAGAGAGGATTATGGAGCAGTGCAGGATTACTACTGCTGCCCATCTTTTATTCTTAAAATCATAGACCACACTGTAGGCTCTGAACGAGACACACTCACAGGGTCAGACTCACACATGGACATCTCCTTTTACAACTCGTATTACACACAGACATGTACAAACGGGCTTTCACACCAATACACACACACACACCTCAGTGAACGCGCATGTACACATAAACATGATCGACTGATTAGTCAAACAGTGATGAAAATGTTTGTCACAATGAGGTCAACTATCACAACAAGCAGTTTACATACTTAACAGTTGCATTTAAATAAACTGTTAAAATTTCCATGTGGGTTACATTTCTTACCAGAGGACAGAAGAGAGAGGAATGCCAATCCAATTCCCTCAGAATTCAAAAGTGGCATTATAAACACGTCCAGACAGAATCTCCGCGGTTTATTTTTTGCATGAAATTCTGCAGTTGGCTATGGATCTACCCAGCTAACAACAATTTGCTAACATTCTCATTAAGCCATTTATTATTAAACAATTTCAAAACGAAGTTTTTAAAAAGGTTTTAAAGGGGTCATATGATGCGATTTAAATTTTTCCTTTCTCTTTGGAGTGTTACAAGCTCTTGGTGCATAAAAAATATCTGTAAAGTTGCAAAGACTAAAGTCTCAAATCCAAAGAGATATTCTTTATAAAAGTTCAGAGTCAGCCACACCTACCTAAAACGGCTCGTTCTAACACGCCCCCACATATCTACCTCACTATGTGGGAAGATTTGCATAATGCCGCCCAAATGTTCAAGCAAAGAAAGAAGGCGTAACTTTTATTCTCACTGTAGTATTGTTGACGCTGCAGCCATGTCGTGAAGACGCTGTGTGCTTCGTTGTGAAAGCGAAACTACTTTGTTTGGTCTTCCAAAAGAGGATGATATCCGCTTCATCATGCTTAAAGCTGATATGTGCTGGTTGCTGAGGGAATACATCAACTTGACAAAGCGGAGTCCAGCCCGGGGTCGTCACTCATTCGTCAGATCCTCCGGGCGCGCCGTTCTCGACCCCGCCGCCTCAGCTCACGCTAGCCCGGCCTCAGCTCACGCTAAGCCGGGGCTTCCCTCACGCTAGGTGCTGTGTTTTTCGTTGTGAAAGCGAAACTACTTTGTTTGGTCTTCCAAAAGAGGACACGACTACAAATCAGTGGTTAAGTTGTATTTACAACACTGTTCCAGAACAGTTTAACCCAAATATTCAATGCCGGCTGTTCTGACTCATGGTAGAGTAACGTTAGACTACAATGCCGGCTGTTCTGACTCACAGCCTGTAAGTACGTTTTCATTTAAAGGATTTGCCACTGATGATTCAAACGCAAGTTTTGGGCAGTAGAGTAGCACTTGTTGTTCGTCATTTCTCTGATCACAAATGCAGACATGGTATTATGTTTACGCGGCGCAATGCAACGCAACGCAACGCAACGCGTAAAAAGACAGTATAAGTCATTATAATCAGTAATTATGTCCCCACTGGATGCAACAAATGCCTCGTTTGTAATGGGTTTTAATGTTTTTGTATCATCGCTCCGGCCGGACACGACATCAACAGTATGTGAGGGGCATAACATTTCCGTCTCACGCTTGAGGTATTCGGCCAATCACAACGCACTGGATAGCTGGCCAATCACAGCACACCTCGCTTTTTCAGACCGATGAGCTTTGTAAAAATCGACGCGTTTCCAAAAGGCGGGGCATAGAGGAGAAACAATAATGTACAGTATGTGGAAAATAATGTGTTTTTTTTTACTTTAAACCGCATAAACACATTTCATTACACCAAATAATGTTCTTTTTAGCAGCATCATATGACCCCTTTAAAAAAAATAATTTTGCAAAAAACTTTATGGGAATGTCACTTTTGCTCTGAATGTTCTGAAACTAGTAACATTTTAAAAACATTAGACAAACTAAAACATTTTACAAAATTGAATTTTCTATTAACATTACTGGAAGAATGTTAGTTCATAACTTTAAGAGAACCTTGCCAGAACATTTGCCAAAGTTCTGAGAACATTCCCTGTTAGCTGGATGAACAACCATGTAAGGGGCGGGGCATCAATAGAACTTTCCATTCCGTGGAAATCTACATAGTTTTCAGCAGAATTCGTGCAGAGATATTGTACGCATGGGTACAAGTGGGTGGCATGAAGGATTATCGAAGTCGAACTGCTTTAACACGTGCACACACACACACACACACACACACACAGAAAAGTTTAAACCGTTTGTTAAAGAGGCCTGGCGAGTGAGCGCCACAGATTTGGAGACGTTACACAAAAACAAGAGCACCTTAGCCAATCAATGCATGGAGAAAGAGGGAGATCAGGGGTGAGTGCCATACAGGGGAGGAGGCTTGATCCACTCTCTCACATGCTGGAGGGAAACACGGCCCTTTAGGAAGGGTGGAGGGCTGGCTGGTGACTAGGCGTTTATCTTGGGAGGGACAATTTCTAGGGAGAGGATTGAAAGAGCAAACTCGCCTTCCTCAGAAAAAAAAAAATAAGGTAATTTAGGAAAAGAGAAAAGCTCAGTCACATTTTGAAGTCCAAACGTGGGGAAGCTTTATTTAGTATTTAGTGGGCGGTTGATGTGGCAAACATCTTATGGGTCAAAAGCATCATCCAGAGATAAAAATAAGACTAGATTTATTAGTTGAGTGTGCCAGAATTTAATTTTTCTGCAATTTCAGTGCTCATATTGTGACTGTAAAGATGTTTTTTTTCTAAATAAAATATTTATATTTATTCATTTAGCAAATGCTTTTATCCAGCTTGATTTTCAAATGAGGACCATCACAAGAACTTTATAATAAAAGTCAACAATATTCAGTAATCAGGTATACAGTAGAAATTCAACTTTAAAAATACAAACATTTGTTGATTAGCAACTATTTCTGAAGCCCATAATAAACTTAATACAGGGGTTGTGGTTAAATCGATCTGTCAGAGAAATGAGTCACACGGTGAGTCACTATAATAAAAAAAGTTTAAAACTCTGTTAGAAATGTCAATTTAAAAAAAAAACTTTATATCTTTCAGTAGTATTACACATAAAAACGTCATGTGTAATTGGGAATGCCAAGACAATTCTAGGCAATTTCAATTAGGCCACAGATTGAGGAAACTGCATGAACCAATATGTGGGTCATAGGAAACACAGTCACAGTCAACATCATATTCTGCAGTGGCTTGTGTGTGTGTGTGTGTGTGTGTGTGTGTGTGTGGGTGCAGGGCCAGATTTACCTTTTTTCGTGACATAGGCAAAACAAATTTTTGGGCCCCCCCTCCCTATTAATATAATAGGCCTAATATTACCACCCAAGCAAACAAAAATATTTCTTAATCAGTGGAAACCGTTTCAATTTTTTTTATTGCAATAAGCCCTTGCGTTCAGTCAATAAAAATCAAATGTAGGTTCTTAATTTGTTTGAGAATTCAAACAAATTGCATTTCATTCCATTAACAGGCGCAGCGATGTGGCCACATAACCACTTCGGGAGTGCATTATTTCTCTAATAATTTTAACAGCCTGGAGTCACAATCACATATCAATTGTTCAGATGATTTGTTTCAAGACATTTGACATGTTTCTGTCCTGAAATCTCGTGGGTGTTGAACTAGCTAATTTTTTACACACCTCATCCCAAAACTTCCGTTGCAAATTCCAAAACGCCATTTTAGAGCTAATAACAGAGGCTTGAGCCATTAATATGCAGGCTAACGCAGTTATTAATGCAGTCTAATGCAGTTATTAGAGAGAGCGCGAAAGAGAGAGGGAGAGATTAAGTGCGTGTGAATACTTGCGTCTGTGCGTCTCTCAGCAGTAGGGCTGTCAAAAAAAAATTCTAATTTCGAATATTCGTCAAATAAAAAATTTAAAAAAATCCACATTCAGGCAGCCTTATCAGTGGCGCACGAAATGCGACGACGATGTAAGTGTCATTGCATTTGAATGCTTTTGTTAGCCTATCCAGTTGAACCCACTAGATGCGGCGCTGCTACGTTGTTCATTCATATATTGCGGAAAAAGAGATCAATATTTAATGTTAAGTGGGGAGATGTTGTTTACGTCAAAACTGAAACCAAGCAGTTCACACAGAACACATATTTAATCACATTTTCTAGAGGGACATCTATCAGCGTTGCAATCGCGTCTCGCAGAGAGCGGCATGTTTAGAAAGTCATGTAAAATTAATGTCTATTAATTATAAAAAACATGTCTAAAGACGTTATGGTGGTTTTTCCCCATCCCACTGCATCTCATGTTTTTAAATGAAGAAAGTAGCCTACTCTTTGTGATTGGTTTTCGGTCATTTGTATTAAACTATACATACATGCATGGTGCTGTTTTTTTTTTCTAATTGTTTAAGCAACTTTATTAATTATATAAGGTTTATTTTAAACATTATGCACTTTTTTCCAAAGATAGCCGTGTTATTTTATTACACTTTGAAGAAACGTGCATAATATTTTGCTCGATGCGCCCTCTTGGGGCCTCAGGAGAGAAGCCAAAAGCTTTTCCCCCCTAACTGAAATGATGCCTTTTAAATTTGAATATAATTCGAAATTTGATAATATTTAAGTAGAAAATTCTAATTTAGTTTTTCAGTCATTTTGACAGCCCTACTCAGCAGCAGCGTCTAGTAGCAAATCTTTAAGTTGAACTGCTTCAAGAACTTCGCTACTGAGAAATGTCATGTAGCTTTCCAGCAGCGAAACTCTTTTATTGATAAATTCGCGGGGCAGCTCTGATGACAAGTTTCTGTCCGCGACATCTAGACATCTTGTTTATACATTGATGCCTATTCAAACACTTCACCGATTCAATATTTTTTTCTAAATGATTCATCATCAATAGAGTTTAGGAAAGTTTTAGATCACTCTGAGAACCCAAAATGTCTCAGATTCTCTCTAATCTTCTCAACTCTGCTGAGCATAGGATAATTTTATCCGCCGGAGCCCTGAGGTTGTCAAACATCACAGAAAGAGACTGTGGCGCTTCACATGGTTTGCAAACTAACTGGCTTAGGACCTAGTGGCCAGTCTGTGGTTGAGGGTGTGTGTGTGTATGGTTTGAGAAAACAGACTTTACTCTGGAGGAGACAAAGAACATGCAGACTAATCTTTACTAAACAGTAACAGTCCCCCCATTCTCCATCTCTGCTGATAGACCTCTACTTACTGCTGATGGTCCTAAATTGGAATTTGACTTGCAGCACATCCTGGAAATCCACAAAGCACATGCAGAGGAGACAGAGCAGGCTAGTGAAGTCATGGACTCAGGCCGTGTTATGACATCCAGTCTGATCCCACATTTCACAACACTGTGGAGGATGACTTCCACAAAACTGACATCAGCATCAGCACTAATACTAAATCAAAGAGTACACAATCTTTTGCCACATGTGGGATGCTGTGGGACTTTACTCTATCCAAATACATATTAGGCCTGATTAGTCTTCATTTTCCATGTCTAGTGCACAACCGAGCACACAAACTCTTCAAAGTATATGCATTCACTGCATGCACACTACCTATAGCCGACCTAAGATTTCCATAATGTAGAAAGGGAAAATACAGACAGAATTGTAATAACCCAATCTTAAGAAATGTAATTTACAGTATAAATTGTTAATGTTTTATGCCTTCATTTGATTACCATATTTTGATAATTAATTTGTATTAAATCATAATCCAGAAAAATTTAAAGACACACAGAATTTCTGAAAAAATTAAACAATAAATATAGCAT
Organism: Sinocyclocheilus anophthalmus; assembly: GCA_018155175.1. Classification (NCBI taxonomy): domain Eukaryota; kingdom Metazoa; phylum Chordata; class Actinopteri; order Cypriniformes; family Cyprinidae; genus Sinocyclocheilus; species Sinocyclocheilus anophthalmus. The sequence continues at coordinate 784,368 of JADLZN010000732.1, forward strand.
TATTGTAGCATTACATAATTATTGTAAAATGTTTTTATAAATTATGTTAAAGTTTTATGAATTCAATTGCTTATAAAATGAAGCAGAATTTGGAGAAAAATAAAATGGATTTCATATGGCCTTAATGTAATTTTTGTAATTAATGTAAATTGTAAATGAAAAAAAGTGAAAAAAATAAAATAAATCTAAATTCAGAAAAAAAATAATTTAGAAAAAAATAATATGGACTATACTGATGACGAAAATTACATCACAACTGTCCACAAGCCAAAACAAACACGGACAAGCAAAAACATAGGGCTGCACAATTAATCTAATTTCTAATCGCGATTACAATTATGGATGCCACAATTACGTAATCGTTCAAAGCAGCAATTAATCGTTTGAAGTCCACTTATGTTGTTCTGTGTGCTTAAGATGCGTTTTTTTCTTTCTACGTTATCTTAAAGGTTTTTCCATTGTTTTAATTTTAGTTTTAGTATAACACTATAATACCATTTATATTTTTACTTTTTTATCATTTAAAGAAGAAACCAATCCGATGCATAGTTGACATTTGAGGCTTAGTACTATAGAAAAGCACTAAAAGTTTTTCAGTTAGTGTTTTCAGCTTGTTTATTTTCATATAAAAATACAGCATGCGGTTGCATCAAACAATGGTATAAACATCAAACATCAGTGATAATCATAATTAATAATCGCAATTACAATTTCAAGGGAATAATCGACAATTATGATTTTTGTCATAATCGTGCAGCTCTACAAAAACATATAGCTTTATATATCCTATCAACAAAAAAATGAGGAAAAAATATATGAAAATACACTAAAAATAAAAGGTCTCCTCAAATGTACTTAATTCTTTAAATTAATATTTCTAATTTAGGCCAAAATCTAAAATGAACACTTTAGTCATTATACCACAAAGAAAAGGGCCACAAGTGACAGAATACATAGACATGACATATAATAGCTGTTAACGTTTGTTTGAATGCTTTAGGTCTTATGTCCAAAAAGGTCAATGTGATGCAATTCCCTATTTAGTTAGACACTGAATGATAATGCTCAGGCTATCAACTAACAGGGAATAACAAAAACATACTCTAATTCCTTTTCAGTTTCCTTTGCAGTGGAATCAGGTCAGAACGACATTAAGAGTAGTAGCCTATATGTATACAGTAAAACAAAACTGCCTTGTTATATGATCGGTTTCACTTGGATTGGTGACTAAAGATATCCTATATAGACATCCAAACACACAGGTCTATCTTAGCATCACATGCAATCTAGTACTTTAGCAATCACATAACCACACACTTATTAGTTTACTTCATTAGTGTGCCGCAAATCAGTTCTTTCGAACAGTTAAAGGGGTCATATGATGTTGCTAAAAATAACTTTATTTTGTGTATTTGATGTTTTTTTTTTTTTCTTTTTTTTTTTTTTTTTTTTTTAGTTGTAATGAAATGTGTTTATGTGGTTTAAAGTTAAAAAAACACATTATTTTCCACATACTGTACATTATTGTTTCTCCTCTATGCCCCGCCTTTCTGAAACGCGTCGATTTTTTACAAAGCTCATCGTTCTGAAAAGTGAGGTGTGCTGTGATTGGCCAGCTATCCAATGCGTTGTGATTGGCCGAATACCTCAAGCGTGTGACGGAAATGTTACGCCCCGACCATACTGTGATGATGCCCTGTCAGGCCGGATCGACGAGACAAAAACATGAAAACCCATTATAAACGAGGCATTCGTTGCATTCAGTGGGGACATAATTATGGATTATAAAGACTTATACTGTCTTTAAGCACGACGACGGCGTCGTCAACATAAACATGTCTGCATTTGTGATCGGGAAAATGACAAACAACAAGTGCTATTCTACACTGCTCAAAAAACTCGCTTTAAATATAAAATATATAAAATATAAAAACTCTTTAACTATAAAAAACGTACTTACAGTCTGTGAATCAGAACAGCTGACATTGTAGTCTACTCTACCAGGATCAGTACACAGTCCTCCATAAAATGTGCTGCAAACATCTGAATATTTGGGTTGAACTGTTCTGAACAGTGTTGTAAATACACTTAACCACTGATTCTAGGCGTGTCCATTTTTGGAAGACCAAACAAAATAGTAGGTTTCTCTTCACGACCGCGATAGTCAAAGGGCTAAGAGAAAGAAACAAGACAGCAGCGGCCCACAACGGAGCGGGCAAGGTGGAGTTGACGGCAGGAGGAACAAAGGGAGAGGAGGATAACAAGCAGAGGGGGATTGAAGAGAGGAAGAGAAAACGGGCACACAAGTCGCGGCGAAGATTTGACAGGAATAGGAGAGGCGTGTCCACGAGGCGGCGAGGACAGTGGATGGCAGGGCAAAAGACACATGTGGGGGTAAAATGACATCTGACCCGGGCTGGACTCTGCTTTGTCCACAGTGAAAGCCAATCCGGCGATCCAAAGCGCACGAGTGATTTATTTTTTTTTCTCTCAGCAATCAGCACGGACGCTCTAGGATGACGAAGCGGATATAGCGTCTCTTTGGGAAGAGCAATGACACACAGTAGTTTGCGTTAACAGGCCGAAACACACAGCGTCTTCACGACATGGCGGCGGCAACAATACTACAGCGAGAATAAAAGTTACACCTTCTTTCTTTGCGTGAACATTTGGGCGGTGTTATGCAAAATAGTCCCACATAGTGAGGTAGACATGTGGGGGCGTGTTAGAACGAGCCGTTTTAGGTAGGCGTGGTTTGGGGACGCTTAAAGTTTATAGAGAATATCTCTTTGGGTTTGAGACTTAGTCTTTGCAACTTTACAGACCTTCTTTATGCACCAAGAGCTTATAGCACTCCAAAGCGAATATGAGAATAAAAATTGAAATCGCATCATATGACCACTTTAATATTCAAAGGAAAAGATTGAATGATTCAGGGAATTACGTCATCACGCAGTGTCTGACATCAAATTATATACTATCAATGTAACACTCAACTCATAAAAACATAATTCTCAAGAACACATATACCACCTGCCTTTACATTAAATAATATATTTAAAAAATAATTTACATCACTTGGAATCATTCAGACCATTTGTGAACCGATTCAAAAGATTCGCTAGAGCAAATTTCCTGAGATGCATATCGTAACGTTACACTGATATAAGCATTACAAATCACATTTGATCTAACTGCTCAATAATAACTTTACAAAACAAACTGTGAGTGATTAACATTTTTGACCGTTGCGAGCATAGTCTATTTTTAATACTTAGTCGACATTAAATATCCATTAAACTAGATTAAAATATTAGAATGTCTTTGCAGCATTTAAACAAGACGCTCTGATGCTATCGTGTTTGGTTTCGAATAATCCAAAGTGTGATCATCACTGGACTATCATAAACATTGAGTGTTTTTAGCACTCACCTCAGCAGCGACACTGCAGCGTTTCCAAAGCAGACTTCGAACAGGAAAACTCTAACTAGGCTGTACTGTAGGAATTTAGAGCTAAAATGTCTTTGAGAGAAAAAGTGAGAGTAACGTTACCTGTACATTTTCATGAACCCTGATAGCCGATTGAATTTCTGCGGGGAATATACCACTATCAGACCATAATATATGAGGGTGTAGTGTTATTGTGTTATAAACATAGGACGTCGACGGTAACACATGCTTTAATTTGCCACACAAATATTGCCTGTAGTATCTTAATATGTTCTTACAATAAAACAAAAATATTGTTTAGGATAAGAAAGCGGGTTAAAGTGTCTGCACATCGTTTGAACACCCCTAATACTGCAAATAATAGTATGAGCCGAATCCCGGTTTGGAAAACGCAGGAAAGTTTCCAAGGTAACCGCCCCTCAATGTGTTACGCATTACGTAATTGTTTTGCCTCCCTAAAAGCTCATGGTAAGTAAATAATAAAATATATCTGGTGGGGGAAATCATTGGGTTTTATTCTGGCATCTACTTAGGAGCATTCACATTCGTTTTTCCATTCTGTCAAGGCCTGAATCATTTAGCCAACATTTTAACCTTGTGATTTGACGGTGATGTTACTTCAGCAAGGCTAAAACACGGTAAGTTGTAAAAGGAGAGGAGGCTTTGCCAGCTGAATACAAAAAAAGAGGATTTAATTGAAATTCTGGCCTAAATAATTTTTTTGCAGCCTAGTAAGACAAGAGAAAAGTTATATGATGGTCCATAACTACAACAATATTCATTATTAATTAGTTAGTGGAGAAATCTGAATTTTTTTGAGTTTGTTCATTAAAGCAGTTGTGCTAAATGGACTACATCATGTGTTGAGGCTCAGCCAACTGGGGTGTTATGGGGGGATGGGGTTAATTCATTAACTGGCACAGATTCACTATAGCAGTGTTTGTTCTCGTCTGTGTATACAATGGGGCTGCTGATAAACTAAAGTAGCAGAGGGTGAATTCAAAGTGATTTAAATAACTTAAAGTAGACTTTCACTTTTTGGCTTCTTTATGTGCTATTGAGAAGCAATTGTGAAGACAAAGAATGCAATAATGGAATTATTTTAAATAATCTCAGTTATATTTACAGATTTTAGAACAATAACACAAACCCTCTCAATGTGATGTAAAGTTATAGGTGATGGAGGTTTTCAGTATATATATATAGATAGTTATATATATATAATATATACAAGTGCATAATTTAATTTTTTTATATGATTTACAGGCATTGTAGGGGAGTATAATGCACCAAAAAATATTAAACTCTACATTGCTGCTAATTGAAGATGAGGTCTGTGTAGACTAGATGTAATTAACGAGGAGACGCAGAGAATGAGAAAGACGTTTTGGAAAAAAAGCAGCAGCCTGATCTTTAAACCCCCATTACTCACTCCCACTCGGGCTCTGAGAGGCCAAATGGTGTTTGCATCCATTGTTCAGGGTTCGGTTTAACTGTTAGCCATGACAGAGGAAAACAGAGAACTCTTGAGACACAAAGACACAGTCCCCTGGGCCATGAACCTCAACCGTCAATCCTCTCTCATTACAAGCATTTCTCATTAAACACCAAGCTACTGCTGATCCGTCTCTCTATTGAAAATAAACAATTTAAAAAGTGAAGTATATCAGTTCCACTTCCATACTCACTCTATCACTTGCAACAGAAGCGTGTGGTTTTTATATGCTGACATGTAAACAAAACAAAAGAGCCTAAAGCAAATGTACCACCATAAGTGTTATGTAAGCTTATTGCTTTATCATTTATCTTTATTTACTTATCAAAGACTGTGAAGAGAAGTGAAAACTTTCTTCCCTGAAAAATCTGTTTGCCTGATTTAAATACAGAATATGAGCAAAATACCATCTGTTTATCTCTTTTAGTTCCATTTTGAGTTCTCTCTCTGAAAATTGTTTCCATTTTATTCATAACCCTTGGACATGAAACAATGGCGATTATGTCAGCGGTCTGCGGTAGTCCACTTTCCGAATAAATGTTCCTGAGAAGCTTCTGAGAAAACCTGCCTGATGAAGCTCTGGAGCTTAATGTATAAGCTTGTGGAGAGCCAAGTTATTGTCTGTTTTCAATGACTTCCAGTTAACTGAGCCAGGACTTCATGTTCTGCATAATCTAGGTCCAAAATCAACTATAATTATAGGAGAGGAAAAGCACACCGTGACACACTAAAAGCTTTATCTGATGTTTTTATTTAGCCTCTTCCCACAGAGGACTGCTGAGGTGTTAAACATTCTCTCACACAGATCTTGTCTTGTGTATATGCGTTGGTTAAGTTTTTGTCAGGCTGATACAATAGGCTACTTGTTTATCTGTCATCTCTCTTTATTCAAGGTTTCCTTCCATCTTAAATCTGTAGCTCACACATAATATGCTCATAATTCAGTTATATTAACATGACATGATCAAGTGTGTGAGATTAAATTCTGTCATCATTTACTCTGCCTCATGTCATTCCAATGAATGTTTCTTCTGCTGCAGAACACACAATCAGATATTTTGAAGAATGAGGATGACTGTAACAGTTTTGGTGTACATTGACTTCCATTTTATGGGGGAAAAACATCTCAAAATAACTTATTTTATGTTCCACAGAAAGTCATGAAGGTTTGGAACAACACGAGAACAACTGTCACTTTAATAATATATGAGCATCTTAATAAAGATAGACAAACAACTGCATGACTGTTTTGTATTGTATATTGAAATATTAATACACATTTTTAATGTCCTTCTATCATATTCCCAAACCCCATTTAACAACCGCATCTTTCCTTGCATTGAGGCAGAGGCTGGCAGAAAGCCAAACCAGGATGCTGCTATTCAGTCACCAATGACAGTCTCTCTCTCTCTGCCCCCCCACCCCCACCACACCACACCACATATAAACAAATACTGTCTTTCCCTTTCCATGTCTATCAGCTATTCATAGCACCCTGACTCATTCCCATTGGATGATGGACCCATGGGAAAGGCTCCATGCTGCTGGTGATGGGGAAGGATCTCTTATCTCTTACCTTTCATTATCCCACTGGTGAAAACAGAAAGAGAGTGGCAAGATGAAACAGGAAAGATAAGGCCAACAGCTTTGGATAACAGAAAACCACTGCAGAGACAGACAATGAGAAAACACCAGATGACAACCATGATCGGCGTGTGAGATGTTTTTTATAGGTGATAAATCATTCCATATACTGGACCGCACCATGCAGAATCCATTACAGTTTCAGAGATTTTAAAAGAATGAAAAGTGCCTAGTATGTGTTGCTTTGAGAAACGAACCTCTGAAAATGTTTTGACTAAGCATAGGTCACAGTCTACTGACTTTCAATAACACTTACAGGAGAAAGAGCAGTGCATTGTCTTATTAGTGCACAGGCACTCCCTTCACTATCACTGTATTTTAAGCAATAGTTCACCCAAAAATGAACATGCTGTCATTCTTTACTCACACTTAATCTTTCAAAACTCATATGACTTTCTTTCTTCCATGCAAGACAGAAAATGCTCAAGCTATTCTTTTCTATAATAAAAGTGAATGGTGACCATGCATGCACAGTAAAAAAAAAAAAAAGTCAGAAATTCACCATAAAAAAATATGGTGACAATGTTTTAGGTATTGCGGGCTGGCATATTGGTGCCTGTATATTCTACCACTTATAACTGTATATTTAATCAAGTAATATAATGTTAAAAAATCAGCTACACAGAACACCATCAGGCTAATACACAACAGTAAAATAATGCCATAAACATTAACTGAACAACATAAAATGCATCACATAACTCCCTATTCTACATTAATAATACAAATAAAAAGAAACTAAATAATATTTAAATAAAACTGAATTATATGTTTCACGCTGAGACCTCTGTGAATGTCCTTTTAATGTGTCCACCATTAATTATATGCTATAGTTTTTACTGGCAAAGTCCATAAATTTGGTTACATATAATGCAAAGCTAAACCATTCACAGTTTTTAACTTTATATGGTAAGGTAACATACAGGTAATACTATTCAACAGGTCATTTTTACAGTTTTTCTCTAAAAAAACACAAACATTTTTACACTGTGTCCAGGTGCATTTTTAAGGTAAGATTTTCAGTGAATAACAATTAAATTTCGTTTTTTTCCTCCCTCAAAGCTATTGGCTTTAGAAGACTTGTAATACTGTGCATGAGTTTATCTTTTCTATTTCTTTTCATTGTTCAAAATATCTTATTTCAGATTCTTCATAGAAGAAACACGATATGATGCTGTGAGTAAATGATGACAGAAATTTCATTTTTGGGTGTACTATCTCTTTAACTACTGTATCTGACTTATGTTGTCTCTCAATATTCCTCCTTTCCTTGCTCTCTAGTGTTCTCCTGTTCCCAGTGGAGTGAGTGCGTGAGTGAGTGAGTGAGTCCACCCAGCAGGGCCATGACAGAGGGATCAGCAGATGCCAGGCAGCAGAGACTCACACTGAATTAAACAGGTTCAGCCAACAAAGCCCCCCACCCTCAAAAAAAAAACTCTCTCGCTCACACATGCACCACCTACTCTCTGTCAGTCTTTATCAGGAAATAGACACAATGTAAACAATGGTTCTTTCAAAGTCAAGGCTGCTTCATGCTCATTAGTATTGGGTGTGTTTTTGTCTATTTTTATACACTAGCTTCCATATGTGTATACAAATCCAAACCACTATTGTGCCTGGCGTATTGTTGTTAAGTGAGTTCAGGCATGCTTGAATTACACGTGTCTCAGAAGTACTTGAGAGTGTATTAAAATCCACTGCCTCTTGACAGGATCGTTCATGTTAACTGTATCACAATAAGTGCATGTGGAAGTAGAAAGAGGAAGAGGGGCATGTTCATGTTTTGATGGCGTTGGTGACCAAGTCACTTGGAAGGTCAAAGATAACATCTGTTCATACAGAATAAACACTGAGTGTGAATATGCAAAAGTGTGGTGAAAAAAAGAAAGATAACAAAGAAGAACCATGGATGATGATGATGATGATGATGGCAGGTCTTCACACACAAAAACAAACTTAAACCCTTAAAGCTGAACCTTAAACCTGTTAAAATAAATAGTTAGTTAACTATTTATCGCAGGACTGTGTTATATACAATCCACATGCCATTTTTGCTTTTTCATGTTTCCTTCCTTTCATCTTTTCTCAAATACCGCATCCCACCAAATCCCCTTTGCTTTTCTTCATCTAGACAAGCAGCTGCTGTCCTTCTCACTCTGAATGGAAAGCCCCAGGAGAGATGGAGGATGAGTGTGACTAGACGCTACAGATCAAAGGTCGAGACTGCATGTGCCAGATTTCTATATGGCACATCAGTTAGGCAAGTGCACACACCTACTAATCATCATATATACACACGCTGCACTAAAAAAAAAAAATCTGTTTTTTTATAGGTGGTCATCAGTTTGTCAAGTACATTTTTGCAATATTTTAAACAACATCAGACACATAATGTTTAATGTGTTTAGCAACTTATATTGCATGGTGCTATATCAAGATAAATTAATAAATTATATTATATATTTGGATTAAATTATGCTTTCAGAAAGATAAAAACAAACATAAAGAGAAAAAAAAAGAGGAGACTAACTTTTCTTGAACACTTCACGGATGTCACTATTTCAACTATTTATTAGATAGTTTTATGTATTGAATATACATGTATTTGTTTTTTTATATACGTATATATATATATATACCGTATTGACCCGAATATAAGAATTTTTTTTTTTCTTGGAAATACATCTGAAAAAAAAAACAGTCGTCTTATATTCAGGGTCTAGACTTTGACTTGTCAATAATACACACACAACAATAGGTGACACCAAATATGCATAAAACGAGTGTGCCAAGAAATACGTAAATGTGTGTTGTAAAGATCGCGAGTAAAAACAAAAAAGAAAGAAAACCTTACAGCTGCATGAGTCGTGACCGGGCTGCCGTTACGCCGAGGGGACCAACACTCCTTTGTGATTTTAACACGTAAGATTTAACTTCTACTGTTAATAAGATTTTGGTAGGCTACTATTAGATGGATAGCCTAATGCTCTAAATTCAGAGGGGATGACCCCTGTTGTGTTTTTGTTGTGTTAATGGTATCTCAAAAAGTGTATATTTTTTAAATGTGATTGTTGGTACATTTTAACCGTTTTTACCATACTTTCAAAACAAAAATTAAAATAGGAAAATATGCAATATGAAAATAACTGAAAACAAAATGTGTTTTACTGAGAAAAAAAGGATTGGTTTAAAAAAGCACCGTTTTCAAAAGGGTCATCATCTGGAAAAAAGAGGGTGTCTTAAATCAGGGGAGCCGCCTTGATATTCGGGCCATACGGGGATATATATATTAAATATATATCTATATTGACCACACCCACCTATGAGAAACAATAGGTTTCTTACAGAAATACAATATATTAGACTAAATATAAATAAGGAATAATAAAGACACATTGATAACTTATATTCCGAGGTTTTTCATCACAAAATCAACTATAATATATTGCAAGGAGAAGATGGAAATGGACGCCAATATTTAGATTTTTTTTCTAGAGTAGCCATGGCACAATTTTTTCAGTTATTTCAATTAATGAAACTCTTTATAGTTTTAGGTGAAACTGGTTTGTCAGTGTGTTATGTAAGAATGTTTACGCTGGCTACGGCATTATGCATTTGTAATTTAAAGGTATTTGTACACATCACACACACACGATACTATAAATAAGCTATATATATAGTGTATATAATATATCTAATTTTTTAATATATATATATATATACTATAATATATGATAGGGGATACTATAAAATATAAAATTCAATGCTTTAAGGCAAATTGCACTGTGAAATGGCCATCTAAAACATTCAGAACACAGTGTTCATATTAAGCAGCAGCACATTACAAAAGAAGACACAAAATCAGCTTTTTCTGTCCCTAAAACGCACAGCCCCCCCCCCACATCACACCCAAACACACAGGGTCATTACTCGTCTCATTTCTGTGTCAAAGATCAAAGCCCAGTGGAGCTGACCTCAGAGCCACTGCGAGGAGGTGTTATCCAATTGCATCCAGGCATTACACTTCACTGTCCTCATCCCTTCACATCTTTCACCTACAGAAACTCCACTGATCCTGCTGCTATTAAGCGACAAAATGACATGAGGCACATGTTCCTGCTCAGTGACTGCATCCCTGTGTGCAGAAGCACTCAGCTGAATTATGAATATGAATATCATAATGAATAATGAATGCAGGATAATGTTTTTGTCCTGAAGCTGTGCAAAAAGGGATGAGATTCAGAGACTTGCAGATCTAGGACAAGGGTTTTGATTCTACACTGCATTGTGGTTAAAGCTGGCTTGTTTCTTTCTTTCAGAAACTCTTTAAGATCATTTGCAGTGTTCTGCAGCATATTTTTATATGCTTTTTAATTTATGTTTTTTTTATGTGAGTATCAATGTTGATTAATTACATTAATTCAGTACTTATAAGGATTTGTAAATGTGTACAGTTGTTCATATGTAAATCATTTAGATGCTGTCAATATTTTATGTTTATTGTCTATGTGGTAGAATGACATTTTACATAGAAATACTAAATAATCATGAGATCACATATTTAATACATCTAATGCCTATCATACGTTTGTAAAGTACTTAATTTACAATCCCTTAAAGAGACATTTTTATTGTTTTATTTTCCACCCTACATGATATCCCCTTATAATATTGCTAAAATTGATAATACTTGACAGTAAATAAGTTTGGTAACACTTAACAATAGCAGGGTGAGATCACATTAATTAGGACATTTTTTCCAGTCATCTCAATGCTGAACAGTGACTTCCCTGAATTTTCCCTATATATTTATAAATGAACATATATTCTTTCATACTCGGTTTGATGGAAAACCACAGTCATCACCCCAACTGCCTTTATTTGGAAAAGCCGTGTATGTGTGTATGCCGTGTGAGCGTTTGCACAAGTGCTTCACAGATTTGGGTTGAACATATAAATTTGGGATAGTGGGACCTGTTCCATGGTTTCCCCACATACACACAAATCCCTTTGGTTTCCTTCTTGTGTAGAGCTTTACATGTACTTACACTTCTGATGAAAAGGAAAATTATTTCCTTCTCCACCCAAAAACAACAGCAAGAAAACCCCTGCACACGTAATACTTGCTCCACTTGCTTCAGATATCCATTCCACTGAAGCTCCTCATAAAACTAAAAAAACAAACAAATGCTGCCTCAAGAGGACCAATGTCTATTCCTTCCCTAGAACTCAGCAAACAACATTTAATTCAATATGCACAAATAACACATCATATCTTACCATATATCTTATTTCCAGCAGCTCAAATAGTAGTGCAGTGTGCTAGCAACATCTAAATCTATCACTGCTTTTGCCAAATTCACAGATGTCGGTTCATTAACAAAGAATGAAAAACAGGATTTAAAATCCTGTTCAATTTTCCAAAATGTTTTGATATTGCAAATATGGTGTAATAATGTGATCTAGAGCATGTTGGATGGTGGCTGGTGGCTTTTTTCACTGTTGGGCCAGTGCAAGCCAGTGCTTTAAAAGGGCCGGGCGGGGCTAATAGCCTCGGACCTGTAGCAACGAGCCCAAAATCACGATGCGTTTCCACCGTCGGGCCAGAAGGTTGACACTGAAGTGGCTTCTCCTAAAACTGTTGATTTACCAAGAATGTACCCGCGCGTGTTGTACACTGTCGGCGCACCAAAAAAAACAGGCCCCCGCACCCCCAGCTCGACATAGTGCGTGCCAGAGCCAGTAGCGTTTCCACTGTCACTTCCGGGGCTTTATCGTGCCTCGTCGGTGCTTCCTCGGGGTCAACGGCCAGGTTTTTTGGGCCCGACAAAAACCTTGCACAAAAGCAGGCCAACGGGGGCTAGAGAAGCGCGGTTAGGGGTATGTATGAATATTTTACTAGCATGGTCTACAAATAATGTTTCCACTCCATCATCAATTATCAGCCCAGATCAGAATAGATCACTCGAATTTACAGATATCATAGAAAAACTTTTCTTTTTTTCGAGGTGACTATTTTGTAAGAATTCATAAGGTGTGAATCGTGAAACCAGTAAGCATGAAAATTCACCTCTAACCCTGCCTTAAACATGTAAGTGTCAGTGGAGCATAAACAGATCAAAAACGTAGCCTACTAACAAGACTACGAATTAGACAGCAATTTGCCAAAATGTAAAATAGTTCCGGGTTCAACCGGTTCATCGAAAAAGAATCGACTCGAATGATTTGCTCACGAACGAGGAGAGGCATGTTTTTTCTGTAACGTAGTAGAGAAAAAATGCCAGATATTATGTGTTGGAACGTAACGAAGTAAAAGTAAAGGTAGTAAAAGTAACACATTCTATGTTTACTGATCGTGTTTGGCAGAGAAACTTGTTGGACCAGCAAATGGTGCATAAAGACTAAAAGATGAGATATATATCTCAGATGTATCTCATCTTGTCTTTATGGAATGTTTTAGTACACAAGACATCAGGATTTTAAGATGATGTGGAAATAATTTGAATAAATATGCATGAATGAAATCTTTGGTATAATGTTGAACTTGTTGCCTATGTTTACAGTGGTTGTTTAGGGGGGAAGGGCACCGATGTTACACCCTGAAGCCAAATGCTTAACCTCATTTGCCTCATTACATATCCTGCCAGCACTGCAGATAATATGGAAAACTCTAAGCAAGGTAGCTCAGCCTGATAATCCTGTCACGAAGATAACACTGAATGCTATTATTATTGCCAAACTTTTGGCAGTGCCACTTTGAATAGAGAAAAACAAACAGTGAGAATCTCTAATTGCTGTGTAATGCAGGTCAGTGTCCCATCATCCATCAGGGCCATCATGGAGTGCATCATCTGACATCCCATTCTCTGCTCGCAAGCATAACCTCATTGAACAAGAGCCAGCAGAGGAGGAGAGGGTCCAGATCAAACACAAAACTGTAACCACACATAAAATGAGCAACAAAAAGAGCAGTCACACTTCTAATGAAAGGCAGTGGGAGAGTGACCCATTTACCCAACATGCCCCGGGGGGGCTGAAAGAAAAAGACTGTCTTATAGTGCCAGTATGCAAAGTAGGTTGAATGTGAATGGAGGAAGGAAAGGAAGAGTGAGAGAGGTGGCACAGTGAACCAGGACACTGGCAGAAGAAGGTCTAGGTCACAGCTGGCACTGTATGTATGGCATCTGCCCTTGGGCATATTTTGAGGGCAGGGCTTCTTAGGTCTTAGGTTCACCCTCATATTTATGGCCCTACAAGCGTTAGTGTAAAGATAGTGAATTAAATACTATCACTAAAGTAGTGCTCTTTCAAATTTTGGCATGAGAAGGCATTTCCCTAGAAGGCTGAATGAACCACACATAGGCAGAAAGTAATGAAGCATCTCTTCAAATTTCACTTCTGTGACCAGAAATATCTCAATGTCAGGTCCATCTTTCAGCATGGTGAAGTCTGTGGTTATCTTGCAGTTGAAATAAGGGATGAGAGAGTAACACTTTTGGCTTTAACATACGTATTGTACTTCCTATACAACTACACACACACACACACACACACACACCACACACACACACACATATAAATTATATATAGAGATATATATATTATTATTATATCTGCCTACAAATGATGTTTTGACTATCCGTTAGAAGTGTGTCATTAATGTCAAGTACAATACTGTAGTTACAAACCTAATTTTTTTTACATGTATTTATTTTGCCTCTTCTAAATATTGTTATTTGTTATAGGCTTATTTTGCAATCAGATTAACTGTTCAATCTATTATACAAATCCTTGCACAAACTCAAGCATGTAAAGTCCTTTAAATTAAATTTAAAAAATCATTTTTTTATTAGATATATCTGTATAGATAGTGTAATTTATTAATAATATTTAATTAATATTCATGTTTACAAAACGCAACGTTTAATTGTCGTCTGTGTGGTCCTGGATTCCACAACTATAGGGACCAAATGTCCCCACAAGGATATAATGTCAGTAAATTTTGACCTAGTAGGAGCTGTTGAATTCATTCACTCATTCATTTGGGTCCCATGAAGAAACAAGCTTACTAATAGTAATCAGAATGATCTTTGTGAAAAATGCCAAAATGCTAGCAGTTTCATGTGCAGGATAGGTTTAGGGATAGGGGATTAAAAAATACAGTACAGTATAAAAACCATTACGCCTAATGTCCCCATATAACATGGCAACCAGTGTGATGTGTGTGTGTCAGTTTCTTGCATAATATATACTCATTAGATTTATGAAATAACTGACATGCATGTGTGCTTGCAGTGAAGTGGGCGTCTCATGGTTTGCAGATAAACTATTGGGGACCAGACTGACTTCAAGCTAACGGTCAAGAGGGTCATTTCTTCTTGTCTTCATCTCTGGCTTTTTGTGGCTTTGTGAAGGGACAAGACAAAGCAAGATGCCTGGAGTGGGGAGGGCGAAGACAAATGGCATATGAGTTTCTTCTAGCAAAAAATGCAAAATGTAAGCA
Source organism: Sinocyclocheilus anophthalmus (assembly GCA_018155175.1). Classification (NCBI taxonomy): domain Eukaryota; kingdom Metazoa; phylum Chordata; class Actinopteri; order Cypriniformes; family Cyprinidae; genus Sinocyclocheilus; species Sinocyclocheilus anophthalmus. The sequence goes on from JADLZN010000732.1 coordinate 799,460, forward strand.
TAGAATAGGACTGAGCTGGAGGAAGGGGTCTAGGAGATAACAATGGGTGTATCGACAGAAGCAGGGGGTTGTGTACGCTCAGTTTAAGCTGTGTTTAGTTGGGGGTGGGCAGGGACACGTGCCACTCTTGGTGGGAGGGGACATGATGGAATTGAGGGAGCACAGCCAGTGGTGCCCGATCTGGCCCTCCGCTTTGTTCTGCCAGCTGTTGGTGTCACAGTCAACACCCGAGAAGCAGTGGGACAGACACCACCTTAATACATTAACACAGTTCTCTGATAGAGAGGGGTGGATTAATGTTGAAATAGTGAGGCTTTCAACTAAAAAAAAAGATCAGACATAAATGTTTTATTAAAGCTGAAGATGCTTCCGGTAAAAAAAAAAAGAATGAAACTCCATTATTGAGCTATTGATCTCTAATGGATCATGTGACACCGAAGACTGAAAATTCAGCTTTGCCATCAGAGGAATAAATTACATTTTAAAATATATTCAGAGAAAACAATTAATTAAAATTGTATTAATAATAATATTTCACAATATTACTGTTTTACCGTATGTTTGCTGCCTTGGTGAGAATAAGTAACTTTCAAAAACATTAAAAAGTCTTAATTATTCCAAATCTTTGGTTGCTAGTGTACAAACAAAAAGAAGCCATTATTCAAAACTGTTGTGCAAGCTTGCAATTGTATATTTCAAACACAGATGGCTATAATCATGCCGAAGATTTGTGGTGCTGCTTTAATTCTGATTATCCATCTAGCGTGAAAATACATTTATATTATAAAGTTCAGATGAAAGTTTACAGGAAATGTACTTTGTTAGCAAATAGTTGTGTAAGACAGAATCCATTTTTCTTATTCTCTCTCCAGCACTCATTCAAACAGAGATTACAATGTAATAGAGAAAAGAAGCATCATCTGGAGTTTTTCACTTCACTAAATAATGACCTAAATGTAGCATTTGCTGTAGGCTTATAGGTTTTTGTGCTGTTAGATATAATAGTAAACTATAAAAGTTGTTAAATGATTAACTGTTTTATAATTACTGTTAAATGGAAAGCAAAAGAGGAGTTTAGGACTTGGTAAGTGGCAGTTTTATACACACACACACAAAACTTTTCATGAAATGGAGGTATCATATAGAGCTGTTCAGTTTGCAGTCATAAAACCATGAAGAGTGTTAACATTTTCCAGCCATGGATTTCCCACAGGAATTTCCTATGGGTTTTTAGAACAGCAGTTTTGATTTATGAGTGAAATAAGGTCTGTCGTTATCATTACTTGAAGAGACGTTAACTTTAGGCAGTTACACCTCAAGTGTGAATTTTGCAATTATTAAAAAAGTAAGTTGCTAAGTAACTACCACATCAGTGTCAGTATATGCTAGCTTGACAAATCAGAAAACCAGTGTAGTCATTTCATAGTAATTTAACACTAACAGCACCAGTATAACAGTTTTAAAATTCACATTTGACATTGTGTTATGTTATAGAACAAAATGTCTCTTTAAGTAGTTCACCACAGACCTTATTTTTCACAGAAATAACTATTCTAAAAACCCATTGTGAATTCCAGAGGGCTTTGGTGAATTAGACTTCCAGTCTGGCCTTTATTCCCGTTTTAAAGCAAAGCAAGCCTTCCTATTCACATCACCAACAAAAGCCTGACTTGTAGGCCTGCATAAGGTCGAGCTTGTGAAATGTGCAGTCTTTATCACGTTTTAAGACATTTGCTCGGTCAGACTCACTGCTGCCCCCTGTATAAACTAAGAATGATTGAAGACCGGTTTTTGGCACCGTGTGAGGCTTACTGCTGCCACCTAGATGCTTCTGAAGGTTTGTACATTCACACAAATGAGCTCAGCTCTTGCTGTTGCTTTTCAAAAAGACATTTATGTCTTGTTCTTTTTCATTTATTCACTGATACACAACCAGTGAGAGTTTGTTTAGATTGTTTAGTCCACTTTAGGCCTTGTTTACAGCTGGTGTGACAGCTTTAGTTTGAGTTGCATCCAAAGAAAACTGTCCCAACTTGTCCTGCATTTTTTTGTTGTTAGTTTGAGAAAAAAAGTGACAGTGACAACTGAAGGTGTTGTCATCTACACATGTAGCCCTGTTTCAGCATGATTGAATGGCTGATGAAAACAGATCAAATTCAGTTGTATACACAAATGCTTATGGGAAGAGATAAGTACTGAGCAGGTCATTCTGGGTACATCAGAGTTAATGCGTAAAGGTTGCACTTCAGGTTCTTGTATCTAACACAGAATGGTCATGAAAGTAGACTAGTAAAAGTAGACAAGTAAGCCAGGCCCTGTTAAAGCAACATTTTAGGTTAAAACAACTTACTGTAGGGTTTTTACGGGTTTTTAATTTTTTATCATTTTTGTTTTCATTTTAATTTTAGTTAAAGTTTTAGTTTTAATGTGTTTCGTCATTTGTATTACTTTAACACATATACATATACATATATATATATACAGTGGGTACGGAAAGTATTCAGACCCCCTTACATTTTTCACTCTTTGTTATATTGCAGCCATTTGCTAAAATCATTTAAGTAATTTTTTCCCCCTCATTAATGTACACACAGCACACCATATTGACAGAAAAACACAGAATTGTTACATTTTTGCAGATTTATTAAAAAAGGAAAAACTGAAATATCACATTTACATAAGCATTCAGACCCTTTACTCAGTACTTAGTTGAAGCACCTTTGGCATCAATTACAGCAATGAGTCCTTTTGGGAAAGATGCAACAAGTGTTTCACACCTGGATTTGGGGATCCTCTGCTATTCCTTCTTGCAGATCCTCTCCAGTTCTGTCATTTTGGATGGTAAACGTTGGTGGACAGCCGTTTTTTGGTCTCTCCAGAGATGCTCAATTGGGGTTTAAGTCAGGGCTCTGGCTGGGACATTCAAGAACAGTCACAGAGTTGTTGTGAAGCCACTACTTCGTTATTTTAGCTGTGTGCTTACAGTCATTGTCTTGTTGGAAGGTAAACCACTTCGGCCCAGTCTGAGGTCCTGAGCAACTCTGGAGAAGGTTTTCGTCAAGGATATCCCTGTACTTGGCCGCATTCATTTTTCCCTCGTTTGCAACCAGTCGTCCTGTCCATGCAGCTGAAAAACACCCCCACAGAATGATGCTGCCACCACCATGCTTCACTGTTGGACTGTATTGGACAGGTGATGAGCAGTGCCTGAGTTTCTCCACACATAACGCTTAGAATTAAGGCCAAAAAGTTCTATCTTGGGCTCATCAGACCAGAGAATCTTATTTCACACCATCTCACAACTCCATGCGGGCTCTCATGTGTCTTGCACTGAGGAGAGGCTTCCGTTGGGCCACTCTGCCATAAAGCCTTGACTGGTGGAGGGCTGTAGTGATGGTTGACTTTCTACAACTTTATCCCATTCCCGACTGCATCTCTGGAGCTCAGCAACAGTGATCTTTGTGTTCTTCTTTACCTCTCTCACCAAGGGTCTTCTCCCCCAATAGCTCAGTTTGGACGGCCAGCTCTAGGAAGGGTTCGGGTCGTCCCAAACGTCTTCCATTTAAAAATTATGGAGGCCACTGTGCTCTTAGGAAACCTCAAGTGGAGCAGAATTTTTTTTTGTAACCTTGGACAGATCTGTGCCTTGCCACAATTCTGTCTCTGAGCTCTTCAGGCAGTTCCTTTGACTCATGACCTCATGATTCTCATTTGCTCTGAAAATGCACTGTGAGCTGTAAGGTCTTATAAAGACAGGTATGTGGCTTTCCTAATCAAGTCCAATCCGTATAATCAAACACAGCTGGACTCAAAATGAAGGTGTAGAACCATCTCAAGGAATATCAGAAGAAATGGACAGCACCTGAGTCCTAAATCTTGGTGTAACAGCAAAGGGTCTGAACTTAGGACCATGTGATATTTCAGTAATAAATCTGCAAAAATGTCAACAAATCTGTGTTTTTCTGTCAATATGGGGTTGCTGTGTGTACATTAATGAGGAAAAAAAAATACTTAAATGATTTTAGCAAATGGTTGCACTATCACAAGCCGTGACAACCTTTAAGGGGGTCTGAGATTACTTTCCGTACCACGATATGGTGGTGTGTGTGTAAATTTATCATTTTATTCCATGTTGGTGAGTTTTAGTTAATTGAGCACGTAAGTTAACTTGATAAACGGAAATGAGAGGATGTTTCATTGGCAACTAGCTTTTGGTTACTTTTTGTTACTTTTACTTCAAATAACATAAATCTTCTTTTTAATATTCTTTTAAAAAGAAAGTAAAAGAAAGTTTATATTTACATTTATAATATAAAAACAGCAATGATATGGAATCAGATATTTAATTAAATAGGTTTTTATTCAGTTTAAATGATCATATTTAAAATTGCACTTTCATCACGTCCATTTCCTTCTAGTGTGTATCATAAGTCTCAATGTTTACGGACTTTAAATGATCATGAGTTGAAAATGATTTTACTATTTTAAATCTTGTAGTATACTTAGTATACACTATTTTTTCTCTTTTGTATAAATTGAAGTTTTTTTGTGATACTCAACAGCATGTGAAAGATGGTGTTGATAGAGATTTGTTGGAGGCTTGTTTTTAACATTCCTTCAGGGCACTGAGATATGAAATCATTAAAATGTGTGGCAACAAATATGCTGTTCATAAAAAAGAAGAGCATGACACCTGAAGTTGTTGTTGAGAATTTCTCACTAAAACACTTAGTTACAGTAAAGCAGAGAGATCTGAGAATCCGAAGAAATTACATTTAAAAACAGGATTTAACCATGTATGATTGTCTGATCTTTCTTTAGATACATCTGACACTTTGTGCTGGAGCAGCTGGAATATTTCACAGCAGGTTTGTCCTTATTTGACCCTTAACACTGAGAATTCCTCAATATTTCTCCGTCTTTCACTTCTGGTTGAGCGGTGAAACATATTCCCATATGCAGACTCACTGCCAGACTTCTGAGGCAGACTTTAGTTCAGGTTGCATTGGGCTAAACCCAGATCAGGACTGGACATGAGCCAAATAAACTCCACGCCTTTCTCCCCCTCCTCTTTTTCCCTTTTTTTTCTGGCATCTTCTTTATGACTACTTCCATTTCCTCTGTTCTCTGAAAGTTTGCTTCCAAGAACTGTAATCATAAATAAAATGATCTGCGGATTCAAAAACAAGTCTTTATGGGATCAAAACTAAATATGAAAAAGAAGGGGAAAAACTGCCATAAAAATAAACAACAAAACCAGTACTGAGCATTTGATATGTGAAGAGTTAAACTTCAGCACAGATGTCCCAGTGAACAGTGAAGTCACATGGTTATCTCAGATGTTTACTTGCACAGTCTCTCACAGTTTAAAATCCCTACTAAAGCCAATACCTCCCACTAGCTCTCTCTCTCTCTCTCCTTCCGTTCTCCACCCACCCCTGTGTTTTCATGGTCAGTTAGTGCCAACAGCCCAAGTAGGGACATACGCATAAACCGAAGCAAGTGTGCACTTTTTTATTTATTTTCCCAGTAATTTCTTATTTGTAATTTTTGTCATCCTTATCATCTTGTCTCTCAGGAAAGCAGTGAGTATGATGAGGGAACTTTCTAGAAGTAGCAGGGGGAGAAGGATAGTAAGCATGGACTAAAAACGGAAAGAAAATGCATCTGTGCACATTTGAAACAATACTTCAGATAGTTCCAAAGATGAAATGTTTAAAAATTCTGCAGCAAGAGAAAGAGATCCAGCATAATCTTTATGCTTAGAGAGAAATGGATGAATTGGTCAGCATTTAACAGTGTTGCAAAACTGATAAGCATACACTTGAGTTTAATGCATTTACATAATGACTTCTTTGCTTTTACTTACTGTTGTACATGATCGTACTGTCCGTATCTTTACAGTAGAATAACAATGTATAGAGCTAGCCATATGTAAATAATCACTTTTATAAATGTTTTGTTAATTTGTTGGAGAGTGTACAGGGGTCATTGTCAACTCTTGGTTTGGGCTTTTGCCAGTTTCGTCCATTTTAATGACAGTATTTTTGTCTCTCTCTTGCTGCACATGGAGGGTGCAGGAAGTGCTTTGCACAGATAAGTAAAGAATGTTTTATGACAGCAAATGTCCAATTTTCTTTGTAAAAAAATAAAAATAATTAAATATTTTAATGGGGTTTTGTTCAACAAAACACCAAATTTCCCAGATCTTTGTATCATAGACACAACCTGTGGATGGTGGAGACTTACTGTAATTAACAGCAAAAGATGATTATGTGACTAGACTAAACAAGCAGGGATTTGGATTTGATCCAGAACAGAAGAAGGAACTAAAGCATCAGGGGGGTTATGTACCTTTAAAGTATACATGCATAGTCAAATTGCAAAAAGTCCTCAAATCAAGGTTTTTCCCTTTTTACTTTGTAATCATTTAGTACTAAACAACACCAGAACCGAATGCATAATACACAAGCATATTGAGGTACTTACATTAAGAGGATGGCGTTCAACTTGGCTTTAGGAACAGCAACAGTTTCCATAGTGTAGATCACATAAAAGTTAAAAAAGTAGTCACACCACCATTTGCGTTATACAGTCAAACCAAAAATTATTCAGACACCAGATATAATTTTTGATATTTGTTTTTTACTAGTGGGTGGAGGACACTATAGTTCAGAAATGTAAGTGACGATAGCAAAATAAAGTGACCTGTGACATATTATACCCAAAAATTCTTCATACAGTGGACTACCAGTAAAACTGATAAACATTTGGGACCAAAAATTCTTCAGACACTTTGACCTGACCATGTGTTGCTTAAGTGTTTTTTCTTTAATTGCTAACGCAATCTTTTTACACCACAGACTGAACAGAATTAACTATTGTTTGGTAATTGGTTGACCTAAATTGGTATTATCTAATTTTGTACTTAAATGTAACAGCTGACAGCTATTCAGCCTAATTCATTACATACCTTTCTATCAAAGTCATCTGACGTTATCTAGATGAATTTGTTCTGAGATCTTGCCATATTTTATTACCATTTTAATTTATAGCAAATAAACTGTGATAATATGAGAAATGTTGAATTTTGGTTTGACTGTATTTCACCTTAGTCTGCCAGGTATTGTGTTCTTTCTGAGAGGTTTTGAGTGTGTTTTTCTGTTCTTTTGTGGATCAGATGCTGCGCTTGACAGCCGGACGTGTAGCGGGGCTTTTGTCCAGACGGGGAGTGGCTGCATTCAGCTCCAGCGGTGTCAAGATGGCCAGTCATGAGCATGGTAATGTTAAACGTTATTTTAAAGAACAGCATAAAATTTAATATTTTGACTATGTAAACAAGGATGACCAGTGAGCAGCATTACATCATTATAACAATATTTATATAAATTACACTTTTTTTTGTTGTTGTTCCTTTTGTTCCTGCATTTTCCATTTCATATTTGTATTTTTCTCTCATTAGTCAATTGATAATTTCCTCTTGTTCTCACAGGTGGGGTGACAGAACAGACAGACATGTCTGTACCCCTGTACTGGGACCGTCTGGACACTCCTCTGCCTGACAGACCATACAAAGACACCCTCAGTGCTGCAGACAAGAGCCTGAAGCAGAAGGAGAAAGGCCCCTGGAACAGCCTTTCCAAAGAGGAGAAACTTGCCTGTTAGTACTGCTAATGCTCCTATCTCTTTTATTCAGTACTTATTAGAGAGTCCAAATATGTGTATATGAGCAATACAGTCAAATTAAAGAGTTTTGTGGCTTTGAAATTTTCTAGTGCTAAAAGTTGGCAAATTTACATTTAGCAGGTATTGACCATTTAAAATCTATCCTTTCTTACGAGAAAATGGACCAAAACTATTGATGTCTCGATGCATTAATAGGTTTGTCCAAATTAATGTTCTATTAAATGCTCACTAAATTAAGATACTCCCCTTCATACCATCTACCTCTGACTAGCAATAACAAGTACATTATTGGCTAATTTAAATAAAATAAAAAGGACAATCCCTATGATTTGTCCCACCCCAACTTCAAGAAATATGTCAACAATTGGACAGGATTTTTATCTAACAGGGCAAAGCACAGACAAAATCATGGGGAAAAAAACTAAAATACTGTATGTTGCAATCTTTATCTGCTGTGGTTTTTGGTGGCAGTGTACAGGATTATGTTTAATGAGACATACGCCGAGATGAAGAAACCAACAGGTGAGTGGAAGACGGTGTTGGGTGGCATCTTTTTCTTCATTGGGTTCACTGGCCTGGTTGTTCTCTGGCAAAGGTACTATGGTAAGGGATCGTCTTACATTTTTGTTTTTTAATTCAGTGATTGATGTCCGAATTAAAATAGGTGAATCTTCTGTGCTCTGTCAGTGTATCCCCCTCATCCTCATACCCTTGATGACGAATGGCAGGCTATGCAGGTGAAGCGGATGCTGGACATGCGGGTGAACCCTGTGGAGGGTTTTTCAGCCAAATGGGACTATGAGAAGGGCAAGTGGAAATAGATGAAAGGAAATGCAGCTGTGAGCAACACGTCAAAGCCTTGCTACTTATCTGCAATTCTCCTTTGGCAGTCTTCATGCATTACTATCCCGTCCTTTATGTGAACATTTGAAAATTATCCAATGGGCAACCATGTAAAATTTGAACAAGAGAGAAAATGTCCACAACACTGAATGAATCACAAGTGTTCCCTCTTGCCTGACGGAAGTAAAACTTGAAATAACATATTGTGTATCGTTGTATTCATTCAACACACATAATAACCACAAGCGATGACTTGTGAATTCAAAAGGGTTTTTATTTCATTTAAATTATATCAGACATTTAAAAAAGTCCTAAGACATAAAACAATTATTCAGGTGTGAAGCTGTTTAAATAAACCCAAAACCTTAAAAAAATAGTTTTCTTTTTTGTCCTCTTGTTTAGGTTAAGTTGGCTAAATATAAACACAATAAGAAACAAATACACCTCAAAAGAAATTATAATGGGAGTTTAAGGCCATAGGAAGGAACAATATGCATTTACACCAAATATCATAAATAATTTTCAAATCATCAAATGCCTTAAATATTTTCACTAAGCTATGATGAGCTAGTCTATTTGTCATTTAAGTTAGTTTAGTGTCATACATAGTGTCGTGCCAATGCTGGTACATTTCACTCTTAAGCATACTGTCAAACTCCGTAACCACACAGCATCTCTCTCAAACAAACACAAACACACACACTGCAACATGACAAACAGACACAGACGAAGCATGCAAGCAGCAAATTTCATAACACGGAATGTATTGTGTGAAATCAGTGTCTACAGAGCAGCAAAAAGTGTAAATGTCGGCCATTTGAATCTGCTGAGACTCACCAACTATAATTTGTACATTGTTATTAAACACTTCACTCGCAACTTAGCCGTTTAAAAGGGGGCTATTGGATTGAATGTCAAAATTGTCAAATTTCTTCATTTCAAACTTGAAGTCAACATGAAACTAAATTTGCACCCCATTTGACTTGCGCTGTGTGATGTAGGCCTACCTCTGAATGAACTTGGAATCGTGACAGTTGAAAAGAGTAACCATCCCATCCGGATTGTAACGACTTTCAAATGTATTGTTATTGCAGTGTGTTTTTAGTACATTAACTGCATTAAATCATTAAAATATTAGCAATATTTCAGAAAGGCTGTATTTAAGAAAAGAGAAAGCGAAGCATGTTATACTACATTATAATTGGAAGATTAAAAGATTTTTTCCTGTTTGGATTACACAGATTGATGAATCGTTAACAATAAAATGTAGTCGTCAATGGGGTACATTTTGATTCGATGCTGACTTTAAGACAAAACACTCGAGCTCTGGGAATTTCATTTAATAGTTCTTCCGAGAGCGGATCAGGGAGTAGGCTAAACATCTTTATTCCAGACCTGCTTAACGATCCGCGGAACACTATAGACGTCTCTTTTCTGGGTTAGGTCTCAAAGGATGCTACGCTTATGATTGGTATGTTTTGATTGACACACCAAAAGATCTCAGCTGGGCTTGAAGGCTTGAAACACTGTACCACCATAGCTTTCATCGCTTCTGTTTGAATTAACCCGCTCGTCAATCATTACAACTCAGAAAAGGCGAAGAATATTCAACTTGACGTCCTATTTGAATGGTTTGAAGCCTAAAGATCATTTCTCCACATCTCCGGACGCTTTAACAAGTTTGACACGAGCTGAGCGTAAAGCAGCAGGTGCGCGCGCGAACTGACATTCGCGCTTAACCGCTCTGACAGCAAAGCGTTTAAAATGAGATTCGGCGGGAATCAGGTGCTGAGGAGACGGAGAGACTTATCCCAACTATTCTGAGGTTTGCTTTCAAAAGCATGACGAATTGTAATTTGAAGAAGAAAAAATGTGCTACAAAAAATAAGTTCAGTCAAACACTAAGGTTTTAGTTTTTTTGCGGCAGCACCATGATGTTATCTGACCTAATGTTACCTAATATATGTCTGTCAGCCAGGATTCAAAACATCGTGGACCATTACACGGTAAGGGTCAACTCAACAAATCAAAGAATGCTCAAATATCTGTGTTGAAGCAACATTTACACTTGGAAATGTGAATGCTAAGAGACCGAATGTGAGATTGGCATTTTAGCTTGGCTCTGTAAAGTTAAGTGTGCTGCAAGTCTTAAACTTCTGCTTACCAACAAAACAACTGCAAATGACATTTCATACGGAAGTGAAACAAAAACTCAATGACTAGTATTAGCTTGTCACACCTGCTAGACCAGGGGCCGGTTGCATAAACATAGCCACTATGTTAAGACTGTGTCTTAAGAACTAGTGAACAACTAGCAGTTAGCTAAGATAATCAGTCTCACTTTTCTGATTAAAATTGGGCGAATCTACGTTTTTGTAACTGACTTTAAACCGTTATGACCAGTTTAGAAGAAAACTGATTAAATGGCTAACTTTTTAAGACTAGTCTAAGCAGTTTATGCAACCGGCCCCAGTATTCTAGTTATATCCTCATTCTCAAGACCATACAAGACACCAAGCACTCTTGTGGCAATATGGTTAAGTCTAATTTCTTTCTGCTGTTTTCTGTTACATTTTCTGTGTACACAGTGAAAGGTAGCCACACATACATCAGAAGTGACCTGCTCACTTCTTGTGTATTGGTGTCTCCTCTAGCTCTAGTTTCAACAATCTCAAAGGTATAAAGAGTTTCATCTGAAGCCGAAGTTAGGTTTAATAAATCAAACATCAAACTGCAATGAACATACAGAACTTTCTTTCACAACAAAACAATCTCATATAACTGTTGGTCCTTTAATTTAGATGCTCCAGAGGATTTCAAACCTGTCCATGCAGGTAGTCACACACATTTAACCCTCATCAAATTTGCATGGGGAAAAAATAACAGAACAATAATTGGGGGAAAAAACACACACACACACACACACACACACAGATACATGGGTTTCATCTTTTCCATACTGTCCTCTAATGATAAAGAGACACATAGACGAGGCACTCAAATGTAGTGCCGGGCCCAAAAGGTGCCTCTCTGTTCTCGAGCTGATATCTGGCACTCCAGACAGCAACAACTTTCCTTAGAAATGTCAGTGCTGATTTAATGACTGAATGCTTCTGATTCAGTTTGGATTCAACTTCTCTCTCTCATTGGGTCATTAACTCAAGAATCACAAATTAGCTTAAATTAGATTCAAAGATAAAATGTTTGTATCCTTGTCAGTTTTGCCAGTCTCTGTGTGTGGAAAACGTTAAGAATCAAGTACGTGGGATAGGGCTTAAAACCACTGGGATGGAAGTGCAGAAAATAGGAGTGGTTATTTTAACGGAGGGGGGGGCGAAAAAAATATTAATACAGACACAAGAATGAAGGTTTGGGCAAATGTTCTTCTTTGTTGTTAGTCATTTTGTCCGTAGACTGTTTGTTTGGTTGGGGCAGTTGTCCGTGGCGATTTTGTGGTCAAGCAGTGGTGGATAGTGTTAGATGGTTGCTTGATCCTAGTCAGCTAAAAAGCAATCACAGGCGGGCCGTGCGATCATCTGGATCGTTGGAATATCAGCATCACCGGAGGTGTGCGGCCATCGTGCAGTCAACAGTACACAGTGGGGTTGGGCGTTGGGTGTGTGAACCATAAATTTTTTTTTCTTGGCCCTCAAGGAACAAAGGTAGACCGGAAAGCAAGGGTTGTATGTTTTTAAAGTTCCTTACTGTTAGTAGGAGTTCTAAGCTGCAGCCAGTGGTGTATTTGGGGGTTTTCAGTATCCTGGGTTCCGTCACAGCGTGGGGTTCTGGTGCTGAGTGACCCGACCCGACACCTTGAGCAAGGTCCTTCCTGCCAGCGCACGCCGCTGCTGACGGTGTGTCCGTGGTGATTGGGTGTGGGGGTGTTGCGGTGGCGGTGCGTCTGCCGGGGGGGCTGGAGGCAGTGGGGGGCATCTTGTGCCAAAATGCGTCTGCAACGGGTGCGCTGCAACACACACAAAAAACATCTTAGAATGAGGGAGTGTTATTGCATAGGAACAGACCATACACCAGTAATTTATAAAACAGAACACGGGGTAAACGTGTTATTGGACACTTTCAAAGAATAATACTAAATAACCGGAGCAGACAGCCCGCAGGATACACAGGTAAGGTAACATGTCAGCGACGGGTACCGACGAGACAGTCCACAGCTATCGAGGGTGGGAGAGATGAAATATGAGCGCGACACGCCCATGCGCAGAATAACTGACAAGTGCTCGAGGGGTTCAGCAAACGTTGAAACTCCTTCGCGGTTGCCCCCCCCCCAGGCCTGGTGCCAAGCATCCGAGGCGGCCTGCGCGTGTGACAAGGTTGTTGTCACAGTGGAGTCAGCATGACCGGACCGGGGGCTGGGGGCGAGGACAGGCCGGGTCTAAGACTGCACCAGCGCCTTCGAGTTCCTCACCAGAGTTCGGTAGCGCCCAATTTGAGCTGAAAGGCGAAAGGATTTCAGCTTGATACGGAACCGGGTTCCTCAGGGAACACCAGAATTTGGAGCACCCCCACGCCAGACGGGGGATCAAGGCTCAACCGAAGCACGGCAGAAAATCTAAGAGACGCGGAACGAGGTGTATCTGGCATATACACGAGGGGAGCAAGGGGGTGTTGGTGACCGAAGGCCTTTTGGGTGCTTCAACTGTTCTCAGTGATCTGCGGATGCAAGACTATACAATTTGTGTTTTCACTGTATCGCATTTGGTCAAAGGTATAGGCATGCAGTGGACACCGAAAATTTCGCTGTAGCCAATTACACACATACACACACACCCACCACACTACACAAGGCACACAACCCTCACCCCCACCCCTGTGTTTGCCAAGCAAAGACTGATGTGGTCATTCGCGTCACAGTCTTGGTGGTCCGGCTTTGCCCCTCGTTATCTACACAACGTTGAAAAGGATGGTGTGGACGGTAAGAGGTTGGGTGGAGACGTTAAAGGGTGGACACCATCCGAACGATCAAATGTGCACTGTTGCAACACTTACATCTTAGTTTAGCGGGTGGGTTTCCTTGACAATGAAACAAAAACAGGAGGGGAGATGCACGCATGTAGCAGGATAGAAGTGTTTAGTGGTTGCTTGTTATTTTGGGATTTTTTCAGAGTAAAAGAGGCAGGTGGCTGGAGTGGGCGGGTGTAAAGTAGAGAGATGGGGGAGTCTAGTGATACTATTATACAAGGACAATTTGGAAATATGCGTATAAAACACTGAACCGAGACGGGGTAAGGGCAAAGAACCAATATAGAACCAGTGGAGTCACTATTGCTATGTAGAAAGCACAATCAGGAGGTAAAAGAATGGGTGGGAAGAAAGTAATGGATTGAGGGGAGGTGCTGTTGACAAAGGCTGGTTCACTCAAACGCGGCATATAGTTTTCATATCAGTAGCAAGTTCAAAAGAAGACGGTGGTTGATGGGTTCGTTTGCACCCAAGTGGAAAATTCTTCTTTAATTACTCCTGGGGGGTGGTGCCAAACCACTAAAATCATCTGCATAACACAATGAAATAGGATGTGAAATCCCAGAGCTCTCTCCCGCAGAGACCAACGAATGCCAAGGTTCCTCATGGGGGGGCCCGAAACTTGAGTAATGACACGGTAAAAACAGGCCTCAGTGGGGTCACTGTAATTTTACAAACCAGCGAGAACTTTTTGTGCGCAAATCACGTCTTCCGCAATTATCAAGAGTACCTCTGCACATAAACAATGCTAAGCCTTGTTTACATGCAAAGGACGTGACCCAGTTTGTCGGATAATCTATAATGTATCTAGGAGAAGGTGACACGAAGGAGAATAATTTTTGAGAAGTTATTTTGTTTTTGTGCGCACAAAAAGTATTCTCGCAAGCTCGTAACATATTACGGTTAACTCACTGAGGTCCACTGGACTATTTACGATGTGCCTTGTCTGAGGCGTTTCTGGGTGTGGGAACATTTCAGTTGCATTGCTGTCTACGCAGGATCTGAGAGCTCTCGTATTTCATCAAAAATATCTTAATTTGTGTTCTGAAGATGAACGAAGGTCTTAACGGTTGGAACCCACCCGGACGGTAATTAAGGACAGAATTTTCATTTTTGGGTGAACTAACCCTTTAAAACCCCTAGGTCACAGCTCCAGTGCTTCGTCTCCATAGTTCTGCATATTAATACTCATCATAATCTATTCTAGCAACTGGATTGTGAATTCTTAATCATTACAAATATCTTTTCATCAATGCACTAAAAATATTATGAGTGTCTGATGGAAGGACAATGGACAATCAAAATACAACTGATAAGCCTTGGTTATATAATCTGGGGTGGAGCGGTCAAATTTATTGACAGGTACTTTGTTTTAACTGACAAAGAGCCTGAAAGAGCTGGATAAGGAGAAGGAAGTAAGAGACAGTCAAGTAGGTGGAGAGTGTTTGGATATGAAATGTGTGACAGGTGTAGTCAAGGAGATGTCCGTTGCATAGATGTGTGCAATGAAGTAAAAAAGCAGAGTGATTTACATAGGAACAAGATGAAATTCATAGGAATTGATTTCGTAAGTGTGAGGGAGGGGTGATGGGAGTGGTGGGGGCTGATAACAGACCAGCAGTTCCAGAGCAGAGGGGTTATCACAAACAGTGACGCGGCACATGACAAGTCGAGTCCAGAACTCACTTGACACAGATACCCCAAAACACCTCATATATGCACAAATCTATGATAAACAACATCATTAATAATAATAATAATGATGATTACAATTTCTCCAATAGTTATATTGGTTTATTATTAATTATCGAACTAACAACTGGACTTTTACAATTCTGTAAAAAATGATTCTAAAAACATGATTAAATTATTGCTTAGAAAAATAACTGCATACAAACCACATAATTTGATGTTTGACTGTAACAAACAGTGAAAAAAAAATACTCAACAGCAATATGACAGTCAAGCTCAAGTTGAACAAAACTCGCCTAACCCAAAAAAACTAATCCAACACACTGTACTGTACAATCCTACAGAACGTTTACCATCTTATGAGAACAATCTAGAATAAAAGTGAACTTCTGTGTCAATGCACAGTGAAGAGTAAATATAATTTCTCTCATGCACTTCCTTAGGCACGCCTTTGTCAACCTTAGGTAGTTTAAACATGACCCACGCTGACCTCATCATGAATGGCGAATAGAGAGGGCGTGCTGCAGTCAATGCAGTCAGATGGCATGATTTTGCATCACCCTTTAACAGGTACATGAGTAACCCCTGCAGGAATGCTAACAGTATGTCCTGAAAGCAGAACCAAGCCTAATGCACACACACATTAATGAGTATCTGTGAAACCGTGAGAACAAGGTGAGAACAATGTAGATTGGTATGACAAGAATGTGACTCTTTGATTACAGTCCAAGTCATAAATCTAAGACATGTTAAGGCATGCTTGTTGGCAGTAAGATTATGGTGCAACACACATCCTACAGCGTTTTATGTGCAATCGAGTATAGGCACAGGCAGTACATGTGATAGGTGGATCCAGGAGGAGCAGATATGGAGGTGTGGCTTTACCTTTTGAGCTGACATCTTTCATGCTGAAGTGAGTAAGCAAAATATCTCTGTGTCATGCATATAATATTATTTGTTATAATTTATATGCATTTCTTTCATGTTCAATCTAATTCCATAATCATCTTCATTTTGTGCTAACCGGCAAACAACAGGCAACTACAATTTCAGTTCCTTAGTTTCTAGTTCACCAGGCATTTTCGATATTTTTTTATGTTTACTATCGAAAGTGAACATTGAATCTGTAGTCAGCTCAACGCTTAAAAAAAAATTCAAAAGAGATCATAAAATAAATTATATCAATTGAGCAGGTTAATCCAAGTTTTCTGAAGCGAATTGTTTTATATGATGAACATGTTTAATTTCAGCTTTTATTTATATATAATCATTGATCAGTGCACATACATAGAGCACACTGAATATGGTAAACGGAGGCTCAAATGTGCTTTCTTGATGCGTGATTCATATGGATTTCTTTTACAATCTTTCTAGAGTTTTTAGAGCAAGAAAGTTTCAGTGGTTTAGACTTTCAGTGGAATAACAGACAAATCTCGGGTTGTCTTCATTTCTTGAACATGAACTAAAGTCTATGTTTTTGGTAATGCCATGAGATGATATAAACTGATGAACAGCTGGTAGATGACAAACCCTTTAAAGGGCTCCTATTATGCTCTTTTACAAAGTCTTGATTTTGTTTTGGGGGTGTACTAGAACAGGCTCTCATACTAGGTTGTTCGAAAAACACATTCTTTTTCACATATTTTACATTACTACAACACCTCTCTCCCCAGTCTGGCATGAACGGCTCAAATAGTTCCTGTATCAAATGAAGGCCCGCCTTCTGAAATACCGAATACCGAACACGGTTTTTCACGTTCCTGTTTTCACTTTTATTTTGGCAGAAAGCCGCAGGAAGACCTCAGTGCTTCTTTTTGTTGACAAATGATTCTCATTACGAATTTGGGAAGACGTTTGTTGCATGTATAACATTGTCAGGCCATCCTTACCAATTCATACTTTTACTGACCAGCTGACGAGTACAGCGCAGATTCCCCTTGCGCTTTGGACTTTGAACCTGCCGCCGCAGCTCTTGCAGTGCAATGTGCAATGTCAATCGCTCATGTATTAGAAAAACATAATTCTGCATTTATTCATTGTTTCAGGCATTTCACCATGTTAAGCATCAGAGTACCCGCAACAACACACCCTTTCTCTCTGCTCATCAAAGACCGCGATGCAGCACTAAACAGTCTTTCGCTGTCGGTGCTTGTAATGATTTTTGTGTCTTTCTCAGACAGCTTTAAATGTTTCCACACTGCCGTCATGTTTGCTGCTTTAGCGCGCCTCTATTTGATCGCGTCACGTCTTTGTTCGGTACAATTTATTCTGTCTTTTTGCTTATTCGGCCGAATAATTTCGGTTGCCGGACATTCCGTGCATCCCTAACTCGTTACCTTCTCTAGTGCAGCTCAACCAGGTCTCGTCCCATTCGTCAATCTTTGTGATATCACAAATCCTGGAAAATATGCGTTGTAGTCGAGTCATTTGTTGTAGTTTTTAAAAAGTGATTTTTGTTCAAATAAAATATCTCCTTTTGAAGAGGACTTTGAGCTTTGTAACTTTGCAGATCTTTTTTATGCTCAAACAGCAACATTACAGACTAACTAAAGTTGAAAAAGTGAAAAAGCATAATAGGACCCCTTTAACAAAATGTAGGGGCTTAATAATCCCAAGCCCACCAAGCCAGGTACAGCACATGCCCTGACATATCTCTAACAACACGGTAATATGCCTGACCATCATGACAGCATTTGTGACTCGCTTTTTAAACAGATCATTAACCAACGTGACTCTTTGTATATCTTGCAACAACACCTTGAAAGATCCACTCCCAAACTCCCACTGATCCACTATAGGTGTGACTGAGTAAGAAAGCATTTGTACACAAACTGGCTTTTTTACTGGCTCCAAACAGCACTGAGGTTGTGCGAACGCTCCCAAGAGATACCGGCTGCTAGGCAGCGGTGACTGCCAGGCGTGTTCCATAGCCCTATCTGAACAAAGAGCACATACAAACCAGGCCCTACAGGAGAGAGTGAAACCAGGTGCAAGGTGTCTGCGTTTTGTTAGTTAGTATAGGCTAATATCCAAATAGATGCCAAGAAAGGGGCCGATTTAGTTTCTGAAAGGAACACGGTGAAGGAGAGGTACTAGAGGGGTATATAAGCTGGCACAGATGATGAGACCACAGAAACACACAGTCATCCTCACCACTATATTGCTACAGTTACAATACCGCTACTGAGCTACTCTGTTGACATCAGTGTATTACATCAAGCCCAGCCTCATCCTGTTTGAACAGGAGCAATTTGTTCATGAAAGAGAGAGTGTGTGTGTTTGGGAGATTATGAGAGTGTCATACAGAGAGTTCAGTTTGGTTCGGTCGAGTCAGAGCACTGGGTTTCTCCACTGTTACACCATCCTGACCCTTTAACCCTTGCCATGGCGTTAGTGAAGCCAGTCACACTTGCTTTCCAGAACAGCTTGTTCTGTTTCAGCCAGATGATTGATGATGAACACACTTAGAACATAACACGTTTCACAGAAACACAACATGGCCGCTCTTCTGTACTGATTAGAGAACACTGGTGTAGCGAATTTGCTCATGGGAAATATGAATAATTAACCATAACTAGTTATAATTAACTATTCATATTTTAGATCCGCTGTAGATATTTAGCTGACCACTCAGGGTCAACTGTCTTGTCAATTCTAAGAACGTTAATTTCCTGGTTAAGGGAAATAACTTTCTTACTGTACAATTCTACAAAAAGCTTGTAGCATAAATCTTGCATAATAAGTGACTCCGGTTATGAGCAAACAATGAACAGGTCAAGTGTGATACAAGTAAGGTTTTAACATACTACATAAACACATAAACTGGTCTAGCATTCTACATACACACATAAACTGGTCTAACATCCTACATACACACATACACTGGTCTAACATCCTACATAAACACATAAACTGGTACAGTTGGTATAGGAAAGTGTTAAAGTTTAACTCAGCATAGAAAGGGGCATAAAGAATGAATTTTATGGAACCCTTTGCATATGCATCAGATCTAACACCTGAGGGAAAACGTCAATTCTTAGTTCAAACACACCTTGTAAAAAGGTGTAACTGAGACTTAATGCATCAATTAAATCGACTAAGTTTGATAATTGCGAGTCTGTCTGAAAGAGATTCCTGATGCGAATCTTAAGGTCCAAGATCTTGCTGAAATTGGTTGATGAAAAGAACCAGTTTGCGTCAGAGTAACTTGAAGAATGGAAAGGACTAGGCCGAAGAAAGGCCTGGCACAGATGCTTTGGTATCCTGAAGCGTTTCTCACATCTTCATCTTTGCTTCTGACCGAACCACCGACTGGGGGGTCACATGGTGTGTCAGCTTTTAAGGTCAGAGAAGATCCCCGCCTTTCAAGATGGGCTTATCCAATGAGAAAGGCCTGAATCCCAAGTGGGAGTTTTGAGATACTGGGGAGTTTTATGACTCTTTGTGTGGAAACATGGAACTTAGTATCTGGAACTTGAATCGACAATACTAAAGATTCTCAGTACACTATATTTGCCTATGTACCACCATATAATATACACGCGTGTTTCGATCATAAGAAGGCAAATTCAAAGATACTAAACAAGGTAAGATTACATAAAGTGAAAAGGGATGATCAGGAATGGGATCCCTCACAAGCATACTAAAATAGTCTAAACAATATAAAAGACAATATACAAGGACAGTAACAACATACACAATGACTTGAAGTATATGTGCGTTCATTCAAAGAAAGGTTTTCCTATGAATTAATTCGTAGAAAAGTCAATTTCTGCTCTGCCTCTCCTATGGGGACAAAGAGTGGGTTATCCTACTCACATTCCTGGGGGGTCATAAAACCAGTGATGTCATGATTAGTTGTCATGGTGACCAGATGTGTTCAGCAGAAATCCTGGCATCCAGTGTATTGAGTGAGGGGACTGTGACGATTTGTAAACCTAATGAATAATTGATTTGTTAAATCAAATAAAAATTTGTGTGTCAGATTGGTCGAGACGCTACACTGGTGTGTCTGTACAGAAGCTAGTGAGGGATAGGTGTGATGGTTCACCATCTTCCATCACCTTTCTTATCGATACTTCTGTTTCAGCCTTCTCTCGCTTGGTTGACCAATGGGAATCCTCTGAGAAAAAATGAGAATAACTACATCTGTACATATCCTCAAGAAAATACCCATGCAAGCCTCCATGCTAGGGTGTTCTGTATGGTTGCTTATTTGCCATTTTGGAAAATACCCAGACAGCTGTAATCATTTTGGGTTACAGGAGCTTTACTGTTAATACATTTGAATAGAACAATGCCGAAAATCTCTAAAAATGTCAGTCAAAACTACATTTAAATTAGGTTTCTAACTTGCCTCATAAATGCATCTTTAGCTCAAATCACACTAAAAATCTCTTTTGCAGCCCGGTCCAGTAATATGGACACATGTTATAGAGTAAATAAACTACTAATACTAATTCCTTTTGAATAAGAAGTATGCTTTATATATCATGAACGTAATCCAGACATAATACGTTTGTGATGTTATCGTAATGTGACCTATAGACGTCAGTTAAGTTGCTTTACTGCCATTCACAACTCCTCTCCAATGGCCTCATGGGATTGTGAAGTGTACATTGCATGCGCACTTCAGAATCTTGTCTGAAGCAGTAGGTCATTCAGGTACTTTTTGGCTACTGTTTTATGGATACTGTGAATTCAGACATACTACTCGTTTCACATACTGTTTTTTATATTGTAGGAAATACGTATATTCAGACGGAGCCTTGGTCTCTTCCAAAGTCAAAAGACCCAACAACCTATTCCCTATGATATACTGGTTCCTCAATATGACTCCCATCTCTTGGCCAACGTAAAACGCTGAGACTTTTCCCCCAAATTTAATAATGTAAATTGTCTGATCACTTAGAAATATAATAGCATTAATAATAGTCTTCAACAAACCACATTTGAGGTATCATTGATGTCCAAAGCATAAACAATGCAGGTCGAATTGCACATTTTAATCCTTAGGATTATGGGTTTGTTCAAATCCCTAACCCCAAGCAATAGTAATAAGTATTCATAGGAAGCACCACCACTGAAAGAGCTCATCCTGGATATCTACAGCCCAAGGCTGGCAACCAAACAAAGCAGCCGAGTTCCCAGCAAATGAGAACTCTAACCTGGAATGTTAAAGAGGTTTCCTAGCAAAACAAAATAGGCTCTCGCTCGGAGATACCTTCTGGCCTCTTTAAAATGCACTGAGCCTGAGTGGTGAGACAAGAGGAAACCAGTGGGATTTTTTTCTGCTGTGAAGCCCGCACACCAGCACTGAGCAGAACAATTACAGAGAGGCCGGAAGGGCAGGATTTCCTCACGATTGCTGAGGAATGCTGGACACCCTCATTCCTGTGTGGAAATCAGCTGATAGGAAACGTGCTTTGAGGGAGGAAAAAAAATTGTAATTCCAACTGTGCGGCATCAACAGCCGGCCTTGCCATTTCTCACTCAATCTCTGCTGAGTCACTCAGACTTCAAGCGGAAACGGAAATTTCCAGTCCACGACTGCAGAGATGGTGGAAAGAGTAAGAAAAAAAAAAAGAAAAGAGGGAAAAAGAGGACTGAAGCAAAACAAACCCACCTAAACCATCACAAGGCAGGATATGTGACAGCCATGGTCATTTGAGAATTACACAAATGTTGCAAAACAAACAGGATGTCAGTTTTTTTAAGAAGGTGAAATTGCATTGCAACATTTTTAGGGTCAAAATAAACAACAACAAGGCCAAAGACTGGGTTTGCCACAGTTACTTAATTTCTGATCAAACTGATGGTCATCAACTCTTCAGTTCAGGTCAACAATGTGATCTCACTTACTCTAAGAGGGTGATGCTGTGAAGGCGTTTTACAGCAAATGGGATTTCTGATGTCAGCCTGGTATTTACCATTTTAGCTGTCAATGACATCAGCACACACCTACAGGCCAGGCAAACATTTATAGTCTCTCACTTTTTATAGAGAGCTCTGTCTGGTTTATGGCCTGTGGGTTTAGTGGTTCACAGTTAGAGTAGCTCATTCTGAGTCACCTCCTTAATGGTACAGACACAATGGTACTGCCAACTTCCAATGGAATGGGCCCATGTACCTTAAATCTCATTAAAACGATATATTTATCCCTGGGTTAAGATACATTTTTTTCACACTTGTAATTCTGAAAGGATGTTATCACCCCTTTCAATCTGATTTTATAGTGCCAATCCTAAATTGTGTTGCCTGATGTACAATGTGAAATAATGCTATTCATATTGTTGAGCGAGTTTACTGACAGACTACCAATCATAAACTACATAATTATTTAGTTCAAATGGCCCAAACCTTAACATTTTTTTGCCCAAAAGATCAAGTTCTAAATATGGATCCACCCATTTTAACATTTCAGCTGATATGACAAGGATATTAAAATTATATATTATTTTGACTGAATAAATGAAAAATGAATCACTATAATCTAAAATCTCAGTTTTAAATGTTACATGGGAATTTAGGCATCACATTATGATGTACAGTTAGAGAAGATTACATTTAACAGTGTTATTAAAATTGTGTAAAATGGTGACAAAAGCAAAATAAAATATATAATACTGACAAATAAATGAATAATAATAATAAAAAAACAAAACAATAATATCAGTCACTTCTAAACACTTATAATTTGGCAAAACGGACACCAACGGAAAGGTTCTCTAACTGTTTAACATTTCAGTAATCCAAATACAGGAAGCAGCGCCCTTGATGAAAACCAAACATCAGTTTTCCAAGCACAGAAAGTACAGTCACCTTGAAACCACAGCAACACTGGCCTGGACAAATGATTTTTCCAGCAACTCCGTTGCCTCTTTCACAGTAACCGCACTAACTGTTCTCAGTTTATTAACTATTCTCCTACATCCAGTTTTCCCAATTACATCAGTCTTTGCCCTGAAACATCATTAGTGTTTCATTATGTAACTGTTTAGCAAGAGGTGATGACACCTGAAACATAACACGGGTCTGAAGCCCCACGCCTCACATTTAGCTGACAATTAGAGCAACAAAACAGACTCCACTAAACCCACGGCCCAAATGAAATTTAGACCACAAACATCCAATCAGATCACAGCATGCAAAATAGTCTGAGCGGCACACATCCCTGTTTTATTTTAGGTCGTATATCTGGAGGATCTGTCTGTGGGAGGTGTTCTTTGTGCTTGCCTGGCAATGTGGCCATGTTTGTGCGTACCGTAAATGAATTAAAGAGAAGATTAATGAGTCAGGAGAGTGGGGCTCAGACTCCAATCTGTTCCGCATCTCACCGGGGAGATCACCATCAGCTCCCATTCTGCCCATTCTGCCAAATCCCAATGAGCTGGGACACACGCAGACTACATACATCCATATACATACAGATATTTGGTCACACATATGCAGCCAGATTTTCTGACCTAATCCTGCTCTTACAGGCAGACACAGCCTCTGGGGATATTTGTCAAGAAACAGACTGTAAGACTTATTGGATGATGCTGAAACAGAGCATGTATGCAAGTACAAGAATGGTGTGATGCCAAGATATAGTCATGCTTTTTAAATCACAAATGCTCCACAGTCTTCTTAAAAAATGTAATGAACTATGTGTTGGTGGCAACCTAACCAGCCCAAAACAACCAATTTTCAGCTGATTTGTCGACCACTTGCAGGCGAAGGGGAGTTCAAGAATCCTGTTTGAAACAGTCATTATTTTTGAAATTCCATTTGGTGACATTAGTGGAGCAGAAAAGATATTTCTGAGGAGTAGAACAAGGTGGAACCTAGAAAGAGACTCATAACAATATGACTGATGACACTCAGAGATGATATCAACACACTTTATCAGTCACTGCGCCTCCATCGTCATGGCCTTTTATTCATGGCTGATTCTAATCCTACAGATGGGGCCTCAGTTTTTTCTCCATAATCTGATTTTAACAAGAAGCTATATGGGAATGAGGGAAAACTAGATAGAAAAAGAGGGGCTTTACTGAAAGGGCCGGACAGAATATAAAACATACAGGATGAATAATGAGTGAGAAAGAGACAGAGGGGGGAAATTGTTCATGACCTGATTTTCCAGCATAAGCCAGTTCTGTTGAAGCAGAGCAACAGTCATGTTATGTCCAGAGCGGCACAGGCGAGAAAGCCGATCTGATCTCTACCCCTGTTCCTAATCTGGTATCAGCCAGGCATCACACACTCAGACTGAGCTTACATTCTGAGTCAGGCCACTTTGACTGTCTCCTACATGAGACAGTCATCTCTGAAAAAACCATGTTGAGCTCTGGTCTCGAATGACACCATCTCTTTATGACTTCATTTCAAAAGTACAAACACACTTATAAATTCAAACACAAGCACACTAAAATGCTTAAAAACAATGCTTGATTTACATAGAAAAATTATGTACAGTAATAAAATACACACACCAAAAAAAATCCCCCTACATTCTCTGCATAGCTAGAGGCTGTTCGGCACAGCACATTAGGAGCAAAAGTGAAGCGCAGATGACCCTTTATTAAAACAAAGCACATTTGCTTTTTTAAAGTCGTAATTCTGTCAAATGGACAAGGAGCATAATGTGGTCCACTGCTCTGTGGAACGGCGACAGAGCCGCTAAAAGGTTAGCGGGTCCTTTCAGTGGGCTGTTATTTGTGTTATTAGGGGCTAATTGCAGTGCGGTTCGATGATGCTGGATAATCTTGGCTAAAGTGCATTAGGAGAGCTGGGCTTAAAGATGCAGGTCACTCTTTCACACCACTGACCAACACACAGAGAAGTATGTGTGTTTGTGTGTGTCTGGAAAATTTTAATTAGCAAAGAGGAGCTTCAGCTAAGAAGCTAAACCCACTGGAGTTGAACGTGTACAAAAACACTGGAACAAGACGAGAAAAAAAACGTGTGGGAAAAAGTTGGCTAAAAATACACTAGGTGTATTCACAAACACTTAGGTGAGAGAAACTAGCGACATCACTGCTAACAGACAAAAATGTGCTTTAGTTGGGCATATGTGCATGCATTTAAAGGATGTTTCAACAAAAAATTAAAAAATCCTGTAATTTACTCAACCTTATATTATTTTAAACTCCGACTTTCCTCCATGGAGGAAAAGAGAAGAAATTTCGAAGAATGTTGATGCTGCTCTTGATTGGTGAGAGTCACATGGGTTTGGAACAAGTAAATGACAAACTTTTATTTTTTAGGTGAACAACCTTTTCAAAATCTGAAAAAAAAAAAAAAAAAATCTACATTTCCAACCTCTACCTTTCCAGCTACATGGACCAAAACAATTCTTTCCATGTTTGGGATGCTCCGTTTCCCCCCCGTGACCCTGGCAGAATGGATCAGACCAACCTTCGTTGAAGGTGAGGCCAGAACCCCATCTCCCCCCTGCCTGTGACATAAGAGGAGTACACTAGCATAGCGTTAGTCGTTTTCTTCATCTCTCTTCCCCCTCTTTCTCTCTCACTCGCTGGTGACAAGGCTGCAGGAACAGACTGAATCACACCATCTGTTTACTGCCATTTTCACTCAGTCAGCCACACACAAACCAAGCACACACATAAAGGCATGTGCATGATATAGTTAAAAAATGAAGTCACCTTGTGAAATATAAAAAGAGAACATTTCAAATTGTGGCGATGAACTGAGTCAAAAGGTCAGGGCTGAACTATGACCTTGAGAATATCAATGTTCAGCGCCACTGCCAACAACAACAAAAACATTTGCTGAAGCTTAAGCATGAAATGACAATGAGATCTGTTCCAGTGTCTATAGAGGACAACATCACATCTGGATCAGCGTCTCCACTGCTGCTGTCACTGTGTGTTTACAGCCAAGCTCCTCACCTGGACGCTGCAGGCATGCATGTGTGTGTGTGCACACCCGCAGCTCCTTTGTTTAAGGTAATCACATGCTCAGCGTGTGCTATACCTTGAAATAATCGCGCAAATGAGAGGCACGCGTGTGTAAATGCATGAAATGGAACAATAATGCACATATTGCATTTAAGATGCGACACACGCGGTCCAAACCTAGACACAATTGACCAGGAGCACAAAAGCAGCCGTATAGTCGGTCATGCGACACACAGGCGCAGAGTGGGCGGCGCTGATGTATCAGAGCTTGACGAATGATTGCGGGAGGCGGGCCGAAAAAACACGCATGGCCATCGCGCCTGCCAAATCGATAGAGATGACCAGTAAGGTGGAGGGATGATGGATGGACGGATAAATGCAGAACGAACGAGACAGAATGAAGTGGTGAACGGGGACACTGACGGCGGTGACGTGGTCATGTTGTTGCATGTCTGATCTGCAACACGTCCACCCACGTGAGAGCGAGGGAAAGGCGGGGGAGAGATGGGAGATAATATGACCAAAAAGAAGGGGGGGGAGGGGGGGAGGGGGGAGGGGGAGGGAGGTGAGTAGAAGGGGAGATGGGGGAGATAGGGGGGAGATAGACCAAAAGAAAGAAACAGAGAATCGAAAGGAAGGAAGGACAAGAGATGGGAGGCGGTTCTAAAAGTAAAAGTGATGGAGGATGGGGAGTAGGGGGTGGTCCCGTGGGTGTTCCTTGTGCAAACATGATAGACAATGGGACGAGGGCGTGTGTGTGTATATGGTATGTGTGTTTGCATTCGCATGCGTATACGTTTGATGAAACTCTCGGTAACAGCCATACGTCACACAAAGACTTCTGTTGTGGTGACAGTGATTAAAACGTGCTAAAGGCGGGCCTTTGTTTATCAGCATGCATGAGCGCATCACTACTAGGTGTGTGTGTGTGTGTGTGTGTGTGTGTGTGAGGTATGTAATTAATGATTGGTTGTGTTTGGAAGTCACTGTTCTAGTTAGGAGCAGAGTGATAGTGAAGGAACCTCGCTGGACGCTAATGAGGGTTTCAGAGGGACTAACACAACACACACACAGACACTAAAATAGGAGTAATGAACAAAGCAGGTGTAATAAGAGTGAAAAAGTATGGATCCCCCCTCCCACTGTATTGTTATTTTGCCCTCCAACTCTCATCGACTGCAAATAATTTATCCTGTACTAGCCTATTCGAACAAAGGCAGTTACCCTGAGCACATTCACATATAATTCAAGCCTAATTGGTAATATCCCCACGACCCCACCCCCTCAGGCACAGGACTCCTATAGTGGCGACTCATTCACGTCAGTCATTCCCTTTCCCAGTCCCTCTATTGAATTATAGGAAACAATTATTTAAAAATACTAGAACTGAATGACTTGCTCATGCATTCTTCTATAGATGCAAACAGTTAATAAATGATTAAGGATTTTTAACCCAAACCATCATGGTGGTCATGCACAAGGAATTAGTACTGTATCACTGCAGATCTCCCCAGAGCAGGAGAGAGAATAACACATCCTGACATGCAGGTACTGTAATACACCTGCATCATACAGCTGCCAGCAACTGCGTAGGCAAAGAAAATGATACAAAAAGGTAGTTGAAACTGTGGCTGTGTGGGAGGGGAAAACTAGCATGCACAAAATAATCTTGCGTATACGAGAAGTGTATGAGTGAGAGTGAAACATGAAATGGGCATTCCCAGCTTCTCCCCCAGCAAGGGGACGTCCCAGTGCATACAACAATAATTGCTGGCACCCTTCGGTTTTTGCATCAGCTGCTTTTAAATCTCACTACAAAGCATAAACTGAGATGAATAAATAGCATGAGAACCCCCCACCCACCATCAAAATTGCGTCGAGGTGTGGAAAAATGCTCACTAGAGAGAGTTCGACCGTGAAATCGAGCGTGCATGTGTGCTTATGAACGCCACACCACTGGCCTGATTGAGACAGAGCATCCTAAAGACAACTGCTGCACAAGTTCAGACTGAAATTGATGCCGAATGTGACGGAGATGAAGAGGGTTGAGTGGGAGTCTGCAGAAAGGTGGCCTACATTCATATTGTTACATGCACGTCTGTCTTTTGTATGTCAGACACGTAGACGTCATTTTCCTTCCCCATTGAGGAAGTGACACGAAGAGCACACTCCCACAATTTCTGCTCAAGACGAACCAAAACTGCAGCTGGGTGCCTCAGGATGTGAAACCTCAAGAATTCATTCATTAGCCCATTGTAGTGCCATTCAAGTCTTCAAACACAGCATAATAAATCGCCCAACACTTTCATCGTCCTCAACAGTGGGCATCTAAAGCTGCACAGACTGCAGTCTTTCATAAGTTCATTTTCCGATTCTAGCCGACAGTGCTATTCTCTAGGGCAGTGTTTCCCAACCGGGGTGCCGTCTGTCGAGAGCAGGGGTGCAGTGTAAAAAATAATTTTTTAATATTTTTAAATTGCTAAAATATTCAAAAAAGCATCTATTATATAATATCCATTTCTGATGTTGCCAATAATTAGAGATGCACTGAAATTCCGGCTACCGAAAATTAGTTCACCTCTCAGGATTCACTTGTTTGTGTGTTTGTGAGATATGTGTATTATCCCGCTCTATGCGTGTGTGTGCTCCGCTCAGTCGCTGATGGCCCAAGTGAGTGCTCCACTCATATACCGTTCATGCGAATCGGAACAGCAAAGTCCACTCAAAAATTGAGCCGACAGGAAACATCTATGTAGTACAGTATTGTTTCTTTCTGCAATAGCCCTACTGTGTTGTAAAATGGTGTGGTTTGGCAACTCTGGTAACGCTGCCCTCTCATTCATTGATCTGCTAACCGCTATGTTATGCTCACGTGTTCTGATAATAGCCCAATAGCTTTCTAGGACTAAACATTATTTGGATAATTGGTAAAAAAAATAAAAATAAATGTAATATCTTAACCCTCCTGTTAGACCTACCTGAAAAACAAAAAAAAGCAATTAATTTAATTCGAAGGCCTGTCGTTATTTTTTATTTGTGCTATCATTATTTCTTTATTTGTTCTTATTTTATTACTTATTGCTTACTTGTCATTTTTTATCAATTCAAGTTTGAATTAATCAAGCTAAATCCTTTCCATGCTACGGCACCAAAATTACCCCACTGTAAAATAAAAAAAAAAACACTGAGTGAGCAAAAAAATTGTGAGAATAGCTAGTTATAATGGTAATTAAATAATGTTTACATATGTATAAAACCCTACATTAAAATCTGTCATATAAATTGGTCTCTTCATTAGAAATTAGCCTACTGATTGCCACCATCGATGGACAAAAAATTTAATAATATTTAAAATATCTGTATGACATTATAATCTGCAGTCCTTCCCTGTTGTACCGAATATAATATACTTTTCAAATTATCACATCGAAAGGTTAGGAGTTAGAAAATTCAAGAGATTGTGAAAATAAATTTTGTGCTAGGGTGCCCCAAGTGTGTAAAATTCCCAAAAGATGCCAGCGGGCGAATACAAAACAAGGTTGGAAACACTGCGCTAGGGGCCTGTGCGATATTGAAAAAAAATGTGGGATACGCGATACCTGTTTTAAAACAGTGCGATATTCGATATGATATGGCTAAAGTGTTGAAAAATCCATTTAAATATATTTAAAAATATTTAAAATTTTAAATTATATAATCAATTTGTTTCACCATTTTTATTGGAAAAGATAAAGCCATCACTCAACTTCTGAAAGTGACCTGGCCAGCAGTTGTTTTAGCAGTACATAAAAAGTAATGTCACAAATCAGAAAGTAATTTTAACATCAATGTGAACAAACAAAAAAAAATAAATACGATAATTGATATCTTGTGACCTGTTTTCATTACAACTGTAGTACTCTTCATATACCACAGCCAAAAAACATAGTCTGAGAAAGTCAAACATTGATTAAAGGCAAAAGATTTAAAGGCAGTGAAACAGTCAGAGTAAAAAAAAAAAAAAGGAAAGGAAAAAGAAGAAAAAATCTATTTACAAGCATAGATAAAATAAACAATAGTATTCAGATACAGAAATTTAATAATAAAGTGTAAAATAAAACTGCATAGTGTTAACTGTATAAATTAAATATAGATTAATCTTTGTTAAAGCTGTGTTTTGTTGTTTGATTAAAACATTGTGACATTCAGCAGCCGTTATTTATAGGCTGGCTGTCCCTTTTTAAATCCGAACGCACGGACAGTTAATGATACAACATAAGTTATTTATAATGATACACATCTGATTTCTTTCTCAGCTTTTTACATTCATTTAAAACATAACCGACTACGTTTACAAGAATGATCATCGAGACGGGCACTATTGACATAATTCTGTGTCTATGTGTCTGTTAAAACATAAGGAGGAGAAGGAGGAGAGGAGATGCGAAAGAGAAGCCGATTTATGTAACTCGGTTATTAGAGCGCAATCAATCTGGAAACGCGTCTCTCGTGCGCGCGCGACTTTGCACGTGTGCGGAGAAAAGAAGCAGAACTGGAAGCCAGAAGAATGAAGGAGAGTGTGCGAGATGCGGCTTGTGGGCGCGTGCTTCAGTGTGAGTCGCACAGCAAGAAGAGACGCCCAAAGAGTGTTGTGTTCTGCCAAACTTATTGCACATTAACTCTTTTTAATTTTGACCAGGATAGCGTAGGGAGGCAACAAAAAAAAACGAAAAAAAGATAATTGAATTCTTTTAATTAAAAGCATGCTGTTGATTGCTGGTGATGGAATAATGCAAGTTAGATTAATGCATCATATGTTTTTGAGTAGGGAAAAATCTAGGTTTCAAAGACAGTTTTCAAATGCTATTAAAAATACTGAGGCATGTTTATATGAATATTTATAATGTTTAAATATTTGTTGGTTTAATTGCAACGGCTTGATGTAAAGATGTTATTTTGTGAAACAATTAGATGCAGATGTTCGTCCTAACTTTAAAATGCGCGTATAAAATAAATGACATGAAACTATTGACTATGAACTGAAATGAAAATAAAAAAAAAAAAACAGGCTGGAGGCTTTTTCAGTTTATGCGAACAATGAAGACAGCAAGATTGTTTGAAAACTGTTTTTTTTTTTTATTACACATTTAAGATTTATTGCCACTGTTGTGTGCCTTAAAGTACTCATTCCTAAGGTCACATGCTTAGAGATTCAAGATCCAAATGTATAGATAAAATGACAAAGTTGACTTTTACTTTCTACACAGTTCCGGATTCTTTGTGCAATCAAGACATCACAAGACAGAAAAAAGAAACGTTAAGGGAAGAAAAAAAATGCACGCTCTAGAACAAAACAAAACATGATTTTGTAAATGACACATTGACAAATGAAAATAAGCATCTAAACTACAAAAAACAACTAACAAAACCAGTCTGCTAATCAGAGTCTGTTCTCTGCACCACTCAATAAACCAGCCTTGTTAAAAATGACCTTTACAATCCACTTCCATATCTCACCCTCACCCAATCAGATTGCAGCCCTGATCACAAAGAGAAAAAGCTGACTGGACCAGGACACCTCCATTACCTGCCACTCGTCCAACCTACATAAAGAAGAGAACCAGCACAAAGGGTTTTCACATGACTTTACTCATGCCCGCCTTTCATCACTGGACAGCTGATCGAGGGGAAATAACACAGAGAAAAAAAAATGAAAACAATAAAAAGACAAGATGAAAGGAAAATAATGAACTGTCAGTGCATTCCCCTCCATTCTCAACCATATGTGCTCATCTCCCACACGCTTTTGACTCTGCTCCGTTCTGTAGTTTCGATTGGGAATTAAGACTATAGAAATCAATAATCAGCTGACCAGTAGCTGTGGTTCTGCTATCTTATCTCCCATTCCTTTCCCCTCCAGAGTTTCAGCATCCCCACCCAGGCCCAAGAGAGGGCAGGCGCTAAAAACAGCCCCGTCTGGACCCAAGGGAGCCTTGCAGATTTGGCCATGCAAAACACGATCTTTCATCAATAACATCCACTTTCCTGGACTATTACAGTCTCTTAAAAGCTTCATAAAGTATTTGAATCTCAAATGGCAACAGAATTCTTAACAGGAAAGACTACTCAAAAATGTAAATTTCTGTCATTTACTAACCCTCATGTTGTTCCAAACCCATAGGACTTAATCTTCAAAACTAAAAATAAGATATTTTTAATGACACCTGCGAGTTTTCGGTACCTCCATTGAAAGTACAGGCAACTACAACCTGGAACTGGATTTATGTGGATTCGATTTACAACAGCTTTATGACCTTTTTGGATGTTCTAGCTCACTTTTGGTTACCTGGACTTTCAATGGAGGCACAGAAACCTCAGATTTCATTAAACCCCGGAACTAACATCTTCATGATGATGCTACACTTAAAAAACAGAGAACAGACGTTTTGTATTGAAAAACCTTCTGAATTACTGCGGGGCCGGAGGGCGGTGGTTTAAATGCAATGAACAGATATCTTCTGATCCAACAGGACAATTTGAGATGGAAATAATTCGAAACTATACACCTGAACAGGTTACATACATAGGAAAGCGCCCTTGGGCCGAATCCAACATGATCATCCAATCCGCGAGGCTTCCCCACTAGCGGGGCTCATCTCCTTCTCCACGCACTAACTCGAAGAGAGCACACCAGCGGGCCCCTCCGAAAGGCAAAACCAGTCCCACGATGCGGAAGCGGAGGCTAAAATGCGGGGGCGAAAACAACTGGCCCACAAAGTTGGGACAGACGCGAAATAAGACGGAACACCACACACTAATCCAATCACAACTCTCGAATAAAAAGAGCTGTTGGCGGTAAGCACTGTGAGGGGGCAAGGGCAGGTGATGTGGGAGCTAGCGGGACAGGTCAGACTGGAATAGCCTTAGCGCCTCCTTTAATGCATCCAGACCCCCAGTCCCCGTTTGTTGACGTGGGGGGTTGAGGGGTTGAATGTGGACGGGGCGGAAGAAGGGACCTGGCGGGGTCCCAGTGGAATCCAGTACTGTTCCGTTCAGGGAGCATTCCCGAGGTGTTGTAGGAGGTGTGCACTGCACAGAGTTAGTGGATGGCTCTCTGTGTGCCAATTCAAGGTGGGATTGTTTAGGGGTTAGTTCCTCTGTGAGAGTTCTATTAAATTTTAGAATAAACACAAAAGAAATTACAACACAAGTGTACGGGAACAGCCGCTTGAACGATCTGGAATTTGATGCAGAGAATACTAACGAACACAATACATTTTCAACAAACGGAGAGAGAGGGAGGGAAGCGGGCGTAGCAAGGGAGGTCAGGAGAGTAGAAAGCTGTGGAAGAAAGGTAGAAGGAGGACGACAAAGGAGGAGCACTGAAAAGTAAAAGAGCCGATTTTTTCAGGGCTCCTAGCTAATGCAGGGAACCCTGGGATCGAAAAGGAACAGATGTAGACCTACTCAAATCACTGGGAATCCTATGAAAGGAAAGCATGGACCTGTCCCTCATCACCCCCTGCGATCCAAGAGAGTCATGGGATAACAATGTACACTGCACCTTGACAAAGGGGAGGAAGGGGGTGGAACAATTTTAGGAGCCACAGCCAGGGCCGGAAAAAGAAAGCAGCATGGCTCAGAATTATGATTCCCTCAGGTATGGGCAACAATCTCATAACGGGACTCAATGTGGGGTGTGCCAGAAGATCCAGGCAGAGGTCAAGCACAAAAGTAACCCAAAGTGCTTTAAAAATGTTTGACAAACTCAAGTAGAAGCTAAATGAAATACTTAATGTATTTGATAAGCCTAGTAAGGCTAACAGAATGGAACTAAAATTAAATTGAATTTATAATCTGTGAATTAATTAGCAGCTGAATTAACATATATGCACGATTAATAACAGATACAAAAATAGTATACAGAAGGTTTCGGGAATATAAAAACGGTAGAGATCACGAGAAGAAGGAATCAAATCACATTCTGCGACGTATATATTGGCTACTAACGAGTAGATAGATAGAATAGTAGATAGATAGATAGAACCAGTAAAGAGATTTAAAAAAAAAAAAACGTTATTTTAAATAACTGCAAGTGACTGTTTAGGTGATTTCGCTATGGACGACATCACGAGCGGCGGGGCAGCTCCACGCGTGAATTATCTGATCGCTCCGGGAAAAAAAGCGAGAAGTCTCAGGAAACAATGGATCAGACCAAGCAACGCGGCTGACACACAACAGAGAGCTCAGAGCACAGAAGCGCCAATGACAGAGGCGCTCATCCCTCATTTGGTCGCGGAAAAATTACCAAAAAATATATCTATTTTGTAACTTAAGAAATTCGGACACTCATTCTCTGTCCGAGTATAACGCATATTGCCATTGCTTTATTCCACATGTAATATACATAACATTTACATACATAGTACACGATGTGGTCGCACTTACTGATTCGCTGGATTGATCAGCAGACACTTCCAAGAGCGAATTATCTAAGATTATAATGTAGGGAAGGAGACACGCGGTGTTTACACAAACACAATGTCAACGCACAGCACAACACACATTCCCACAACCGCGACCGAGCGTGTGTGAACGACTGTACAACCACGTATGTGAGACTCCCAGACAAAGCTATCAGTGTTTTTGTCAGTGTTCTCAGAAACAACCATTTTTTGTAAAGCAGAAAACGGTTTACATGACAGTAGTGGTCTAAAACTAGACATTCTAAATATAGATTTAGCCATTCGACAAAGCAGTTTACCGCCAAGTGTTAGAAAGATGACACTAAACCAAAGTTTACGTCAACATTTTCTACCGTGTCTCACGTTATCGGATTAATTGAAAACGTTTATAAGATGAAAAGTGGACAGAACGGAGAAAGCGTAGGAAGAGCAAGCCAGCGCTACCAAAAACACGTCTGTCGGATCCTGCGGTTAGGATAAGTCAAACCAAAGAAGAGAAACAAGCTCCAGAGTTTTATGTGAAAGTCTAGTATAGATTAAGAGAAACAATATCAAATAGATAACTGCGCGGGCGCCCAGAATTCAAGAGGAAAGTAAATAATACTGCTGTGGGGAGAAAAAGGGGAAAAATACACGAAGCACGAGGCTGAGAAATATTTCTCTTTAAAGCAGACCTCCCCTCTCTGTGATAGGCTAAGCAATCACAAGCGACTAATGGACGGTCAACGAGTGACCGAACAAATCCAGAACCAATTAAGTAAATCAGAAGGCAAAAGTAAAGGCTCCGGCTTACTGAGGGACCACAAGCAGAGGGACAGCGAACGAGAGGGAAAAAAGAGCGAAGCCGTCAGCGGACAAATGAAATGGACTTAGGGAAAAGACCAATTCAACACTTTGCAGAGCAGGCGATGAGAACAGAATCAGCTTCAGTCCGAGGAAGAAAAGCACGAACCATAAAACATAAAAGGACAAATTCATTATATAGACATTCTTAATCTTTTATAGGTCAGCATACAACTAGCATTTACGCATGTAACGTGAAGTAAATCTAACACCCCGTTATGTGTATTTACCAATGGAAGACACAGAATACAATTTCACAATGCCAACATTATGCACGCATTTAAGACGAAGCGCAGTAGATTGAAGGGCAACCAGATATGCAAGAAACAGAGCAAATGAATAACAAGCCCTATATAACCGATGGTTCTTGCCAGCCAAGAATGCATTTCCTGTAAAATCCAAGCCAACTACGTCAATCTTTCCCCCTTCGGCTAGTTAGCCGTGTAGCTAGCGTCACGGAAGGTGGACTGGCTGTAAGTTACAGGGAAACGCGAAATCATTTGGAGGCGGGTGTAAAGATAAAGCTCCCATTTCAAAAACGCATCGCAGACCTTTGGTACTTACTCTGATATTTGGAAAGGCAAATTCCTGATCTCCCGCATGATCGATGTCGGCGTGTTTCTCCTCTGCTCTCCTCGACCAGAGCGCCGTCGGTGCAGAGCCGCTGTCAGCAGCGCTTCGGTGCTCTGAGCATTCAGCGGCGCTAGCTCAGTTCCGCCCCTTCTGAGCTGCTCTTAAACTAAGGGCCTATTCATATATTACAGCACATACAGTACATCAGATGTGGACTGAGTATGCTGGCTTACGGAGTAACTAAAGTATTTTTTTGTGAAACTGACGTACTCACTCCAAAGTCGTTAATTAAAGCTTAATAAAGCTAATACTGATGGACTAATCTAACGCGATACTCGCAACTTTACCACATTTGTGGGCCGTAAATTTACCCTGATTAAATTCTGCTCAGTAGTTTTCTTCATCTAACTACAAATATGTAGATATGTATACTTAACGGGCGGTAAGAATGGGCATTTTAAATAACCGTAAACGGTTTGAGCTCACTAAACAAAGAGTGGCAGAATTACTATGGTAACCTTTGTTACCCCAAAAACGCGCGTGATGCGTCTACTGTGACAGCGACACCCTGTGGCGCAGTTAATAAATATTCGCTTTATTAATTAGAACGAAATCCTTCATTTCATATGCTGGTGTTGTCGTGATATAAAGCATTTGTTTTCTATCTTTAAAGATTCAAGGAGCCTCCATCCAAGACTCTGTCAAACAAGAGACCCCTATTATAAAACAAACATTACTACATTATTTATGCATTTTAGATCGTTAGACAAAGTTAGAAATTCGGTAAGGGAAATGTCATAAAAACGTAAGGAAACTCAGTTCCCCTCATTGAAAACCTGAAAGAAACAACATGTACAGGTAGGAGAAAATTCAATGGTTCAGACTTCAAACTTTATTGATTACTTCACCAAATGCTTGTAAGATTACATCACAATATGTATAGAGTCGAACATTATTCTGTATATTTTACATGAAAACTTTACACATCGCATTTCTTCATATACTGTATATATTTATATTTCCCAGTCTCAATGGGAGGCAAAGTAGACATCCATAGTTGCAAGGGAAGGAATGCTTTTCAGAAAATATTTAAATGCACTTCAAGAATGAAATACATACTTAATGAAAATGAATTGGGAGTTGAATCTGCACTGGTAATACACTAGTAAGTCATATGCTGCAGGGGTTTAATGGAGACATACCTGGATTATAAGGTACATTTGTATTCCTGTATTTCCCCCACTTCAATTGTTTTATGATAATGTGACTGGCATCCATCACATAAACTTGCTGATTCAGTCTAACTCCAAATCAAGAGCGAACAGCACTTGCAAAAATGAAATATTAAAAAAAGCAAACTTTAGTGCACTAAAATTAAATATTCATTAGATGTCTTAAAGATTTCAATGATAAATCTCTCTCTCTCTCTCTCTCTCTATATATATATAAAGAATGGGGGGGAAAAAAACTTTAAAAAATGCAATAAATTTGAATATGATGGAAACCAAATGAGCATGATGTGTGTCATGTAAGGAATGGTAGTGTCGGCCTGGTCTGGATTAGCAAGCGTAAGTATTGACATGTAAAATAAACACAATGCTTTGAAGGCAACCGTTACATTCTTAGGACAATTTGGAGTTTAGTGTGAACACATCGAAACCAAATTAAAGTCTTTTACCCCAAACTAAAAGCATTTAAATGCAAAAACCTGCTTGAATGAATTTAAATCAGAGATGATTGTTTAATTGTATGATGAATCAATAAAAGACAATGAAAATGGGCCATTGTTGGACCTTAAATCCTTAACAAATATACCATTATTCACAGGCGCAAACTCATTGCACATCAGGTGTCTTTTACAAGCTCTTAATAACGGGATGATCTCATTTCTGTATTTCTCTTTCTTCAGCCTTTAAAACAGACAAAATTTTAGATAGGACAAAAGGCAAAGCAATGAAATCAACAGACGATCAAAAACCAGATATACAGCAGTACTGGTAATAAATTATTTTCGCAGCCATCCAGAAGAAAGTAAAAAAAAACAAAAACAAATATGACTCATGACTCTAACAACACAGATGAATGACAGCAGAAGCGTCACCCTGCTGGGTCACAGTGCTGTTCTCTCATAGGGGAGAGACTGATGGCGTGAGTCAGGAACGGCAGGGGAAAGTATGGGACAGTCACACAGTCATTCTGCGTTCCTGTACAGTCCTTCAAATCACAGCAGAGGCTTATACACGCAGACCATCCATCCACTTTACAGCCTCGCTTTCTTCCCAGTTCATCTCTGAGCAGTGTTCCCAGTTCTGATCCGCGTTATGATGATGGTGAAGGCTGCGCTCTGCCCAATTCAGGAGCGGCGATGTGGAAGACGGAACCGATGCGAAGGAAAAATCGCCGCAAAGCAGCGCGAAGCTCCGGAATGAGGTCGAACTGCATCATCTCACACAGATGGTGGTAGTAGCAGGAGGCATGAGGCTTGAACTGAAAGAGAGATGACAATGTTAGGCATTCATGAGCTCACATCATTTTATTTTATATTGTTTTATTTAAAATTTAATTACATTTAATTTAAGTCTTAAAGGGATAGTTCTCCCAAAAATGAAAATTACTCCATGATTACTCCATGACACCCGATATGACTTTCTTCTTTCAGACAAATACAATCAGAGTTACATTAAAAAATGTTGTGGCTCTTCCAAGATTTATAATGGCAGTGAATGGTGGTTGAGATTTTGAAGCCCAAAAAAGTGCGTCCATCCATTATAACAGTGCTCCACACGGCTCGGGGGGTTAATCAAGGCCTTCTGAAGTGAATGGTTGGAGACACGTCGTGAGTTGTGTAAGAAAATATCCATAATTAAACCCTCGCATATCCAGACTTCAGAGACGGCAGAAGGTCATGGGAAACTTTTTTTCCCTTTTTCGGCACCGCTTTGAATGGCCAAGACCCACCCAAGAGGCCATATGACTGACAAGTAAAGCAACAAATCACTCTTTGTTTTGTGCCACGTCATGTTTATGGGCGTGGAAATGTCCCCACAGTAACAGACCAGTGTGTAAAACTCTTGGACATATTTGAAACATTCTATGCCGTGAACTTTAGATATTTCACATACTTTTGAAAATCCAGCTTGTAGTTGTGATCCTAAAAAGTGCTCATCACAGCTGGAAACACAACGGCTTTCTTCTTCCATGAGGGGGTTTGGTGCCACGGCATCTTTATTTCGTGGCGGAATGTTAAAGAACGTTGTTTTGCTCTCTCCTCACTGCACTTCCGCTACACTCCTACTACGGTCAATCCGCGAACACCACTCTCCGGAACAAGCGTTGACAGAGGAACGCGGAAGCTAGAGATTACGGTTTATGAAGTTTTAAATATGGATATAAAAACACATCGATTTGCATCAGGAGGCCATTATTAACCCCCAGGAGCTGTGTGAAGCACTTTTTATGATGGATGAATGCACTTTTTTGGGTTTTAAAATTTTGACCATCATTCACTGCCATTATTAAGCTTGGAAGAGCCAGCACATTTTTAATATAACTCCGACTGTGTTTGTCTAAAAGACAAAAGTCATAAAGTACATCTAGGATGGATTAAGGGTGAGTAAATCATGGGGTAATTTTAATTTTTGTGTGAACTATCCCTTTGTCTTTTCAGTTAGGGGTTTCCCTTAAAGACCTTTTAGCAGAGTGTCAATCTGGAGTGGAATGCCGCTGGGAAAACCTGATATTATCAGAGGAGTGATGAATGGAAAAGTGTATTTTAGTTATGGACAAGGAAAATCCCCAGGGCTGCCAGTAGATTGTCTGTGTAATAGCACAGGTCTCTTTTACATATAAAGGTCATCACACACCTGCAAGCTGGTGTTTCAACAGGATGCTTCCTGTAATAAAAGCCTTAACTCAGACCCCTGAAGGTTAAGAGAGATATCCAAAACAAGTCTCTCCTTCAGGAAATAACACCCATTGGCTAATTATCAGACTCACCTGTCTGGTTAATAAGGACACTATTTTTGCCTTCCGTTTTTCTTGGTCTTAACGTGGAACATGTCAATATTTTACAATATAAAACCAAGATCTAGTGGCTGAACCCAGCCGGATGTCTACTTAATGTCTCAATCAACATGAAAGGTTGACCACTGTCTTTAACCATCTGATCAAGGACCTCAAGTTGAATTGTAAAAAAGACACAACCGGTGTTGTGACTCTTATGTTTAGAAAAATGTAACATCATTCATAAACTCCACATGGTGCCAAATATATTGAATATTCCAAATTTAAAAAGAAAAAATAAATATATTTTAATCAAACAAAAAAACACTTTCATGGCTGGTAAGAAATATTTATTGGCTGTTGAGACAAAAAGTTCATTTTGGGCCCTGCATCTAATGTTCTGGTTCAGTGAGAGGGTGTGTTTGTTTATGTATGTTATTACTTTGTCATCAGGCAGTCTGAGTGTCCGGGTGAGGAGCAGCAGCAGGAGACTTGTCCAGGCTTCCCGGTGGCTCTCTGAGGTAAGACTGATGAAGTAAGCCAGGGCTTCACTACACACCCTAAATCAAACACACACATATATTGTTACTGTCCCAATACCTTCCCGTACAGCATATGTAAATCAGACCTTGATTATGAGACTCATCCCTCAATGTTTTACATAAAACAGTTCCTACTGCTTTTTTTTTTTTTGAGTCATACAATTGATCTGATTATTACACATCCAGCAATGAGTGCAGCATCTATATTTTTAGTGCTTTCAAATCATGTTCATAATGTCAATAATAATACAAAATAATAATGAATCAACTCAATTGCAATTTCTTCCAACAATAGGTGCATCTGAACACGTAGCACAGATTGTATTGTATAAAAGCAGCTGTCTTTGTGTTGAGCTTGGTGAGCGAGCGTGATTAATGAATGAGTCAGACGACTGCACTCACTGCAGCAGGCGTGTCTGGATGTCTGGCCAGGAGTCTCGCAGCTGCGTGTCGGAGTACATGCGAAAGAGGATCCTCAGACTGCAGGCCAGGCTGCTGGTCTCCTGCTTCAGAAGATTCGGTTTTGACTTCCCCTTAAAGCCTACATGCAAGATTAATAAAAGACACGCACAATAAGAAAAGACAGTCTCCTATAAATGTCAACATTACCACAACCCAGACGAGGAAATACAAGAGTGCGGACCTGCTCTCCAGAGCGCTGTCCTCTGCTCATTGTTGGAGTTGAAGTCCTTGGCAAACCTGTGGGACTCGAGGAGGCAGTCAAGCAGTTTGAAGAGGTGTTGTGATGACAGGTGTCTGTACATGCCCTGATCGGCCTCTGTCTCTCCCTCTTCTGCTTGCTCAAGTGCATCTCGCTATTGGGAAACAGACAGAGACAGAACAAAAGACACTTAAATTTAGCACTAAGCCATGGTATCAACACCATAAAGGGCTGTTCACACAGGCTGCATTCTCACAGTTATTAGTTGTAATTCATAAGGTTTTATGGAGTTTACTTTCAAACAGAGGTTATGTGAACACACCTGAGCAGCCGCCATGTTCTCAGCATCCTCCCTCTTGCTGGTAGCCGGGTAGAATACAATGTTGTCTATGGTCTGAATCAACTCCAGCTGTACGACACACTTTATAAGCAGCCCTGCGAACAGCCTGTGGTCTGAGACCCCTAGATCAGAGTAAGAGAGTAACATGTTCAAATTCACAGAAGAACTCAGAAAGGTGATCTGTAAAGTGGTATGAGGATTGGGCAACAAGGTTGTCCAGTGTTGTTTTATTTCACATTCAGATCAGCCTCCATTCAATCTGCAATTTCTTTCCAATACGTTCTCAATGGACAAAATCACATCCATATAATTTTCGCTTGTTCAATGAGCACTTTCACATGGATAAATGTCAATAATAGAGAACAAAAGTCAGTCGAGTTTTCAGTTTCATGCCGACTTCAAAAGAGGAAGAGCTCATATTGTTCAAAGGGAATGTGGCTGTTGGTGGAAACTCTAAACTGTTATGTGGCTTCAGCAGCTTATCAGACTTCTTTATATTTTGGACAAAGCAAGCAAGCTGTGTGGCATGAGGTTAGGTTTGAAACTCTCAGTACAAGGGTAAATCCCATTGAAACTTCAAAGGGATTTTTTTGTTCTGTAATAGATTTTTTTGCATTGTGGTAACAGGGAAATGGAGACTTCATTTTCTTTAGTCAAATCTAACTTTAGATTTTTTTCTTTTGATTTTAGAGTGACATACACTACCATTCAAAAGTTTGGAATCGGTAATACTTTTTACAATGAGCACGTTTACATGCACACCAGTAAGCTAATAACTCACAAATATCAGCTTATTAAAATAATCAGGATTCCCCGTTTGCATGCACATCAGTAACCTGACAAAGCAAGTAAGCTGCGTTTATATGACTTTATTAATAAATCTGGTTATTTCCCTTTAGTGACATCAAAATATAATCATTTGCATAACTGACTCCTAGTATTCCATATGTTTGTCAGTTGTGATGTTAAATAAAGCTTGCATGTCAGTGCGAAACTTA
Source organism: Sinocyclocheilus anophthalmus (assembly GCA_018155175.1). Classification (NCBI taxonomy): domain Eukaryota; kingdom Metazoa; phylum Chordata; class Actinopteri; order Cypriniformes; family Cyprinidae; genus Sinocyclocheilus; species Sinocyclocheilus anophthalmus. The sequence goes on from JADLZN010000732.1 coordinate 841,971, forward strand.
CAGCTCAGATCCTCTCATGCAGTTATAAATGCAGCGTTTTGACTGAACCACTTCTAATTCTGCTGCACGAGATGAGAACATAATTTTCTGAGCCTGAAAAGAGTCTGCTTTTGTGATGTATTTCCTTCTTTCTTTACTGCAAAATGTTTGCTCGGTCTAGATGCGCTTAAATCTGCACTAACGATGCGTTCCTGTCACGTATCACACATGCGCACTTCAATAAGCCGACAGAAAGCAGGTTATTGCGTTTACATGCTGTGCGAAATCGGGGTAAGAGGTTTATGCTTATGCCGTTTATGACCTTACTCCGATAAAAGAAAACGGGTTACCGCGTTTACATGACCACGTGCGTTTTCGGTTTACTAAGCATAATCGTAAATTGTAACATTTTATTACATTTTAAAAGAACTGATTTATATTCGCATTTATTTTAAAATGGAAGTTATTCTTGTGATGAATTTTCAGCATCTCCAGTCAATCTCCAGTCTTTAGTGTCACATGATCCTTCAGAAATCATTCTAATCTGCTGCTCAAAAAACATTTCAACATTAAAATTGAAAACAGTTGTGCTGCTTAATATTTGTGGAATTGAGGATTCTTTAATGAAGTTTAAAATAACTTAATTTATTAGAAGTAGAATTATTTTGTAACAAAGTCTTAACTGTCACTTTTGCATTGCAGCTGTACATACTGGTTTGGGATTTTCCTTTCCATGTTTCATCACTGGCAGTGGACATCTGACTGTGTCCTCTCTCAGAAAGAGTCCTCTCAAAGCTGCTCTGCGACTGAGAATCAACCTCGGCGTCCTAAAACACAGACAAACACACACACATATGAAAATCAGAGCCTAATATGCAAATGTACAATATAAATAGCAAGCAAAGCATGGTGGGTGTGTCTTAGTGTTAGCAGAGTGTAGGACACAATGTATGACAGAATAAAGGCTTATACTTGCTTGATTGTGGCTTATTATTTGTGTGTATTCACAATATTTATTTATGTTATTGTAATCTCACCATGTGTTTCCCTTCTCCCACCTCCTCTTCCTGTCCAGCTGGTCGCCATGTCAGCAAGCTGTTAAGAGCAAAGTCAGAACCAAACTGAGAGAACATTTCATAAGCAGAGCCCAAACAGCCTTTTCAAACACTCTTCGATTTAAATATCAGCGGTCATATCAACACCTGTCAAGAGTTGGAATATATTGGCACATCTGACAACCCAAAAAAGTATTTTCTAGATTTAGCTAGAAAATACCAAAAATTCTAAAGTGTGATTTGAATTCATTTAGATTAATTAGCATATCATGTCTTTTATTTAATTGTTTTTGTCTATTTGTTTTTTAGAGATCGATCGACAACTCTCATCAAAACACATCCAGACGGAAGGCCGTTAAGTGTCATTGAAACAGATGGTGGTGTGCAAGAGTGTCATACACATGAGGGCTGGTGGTCTGGAAGATATCCAGCATGCAGGCACAGGTGACGTCCCACACCTCCGGACTGAACTTCTCCCCGTTCAGGATCACCAGGTTCTCCAGACAGTTTGTGCCTGACCGCGCTAGCTGCTCATTATCTGAGAACAGAGGCGGAGTTGTGAGTGTAACACACTAACACTTTCCCTGTATTACCACACCCTGCTGATTTAAAACACTACCACCCACAGGGTCAATATGTTTCTCCAAATGTGACATGTGTAGGCGTCACATTTGAAATGTCCATCGGGAATGAAGTACAGCAAGTAGCAGGGCAATGTCTTAAAATTCTTAAACTCTCCCTCATGATTAGCGCAACAGATGAGCGAAATCCCCACCTTGTTTCACACACCACTGCAGCTGTGCGAAAATATCCGCCAGAAGCACCTCGCTGAGAGGCTCATAGAATTGCGTGAACACATCGCAGATAGCGTAGAGGGCATGGTTACATGTCGTTGTCATCCACTCTGTTTTCTATGAAAAGAAAAAACATGTATGTGATGCATCCATCTTATTTTACAATGTGGAAGTAAGACATTTTCTATCAATGTGCAAGCCTTACGATTTTTTAGCCACTATAGCTAGAAGAATAAAGATATAAGCTACAAATGACTGCATCTACTCTTACGTAGGGATGTATTGATGTGCCCTGAGCCAGTTGAAAATTGATAAAAATGTGTGATTATTCAAGTTGGTCGAGATGTTAAATGAATCGCAAAACATTTGTGGGTGAGGTTTAATACGATTGTGTTTCTGAAGAGAACTGACCATCTTCGGAAAGGTTATATGGTGTTTTCTTTTCATCTTGCCTCTGTGTAATGCATATTAAAGTAGTGTTCATAAGCACAGTGCTGTTTTGTTTACAGCAGTAACCGAGGAAACGCTGTGTATCTCTGCTGTTCTTATAAGCGCCACCTGCTGTCAGAGAGTGAATCTGCGTTCTAATTCAGCTCGTCTGCTGTTTTTGTTTTGTTCAGATGTTTTATGTAACAATTTTACAAAGCTAGAGTCAAAGTTGGAAAATTATGCAATCTGAAAAAAAATGCTCATGCTGCATGTATGTAGCATCTTTGTTTGGATTGTAATTAAAACGCAGTGGTTGCCTCTAATTTTAAATAGAAAGAGCACAGGCAAAGCCTTGGCTTAAGATTTCAGAGAGATTTCTTTCAGTTGTATTATTTATTTGATTTGGGATTTGTTTTAAAATTTCAAGTTAGTATATTGCTTGACATTTTCAATTTCACAAAGTAATGTGCAGCATTGAAATAATAAAAAGATACCTTTTATCATTTGGTTTCAACTTCATTTTGTTCCAAAAAATCGTAAATCGAGTAAATCGTTACATCCCTAATCCTACATTAAAAATAAGGTTGATACAACTAATAAAAAGCTAATAAAAATCAGCTAGCTACATTCAGGTTATATAAGGAGGAAGTATTTTATAATTCATCCATTAAGAATCAGTGGAAAAAATATTTTTAAGATAACTTATAATATATTATTCCAGGGATTTTTGGAAAGTTTCAGGACATTTTCCACGCCTTTGCAACCCTGCTTGAAATGAATCAAACTTCCCAGTGCTACTACTCTAGTAGGCATGTTAGTGAAGCATCTTTGATTATTACTTCAGATCGCTCAGTTTGAAGGTTGCATGCACAAAATAACGTGACAATATCGGTAACATTTTGTCCTGCTACTAGTGGGAAAAAGTGGCCTGTTATTGGACAAGCTGAAGTATTTTGAATACAGTTGAGCTACTATCACATTATTGAAAATGTATATAGGTTAGCAGCATTGCTAAAGTTGGTAGAATTAAAGTTGTGATTGATACTCACTTCAGTTTGCTGCTCAGGGAGCTTCATGTTGTCGAATATTCGGAAGATGATCCGAAAGAGGTCATGCCACCAGTGCTTTTCAAAGGTGTGTCCGTAACTCTTCATGATCTCAAACATGACAGTCAGACCCCTGCATGACACAAGCCCTCTCAGAATAAGCTCCAAACATCCACATAGTTTCTTTGTATGGAAGTGAAGATGGGGACTCACCTAGTCCTGACATCTAGTTTGCAGCGGTTGATGATGCAGGAAAGCTCAAACAGGATGGGGAACCAGCCTCGCACCCAAACGCGGTCACCAGGGGCCACATTCATGTCATCACTAGTGTATTCCCTCAGTGCCTGGAAAGGGGAAGAGTGACTAAAATGTCATTTTTGAAGCTCAGTTGTCATGAGTAACAAAGGCTGAGGTGACAGCACTCACCTGCGGCCTGTCAGACACGTATTTAGCGCAGTGGCGGATGAGACGAATGGCTTCCATACTGGTGTCAGGAAACGCAGCGTTACACACAAACTCTGACAAACACTTGACTGCGTCCTGAAAAGAGTCGATGGCTGCGGCAAAATGCTGCTGAAATGTATTCACTGTGAGGAAACAGAAAGGATAGACATGAGAATGATGTTTTGTTTATAAATGTTCAAGATGAAAGTTTTAAACTAGTTTGAATTTTACGGTACTTACTAACAATGTGTCCTGTGGTTTGAAACGCGAGGTCCACAATGTTCTCATCATGATCTGATGCTGCTTGATGGAACACAGAGAAGATGTTCTTCCAGCCAGAGCGAATATTAGCAGCCTGGGAGTTCACCATCTGGGCCACACATCGTATAACCATGTCCCGGATAGTGGGCGACCTTTAAAATAGATGAAGTTATTGTATTAGTAACTGAAATGCATGGCTTCAAAATTAAAAAAATATGCTAAAATAATGACTATTGCATGATTAACCAAAATAAAACTGAAATCATAAATGTATTTAAAAGGCACTTTTATTTGAAAGGCAAAGGCTGTGATTTATTTAAATAAATATATGCACTGTGTTAGGGCTGTCAGCGGTTTTCCATCAAAATAAAAGTTTGATGGTTTAACATTTGAAAATGACATTTATGAATAAAAAAAAAAAACCATATTAAATATGTTTTGAATATTTGAATAATAGTAATTTCATATTAGTTTTAATGTAAATGTAATATTGTAAAATAATTATAGTTTTCTTAAATATCACGTTTTTCATTTCCCATGAAATATTCCAATAAATATTTAAGTTTTTATTTTTGTAATTTTTCTATTTCTATTTAATAATAAGAATACTATTGAATATGCCATATTGATATATAATTACAACATTTTGGCCAAACTGTCAATTTAGCACAGCAAACCTGTCATTTTTTTTTAAATTACATTTTAAAATCCCAATCTCAATTTTTATCAGGAGATTCGCAATAAGATTTTTTCCCCCAAATCATGCAGCTCCAGTGAGTGTTTTTTTAGGAAAACAACCTGCAAATAGCCTACTTATAGTTCTTGTTGCATAATAAGTTGGGATAACAAAATATTTTACCTCTGAATATTACACGTTTCTCCTCAAGTGTTTAAAGTTAACATGTTTCATCATGATGCATCAGATTGCATCATTTCTTTAGCTCTCCAACCATTCACATTTCTAACTCCCCTCTCCTCACCTATTCTTCTTCACGATGTGTTCAAATGGCCTTAAAAAGTCCTTCTGGAAGCGGAAATTGGCCAGTTCTCCTTTCTCCAGAAACTTCATAGAGAGTTGTCTCAGGGAGTCCACAGCAAAGATGGCCACGTCCTCATTAGGATTACAACCCACCTGCCAAATCAGAAATCACACAATCAGACTTGATTAAATCTGGAAAAAACTTTTCACTGGCAGCTTGAAGGTGCGGTCACATTAGCAAAATTTGACTGCACCTTTAGGTAAGGCTACAGACCTTGTTGAAGTGATCTCCGATGACCTGCCAAATGCGTGACCACTGCAAACGGATGCGGTTCATGTTGTAGTAGGAGATCTCCACTATCTTCTGCAGACTGAACATGCGCGGCTGGTGAGCAGAAGCCAGCTCGTCCATGGACACCGCACAGAGCCAACGCACAAAGTCCACTGGGGATGGAGCAGAGTTTACAATTAACACAAATCTCAGAGACATTTTGCCCCCAAATACATTATCTACACATCCACTGTCTACTGGCAGAACACATTAGTTTAGAACAGAACAGAGTATCTGTGTGAAAGTAAATCAACGTGGGTTGGAAGCAGGTAATTTCAATATCATGTACAAATTGAGTGTAAATGTCACTTAAAACATTACCTGAAGGTCAACGTGAAATTAAAATGGACAATTCTTTATTTATTAATGGAATATTGACATTTTTATCATAAATGGTTTATTAAATTATTTATTTAATTATGTGCCTACATAATCTTTAATCAAAGACCCTGTCAACGAATCAATAATTTCCTAATGAACATATAAAGTTACACTCTACATTTTTTTCTCATTTAATATGCAGTTCACCTGGATATACGTCACAATAGGGGAGAAAATATGATCACAATTTCAGTTTCCAGATGATTTGAACCCTCCGGAAATCTTACCAGCTTGGTTGCCTATGGCCAATCAAAATAATCCCAATCCCAAAACTAGACCATATCACACATCAAAATCATATCAAAACTTAAAATATGCCACTCCCATGCCTAAAATACATACTTTACAGTCAATGTTATGCATTATACACAAGTTTTACTTTACAAATCACTTTATAGTAGTCAAACACACATAAACCAGAGCCCCTCCCTCAAATACCCATAAACTAGCATAGTTTTATTATTGGTTGAAAGTAAAAATAAATGCAATCATTTCAGCCAAATAAAATAAAAAAAAACTGTGGACTTGGCAACCCTGTTTAACAGAGATCCAGAAGCAATACAGACAGAACAACCCCACAGCCCACACCTTGTAAGTCACTTATGATGTAATGGACCAAATGAATGAATCTCAGACCATAAGAACAAACCCAAGCTATGGTGAAAAGGGTAATAGCATGGAACGCCCACTTACACACTAAAAACATAAAACTGATTTTCCATTGCTCATAGAGCTAATAATGATATGTTAAGAATGCAGCGTTCCTGTTAATTTCTTGCTAATTACAAAAAAAAAAACAGGACACACCGACTCAAGTTTACCCGAGTAGAATTAAATGAATCTATTTCCACATAATCAACCCACACAGATATGCTCTCAAACAGTGACAGTTAACTTACTACATGAATAACCTAGCTACACTTCTCAGTAGCATGACAGCAGCTCAATTGTTTTTAAAATAGTGTTGCTTTTCCCAGTAACAAGCTATTTAGTGAGTAATAGTGAGTAATAGTGTAGTGTGACGTGTGCAAACTCACATCCTTGTAGTAGCAGTAGTCCTTATTTAGCAACACAACTACTTCAAAATGTATATTTAAAGTTTGACTCAATGTAATTAATGCTGTAGATCAAAAAGTTTTCATATAATGTTAAATATAGACCTTATTCTGCACAAAAACTCACAACTGCTACTTAAAAACCCTATCACTCCTGGGGGAATCCATGCTAATCATTTTTCATGTTTTACATCTACAAACTGAACCGCTCTATATATCAAACCCCTAGCATTTGCAGCATTGGGGAACATTCATCACCATGTTTTCGAATGAAATTACAGCATTTAAATTAATGTCAGTTTATTTGTTCAAGTTTGTGCGGTCACGTCCTGTAGCTAATTTTCTGCTAGATAAATAGTGCTGTAGTAATAAATTAATGATATAACCTCATAGTTACACTATCGTTTGGTGTCTAAGATTTAAAAAAAAAATAAACTAATAGATTTATTCAGCAAGACTGCATTAAATTGACCAAAAGTTACAGTAAAGAAACATTTCTATTTCAAATAAATGCTGTTCTTTTGAACTTGCTGCTGATCAGAAAATCCTAAACAACTCCATCATAGTTTGCAGCACAACTGTTTTCAAAACTGATAATAATAAATGTTTCTTGAGCAGCAAATCAGCATATTCGAATGATTTCTAAAGGATCATGTTACACTAAAAACTTGAGTAATGGCGGCAGAAAAAAAAAATATTTTTTTCATCACAGGAATAAATTACATTTTAAAATATATTAAAATAGAAAAGTTACTTTAAATTGTAGCAATATCTCACAATATTAGGGTTTTACTGTATTTTGATAGAATATATAGCGCTTAAGTGAGTATAAGAGATTTATTTCAACACTATTAAAAAAACAACTGACCAACCACATACTTTTGAATGGTAGCATATATGTTTAAAATATATTTCCCCCTTAAAAATATTCAACGCTAATGTTGTTACATTAAAACACAACCCCTACCAATTGCATTTCCATCAAGCCTGGTGGATCCAGTGAAGATTCTGGCACACAAAAGAGAGACGGAAGGTCAGACAAGGAAGCATAAACAGTAAGAACAACACTGTATGTTTGTATTGTCCTGTGATTCCAATGCACCTGTCCACAGCCACCACAACACTCTGAGAGCTGGTCTCCCCCACTGACTCCTGGATATGAGCCATCTGACGCTTGTCTGGACCTCCAACCAGAGTACCTGCAGGAGACCAATAATACTGTTTTGCTCCATAAGGAACATCGTCCACACACACCAATAAATAAACAATAAACAGACTGAACACTTCGGCCACATCCATGAGCTATTAACTGCAGTCGTACAATAGCCTACCTAAGCCGAGGGGCATGAATTCCTCTCCCCCTGATGGGAAGCCCTTTATGCTGCCTCCCTGGTCCCGGACAACACCGGAGATATAACGCGTCTTCACCCCTGTCCCAATCAACTGGGCCAACTCCAGCTGACTGATACACCGCAGAATCTAAACAAAGAGCAGGCAGATGTGTAGAGGCTGGAAAGAAACTTTAGCAAATCAATAGTTTTGGAGGAGAGCAGGGGTTTATGGCCACCAGCGGAGCTGAGTTGCATGACTTTGCGGGGCTCAACAAAATGACCTGGATGACCAGCTGAGTGTGAAAGTGTTTTAGGCCAGTTTTCTACTATGTATTCTACATTTCTTTTAAAGGATTAGATCACTCAAGAATTTACATTTCCTGATAATTTACTCACCCCCATGTCATCCAAGACGTTCATGTCTTTCTATCTTCAGTCGAAAATAAATTAAGGTTTTTGAGGAAAATATTCCAGTATTTTTCACCCTATAGTGGATTTCAATGGTGACCAACGGGTTGAAGGTCCAAACTGCAGTTTAAATGCAGCTTCAAAGGGCTCTACATGAGCCCAGCCGAGGAATAAGGGTCTTATCTACCAAAAAGATGTCATTTTCTAAAAAATTTTTTTTTAAAGTATTAAAAAATAATACTTTTTGTTAACCACAAATATTCATCTTGCACTAGCTCGACGTCACGCATTACGTAATCACATTGTAAAGTTGTGACGTAGATGGAAGTACCAACCTAGTGTTTACAAAGCGAACATGCAAAGAAAATCAAAAGCCCTTTACAAAAAATGGTAAAACAACATTGTCGGACAATTTTGAAATTTGAGGAGAAAATGAATTGGAGTTTTTCGCCCTACCCTAACTTTTTGAACCAGAGTACACGGACAGAGAACTAACGTTTCCAACTTGATTACGTAATACGTGAAGTCGTGGACGCGCATCGCAGAGCTAGTGCAAAACGAGCATTTGTGGTTAAAAAGTATATAAATTCACATTTTTAAACGATAATTTCACTAGATAAGACCCTTATTTCTCGACTGGGATCATGTAGAGCCCTTTGAAGCTGCATTGAAACTGCAACGTAGACCTTCAACCCGTTGATCCCCATTGAATTCCACTATATGGAGAAAAATCCTGAAACGTGTTCCTCGAAAACCTCAGTTTCTTTTTCGACTGAAGAAAGAAAAACATGAACATCTTGGATGACATGGGGATGAGTACATTTTCAGGAAATTTTAATTCAGGAGTGAACTAAACCTTTAATGGAAAACCAGGAGTTGATTTGGGGTAATTACAGCACACTTTGAGGACATTGCTGACATTATGCTCAACTCTATTCACACGCTCTGATGCCCACCTCATGCCAGGAGTTTCCCAAGTAGTTTCCGTCGGTGTGGGCGACCATGATGAGAGTCTTTATGGTATCAATGTTCTTCTGCTTCATCTCTGTGATACTTGAGCTAGCGGTGAGCAGCGTAAACCGGGCCAAGGCCTGGATGTAGGCATCTCTCTCCAACTGTGAAACAGAAAAAAGTAAGAACTAAATAAAAAAGGCTTGAGTATGATTTGTCACGTGAAAAGTGTAAAAACACAAACCTGCATGTTGAAGATGCAGGCGATCCTGATTGCACATCGGATCCCCTCCAGACAAAGAGATGCCACGTCCTGATCGTCACAATCCTGGAGTCCTACGCTGAACGCCGCCAACAGAGGAGTCCAGGCCAGCTATTTTACATACATCAAAACACAGAGACATACATACTGAAAAATGAACCCACAGATAACATACTTTCAAAGTTGAACTTCCTTTCAACCTTTACAGACTGAGGAGTGAAACCACAACATCCTGGAACAGTATCGGATCATGTCTCCTCCATGACTTGCTCATGATCCTTTTGACCTAACAATGACTTTCTGTTCCAGTACCCAGCTGGCATTGAACTGTGGTTTAATGGACATGTGCCATTACCTTGAACATGGGCCGGACGTGCTCTAGGTGAGTAGCACTGAAGAAGGGAGCCTGAGCGTGACTTACAGCCTCCATCAGAGCTTTAGCCGTTTTGGCCATCTGCTCCATCTCCATGTTATACAGCAGCCTTCTCTGCTTCTCATTGGCTACATCTAACAGGAAGACAAACAGCTCACGTCAGCATTGAACAGGGTTTTATTCAATTCCATCAAAGGAAATGACAGGCATTTTGTTGAGAGGCTCTTACTCTGTTTGCTGGATTTGGGAGTGATGGAGTATTCTTTGCTCTCCTTCAAAGCAATCTTCTTTCCTGCAATTTCGTCGTAGATGGAGGACAGATACTCCTCGGGCAGGTCCTTACTGTCATTAATGCCACGGTTCATTTTTATGTACTGCTCCTTCGTCATTTTGTTCTTCACCTGAAGAGAAGAGAAAACAAATACAAAACTAGATTTTTACATTTCATGGAAATAAAAACATGCTTGCTTTTTTAGAATGTTCCTAAATGCTGGATGGTTACAAGACTGGTTTTGCAGTTACCAAGGTTCTGGTTAGTTGCCAAGGTCTCTTAAAAAAAAAAAGCAAGTAGTCTTACCTGTGGACTGTGCAGGTCGGTGGTTAACATGATGATGGAGTAGGCCAGAACGTAGGCCGTGTCTGCGCTGGCAAACAGAGTCTGCCTACAGAACAACAGACAGGTCAACACATACACAAACGCCAGCGAGCCTCACAAATATATAACTCTTCTTCAGACTACAAAACTTACCCCTGATTGCACTCCAGGTATCGGGCGGCAAACTTCTCCATGAGCCTATCGATTTTCTGGGCTTCACCTGGAAGCCTGAAGCCTTCCAGGAAGGCACGGAGTGCTGACACAAAGTCTTTGCCACAAAAGTCCAGCCGGTCCACATAGCAGTACATCACTTCTTTATTAAACTTAACATTCTCTCCCAGGAACTCGCCAACCTGAGTCTGATCACATGACACAGCAGAGCCTAAGTCTTGGTGCACTAATTTATCCATGTCTGAAAACAAGCAAGAACTTACCGTGTCCAGTCGCTCCTCCTGTTGCAGGAACTGTGCGATGTCCTCTGGCGTGGTGCCCAGCATGCCTTGCTCCTGCAGGTACTGCAATCCCCTTTTTGGTTTCTTGTTAAACCTTTAAGAAACAGAAATGGTCAAAGAAAAATATGGAAGAAAAAAAAAAGACACTTCAAAAAAGACAGCTTACAGCTCAATGCCATGCTCGATGATCTCTTTCTGCTGCTTGATGACCTCATACTGCTCGGGGTGATCTAGCTTAGACTGCTGAACTCCAGAAGACACAGTGGAGTCCAGAGAGCTCACACTATCTCTGCGAGAGGAAAGATTCTCATGGAGCTTCCCATCTGCACTGTCGCCCTCTGCTGGACGTTCCTGACCTGCAGCGCAACAAAAGTCTAGACTTAGAAAATTCTGATGACACAGACGATTCAAACAGATCTCAGTGTTGTCTTACCAAGGTTGGCCTGCAGGTTGGGGTTGACGTACATGTCTCTGCTCCATTCCACCATGCACTTCAAAATGGACACCAGACACTCCAGCCCTTTCTTTCTCAAACTCAGCTCCTGCAAATGAATCATTAACCGATCAACTCTGAATTAATTATTACACACTAACAGTGTGGTTGGGGAAGATTTTCCCTGCAGTGAATCATGCACTTGTTTTTACTGGAGAAGTTTGTACTGTTCTAGAATTATTTTTAAAATGTAGTATTGTGGCATTGCTAATATTGTTGGCACATTGTGAACCACATCATCTTTTTATATTATAATAAAAAGATGAAAAAATAAAACCACATTTTAAGCAATTTCAGATTAAAGAATCTGCTTTAAATCTACATTATATGACATACTGTGATATCAAATAACATGCCACCTTTTTTTACTAGAGATGTTGGTACTCTTTTGAAATTTTTTTTTTTGCCACTGTTAATGTTGATTTTCATGATTAATTTTATTGAAGTTAAATGAACTAATTTAAGTTGTAAGTTATAAACGCTAAATTTTATGGCATATGTTCCTGTGGCTCAGTGGTAGAGTATTGCATTAGCAGCGCAAAAGGTCGTGGGTTTGATTCCCAGGGGAACACACATACTGGTAAAAAATGTACAGCCTGAACGCACTGTAAGTCGCTTGCGTCTGCTAAATGCATAAATTATAAATTATATGCTGTATTATGTACAATTAAAAATAATACCATGCCATGTAAAGTATGCTAATGTTATAGTTCGAAGATGATGACTGCTACCTGTAATGGAGTCATGCCGAGCTCCTGTCCACTCCTTCCCTGGGCGATTTTAGACAGGTCATTTACCAGCCGCTCAAAAATATTGGCAGCGTTGAGATCACAGTCATAGTTCACATAAATGTCCACCACACATTGTGCATCTGTGAGAAGAGCAGCAGACTCGTTCACCATTTGGTTTGATATTTGAGCCAATAATGTGTGAGAAGTTTGTGTGTGTGTGCCCATGTTGTGTGCAAGTGTACACTGAGGTGTGCCAACCTGCACATATTCGAGTTAGAGTCTGAATGACCATCCACTTGTGCTCGAAGGAGCTGGATGACGTCTCCAGGATTGTTAGAAAGATCTCCCTGAAGAACACCTGAAAGAAAAGAGACAAAAAAAAGAAGAAATGGAAATTAAGAAATAATATTTTAGTTGAAAAATCATGTAGGAACAATTTATATTCGTCTGTAAAACTAATTTAATACATTCAAGCACAAGTTTTGAAGATCATGAGAAACAAATTTAGTCAAGTGTGTACAAACAGCCTGACAGTGTATCTGAACATTAGATTTTTTTTTTACCTCAATTTGCATCTTAAGGTGCACTTTGAAGTGGGAGAGCAATGTAAGGAAGATGGCAAGAGACAGTTCAAATACTGCAGGCACAGAGGAGACCCCGTTTTTGGAGAGTGCCACACACAGGTACTGTTTGATGGCGTTCACAAACATCTCATGGGTTCGGAAAACAGGTCCAGCTCCCTGCAGCACTGACAGCAACAGCTGCAGGGAAACCACCTTAGAGCGCAACTCATGGGACCTGAAAGTGAAAAATGACGTCAGCATTTCCAAATAATGGCAAATTAATTCCAAATCATTCTACAGGGAGTGTCCATTTTGGAACCAGAGCACTCAGATCTCCTCCAGCAACATCTCAGTTTTTATGATCACACTACTTACACGATTCATCATTTACTGGTCTTCCACATAAAAGAAGTTGAAAAATATTTGCTTGACTGATTAGTCATCTAATATTTAATCTACAGCAAATACATTTCCTCTCCAGGTTCTTACTTTGGGTCGGGTGGTCCATCAGCCAGGGGCTTCATGGAAAGCTTGCAGAGGGAGCGGAACACGAGGAAGGCGTCTTTCTGAAGGATGTGCGAAAAACGAGCAGCTGTCTGACTGCCCTGAATGGTTTCTGCATCCTGTTCAGAAAAGAAACAAAATACCAGTCAGGCCACAAGTAAAAAGGTATAGTGTAATTATATAGCTATATATATATATATATATAAATAATAGTCTAATTATGTGTCTTTATAGACAATGTCTTTATACACTTCCGTTTAAAAGTCTCTGTAAGATTTTTTTTGTTTTTGAAGTCTTCTAATATGCAGATTTGCTGCTTAAAAAATATTTATTTTTAATAACTATTTAAAACAGTTTTACTGCTTAATAATTTCCTGAAAACCACGTCTTTACTGACGCTTTTGCTCAATTTAATCACTTTAATTAGCTGACTAAATAGTATTACTTTAAAAAAAATTACTGACTCCATTTTTGAATGGTCACGTATGTCTTATTAAACAAATGAAAAAGAAATTAAATTGTATTCACTTGCCCTCCATCAGAAAACTCTAAAGTAAGAAACACACCAGAATGTCTATGGAGGACTCTGAGCCACGGTCATCCACCATTCCATTCATCTGCTGTGTGTCGACTCGAACAACAGGGGGTGGCACTTTGGTTTCTGAGTCAGAATGTTGATCTAAGCCTGTGGTAGAAACGGATGCAGGAGTGACTACTATGCCATAGGTTCACATAAAGCTACAGTCAGCTATTTCCAGTGTGACACACCTCCTTCCACAGAGCTATCTCCCAGTCCACTGTCTGGCTCAGTCTCTTCCTGAACCTCAGTGCCTGCTTCTGTCTCAGGCTGCGGATGGGTCTCCTCTCCCTCAACCCCTCCTGCCACTGATGAAGTCGTCTGGTCTGACTCCTGAATCTCTTCATCTTTAAAAACAGTCAAATTAAATAAAATAAAGTGCATCAAAACTGCTTTCTGAAAGATAACAGGAAATTGCCAGAACCTTATAATTTGGAGTAATTTCTCATATATTCCGACACCAGTGATTCCCCATACCTGGGTGTGCAATTTCCTTTGTGCTCTGTTTATCTGTGGCAAACTCCTCCTCTGACTTTGACTCTTCTGGCTGGCCATTGATGGAGGATGAGTCCTGGGGGGTGGAAGGAGTGGAGGGGACCCCAGGGGGGCTGAGAGAGGGAGATGGGGGTCCGTTCTGTTCTGAGCAGGCTCGTCTGAGCCATGGTGATCCAGACCCCCGACCAGGAGTAGGGGAAGGGTTTTGGGCCACAGGTGAAGGGTTACTGGATACTGGAGAAGGATTGCGCAGCTGCAGACGTTGTCTTTCCTTCTCTGCTTCCTGAGCTTCCAGAGCCTACAAGGGAGTCATTAGAATTAGAAATTCAAACCTAGTTTCCCAGTTTTAGTCTAATTTTCCCAAACTATAATGGTGCCCATAGTTTCACTAGGGTGACAGCTCACATCTAAACAGAGTTGTTACTAACCGCCTGGTTCTCCATACGGGTGAAGATGACACTGAGCATCTGTGTGAGAGTGGCCTTGGCCGTGGTCTGGTTGATCAGGTTGCGGCTGGCCAAGTAGATATTGTAGCAGGTGCGGACAGTGAGGAGAATCGTTCCCTCGTGGATCTCTATGTGTGGTGATGTCACAGCAGTCAGCAGAGCCTATAGAGTAACACAATGCATTATGAAATCACAGATTATGGCAATTTATGCATTGACAAGTTTATGGCTTGAAGCATTATGCAGGTAAATAATGACATTGATGAAAACGAGATCTTTAATGGGCAGCCCTCTCAGATAATCATGTGATCTTATGTACACATCTTGGTGGTAAAACTGCCCAACCTCTTTGTGCAAACTACTATTCTCTACTGCTTGCTCTCCATTTATAGAGAATAGAATATTAGAAAATCTTTCACACTGCATGTTTATCTAAAATAAGAGTAAAAGAAAAGACGTTGTACATTAATGCTCAGCTTATGTTGCAAATGTTGTAAGGTAATCATGGTTTTCTCAACTTGTATGATCGTTTAGCTGCCTGTTAACTAAATTTCACCCATAATGTCTTGTATGACTCAAGTTTGTTGACATAGGTGCTGAATACAGAAGCAGCTTTGATTACTTTGGCATGAGCTTCACTGCAGTGACCAGGTGAACTCAAGGCCATAGACAGGGTTTGAAAATTAGTGAGGTTAAGAATTGTGCTATAATAACCCCTACAAATACAACTCATTATATACACTAAACACTTTAAAAGAGACAGAGATGTAGATGTTTGTGAAAAATGTTTTCTCTGTTTTGGAGGGATGCACACTGTTAAACTGTACCCTATTTATTGCATCAAATGCAAGGGGTGGATAATTTTATCAGTTTTTTATTGATCATGCAACAATACATATTACTGTTATAGTTTTCATTAACAACCATTGCTATATAGATGATAACTTTGTCTAGTGCTCTTATGAATGTTTTAGCATGATTTGTGAAAATGTAACTACTATACTGAATGACATAGCATAGACTTCTTCATGGCTAGTGTTTGCGTAGGCTATTTCATTTCATTCCGTAACCTACTTGTTCAACATATCTGTGTACTAATGTTAAATGCTACTGTTTCTGACAGCATTGATAACGTTTCTGACAGATAATATTATATTTTTGCGTTTCCCTAACCGAACATGCTATCCTGTCAGCAATAACCTATTTGTGTTTTTTTTTTTATCACTGTCAGTGTAAGTGCTGATACAGTGTTGCCAGATATTGCTATAAAAACAAAGAAAAAACGAAAAATAAATAAAAAATAAACCGAAATTATTTCAAATCTTTGCAAATGAGATAAAAAAAGATATAGCTGACTCTAAACTTTAACATCCCACTTTAACAACTTTCTAAAGTGTCAAATTAAGTGGAAAAGACAAGTCCAAAAACCCTAATAATAGCTGGATCTGGCAACACGGAGGCTGCGCGCCCACGCCCTCACTCACAGCTCTCTCAAGACTTGTTCACTCCACCAGCATCTCGCAGCGATCATTTTCATACCACGGACGCTAAACAATCTTGCAAAATGTCTAAACTGATACATACAAACATTCATATGAGGAGTTTTAAACAGCAAATTAGTCATTCAGAGAACAAATTTTATTTTTGAACATAAAAAATTTACAGAGATCCTCTGTACTGTCCTGGGTGAACTTACTGCAAGGTCCCACCGATTGTGTTTTATGAATGATGAAACTATGCATTGATATTATGTTTTGCAACTTTTCTTCCCAAACATATTTAGATTAAGTAAAACCCACGAAAATTTTATTAAGTAAACTTAAGAGTGACCCTTGTTAAAATAATTATCTGTCATATTAAATATATTGTATTGTTTTTGAAAGAAGTCTCTGATGCTCACCAAGGCTGCATTTATTTAATCACAAACAGCAAAAATAGTAGGGCTGGGTAAAAAAATATCGATATCTCGATTTTAATCGATTTGAATTTTTACGAAACGATATCGATTCTTAAAACCCAAAATTTGATTAGTCTAGCCTGTTTTCATGATGGAATATTGAAGCGCACCTCCCATCCAATAAATCGTAATAAGCATTGTGCGTTGGTACTTTTAATATGAAAAAGTCTCAGATTTCAATTTATGTCCATTGTATTGCAGTATTCAAACAATAAATACCGTTTTGGTGCCGTTTAATGTATAGTGACAGATCTCTGTAGCGCCTCAGTTCAACAGACGCTACAGCAGCGCATTGCGCACGTGAATCGATCATCTCCTCCACATTAATACCAGTTTCAGCACAAAATAAACATGACTAAACATCCGAAGGTAAGTTAAAAGAAAGAGTACAATACAACTTTACAATCCATATCCTGTCTCTTGTAATCGCTCAATCAGTGTTTCAGCCCTGCAAAGACTTCCATATAACAGCTTGTAACTATTCATGTCACATCACATTTACACATATTCAGTGCCATAAACTCGTTAGTCAGCTTAGAAAAATAACTGTAGAGAGGAATAATTTTGCTAAATATTGCACCATATAACTGAATAAATATTCATTATAATTAGATTTTTATGCCCGCCATATGAAATTTTATATTTAAAAAAAAAACTAACTGAATAAACTGTAACTTAATTATTATAAAAATGTAATTAAGTGCAATTTAAGCAATTGTACAGCACAAATCAGTCAATTTTATCCTTCAATATTTTAATGCAGTACCAACTGACTCATGTATATTTAACAGCATTAGTTGAGAAATTTTTTTTCCTTGAGAAAATTTGGCAAGTACTTTACCTGATATATATCCAAAATAATCTATATTTAATCGAATCGGTAATCGAATCGAAAGCTTGTGAATGAGAATCGCATGTGAAATTGTGTCAAACCCAGCCCTAAAAAACATAATATTGTGAAGTATTATTACAATTTAATTAACAGTTTTTGATTTCAATATATTCTACATACAATTTATTCTTGTAATGGCAAAGCTCAATAGAGGTCGACCGATTAATCGCCCGATTTTTGGCATTTTTAATTAATCGGCATCGGCCAATTGTGCTGCAAATTAGACCGATTTATAGTGGGTGTGCCCAACACGTCCTGAAAAGTGAGTGCGGGCTCTTGATCGCCCCCTGGTGGCTGGCTGCAGTACAGTCATAAACCCCGCCTTCTCCATGTAAACGAATGGGACTTGAGTCAAAATTAAAAAATTAATTACACTTCCAATACAGTTTTCCGAAAGATGGTTTTGGTCATTTAAGGTAGTTGTTAACACGCTGATATATGTTAAATTGTTCGTTTTTGAGATAAGTTTGATTTTAGCTAGTAATTTGATGCTATAAAAGCAGGGCGTGTCGTTCTGGTTGATTGGGTCTGCGGGAGTTTGATACCGCGTCTCCACCTCATGATCACTACTGCACAGACTCTGGCTCCGAATGACGTCATTTACTCAAGATGGCAGCAGCCATACTGAGATGCTTTGGCTTCACTTTTCTATAGTGGAAGAAATAGGAGACGCGTCGTCCATCATTTTTTACAGTCTATGATTTATAGGCAGGCGCATCTGCGGGCAGCTAAGTGTTGTTGCGGAACACTGGAGAATCTCTCTCTGGCTGCATGAGACGGAGCAGTTCACACTAAGGAGGGGAGGATCGATCCTCAAGTATTGATACTGATGTTGTATCGAAAGGATCGATCCTCACATAAAAATATCGACTCTAAAGTGCATTTTTTTAACCATTAATTTTATTTATTTATCAAGAAATTCGGTGCATGAAATAAGCTTCTAAGTGGAAAAATAGATTATATTAGCGAATAATTGTGTTGGATAGAACCATTTCTCCTGCTCATCGGAACACACGCAATTGCTGAAAGACAGAACCAATCAAATCACAGACAGCGTTCACTGCTGACGCATGGCTCACAGTGCTTGTTCAAATAGGGCTGCATTTCCCAAAAGCATCAGAAGCACAAGTAGATCTATAGAAACCACTGCCACATTATTACATTACATAACATTGTTACTATACATCAAATTAATTCTGAAAAATGCATGACGGTTTCCACAAAAATATAAAGCAGCAATAATAATAAATGCTTCTTGAGCAGCAAATGATATTAGAATGATTTATGAAGGATCATTGACACTGAAGGCTGAGAATGTGGTTGACATTCAGCTTTGATCACAGATGCATTTCAAATTACATTTTAAAATATATTAAAATAGAAAATAGTTATTTTTAATTGTTATATTTCACAATATTGCTGCTTTTACTGTTTTTTTCCGCCCAAAATAAGTGCAGCCTTGTGAGCATGAGACTTTTACAAAAATTACAAATCTTACTGACCCCTAAAATTTTGTGTACATGTATATTATTTTAAATTGTGTAGTTTGTGCAAGTAAATTTATTTAAACTTAAAAGTTCAAATGGATTGTTTTATGTTCTGTAATTGCTGTTAATAAATATGTCATTAAAAAAATATGATAAAGTTTCACCTTTAGGGGTACAACTGCCTGGCAGCCTTTTACAAAAATTAACCATGTTTTTATTACAGTAACCACAGTTTACCATGGTAATAATAATAATACATTTTTGTACTTATGTAACACCATGTTTATTTTTTCATGAGGTACCCTCAAAGGTGCACCTTTGTAACTTATCTACCCTTAAAGCATGCATACTTGTATTGTACTAATATGCTCCCTTTTAGGGGTATCGTTGCACCTGTGAGGTTACTGCCCCAGTAAAGGACTAAAATACAATTTTAGTATATTTTATTTCTGACAGCATAAACAAAAAAAGGCCTATGAAATGTAAAAACGTGGCTTTAAAATCTAAAATGAAGAGAGTATATTCCGATATATTCTTTTAATAATTTTAAAAGATCAATTTAGTTTTATAGTTCTTTGCATGTGAAAGTAGACACATGTTCAATTCAGCCGAACCGTCGGGCTGGCTCAACTGCATGTTAACTTTCCTCTGAAATTTTGTTGGTCCGACAATAGCCTCCATATGTCATCGTCGGGCAGTGCAATATGTGTGAAATCTTTTATTTTGGTTATCACTATGGCCATTTGACTTATAGCAGTGTACAGTGCTTCCCATACATTGAGTTATTCGTGGCGGCCCGTCACAGTATCAAAACTGACCACCACAAATAGACTTTCCAAAAGGCTTTGACTTCATTGAATAAACCTAAGCAATAGAATACCCAAGACGTGTCAACTCGTATAGTTTTGAATGGGGAAAAATGCAATGCTCAATATGGCCGCTCCATCGAAGTAAGCCCCGCCTTCTGAGTAAAAGAGCTAACTGATAATCGGTGAAGTCATTGTGTCACTGCAGCTGCCGTTAGAAGTCCGGGTTGCTATAGAAACAGTCAGCGTTCTGAGACGTGCACTTAGGACTGCGCATGCGCACTGGCTGATCTTAGCCTGAAAAATACGCTTTTTTATAACGCTATTTGAGCAAAAGAAACTACATTTATAATACTGTTGTTGTCAGATTTCATTGGTGTTTTCAAATATGAAATTTAATCGTAAGTTTGGTGACAGTTTTGGAGAATTTGATGTTTCCCCATTCAAAAGATATAGGAGTTGCACTTGCATGTTTCAAAGATGGCCATGACGACATGACAGTTTCTGTCTATAAGGCTTCGTTGAATAAACATGAGCACTGCATGTTTCAAAATCAAAATGCCGTGCAGGTGTTTTATATGAATGTATCTCTAAAGGACTGTCTTCAGAAAAGTTTCGATGGCATTTTCATTTAATCTTTCCTGTAATGCCAGATAAAGCAGCGTTTGTGAGTGCAGTGCTGCTTTGTTTACAGCCGTTACTGGGGAAACCACTATATCTCCCGCTCCAGCAGCGCCTCCTGCTGGCAGATAATTAATTTTCATTTGCAAGTCTGGGAAACACTGGTGTCTGTCAGCAAACATAAACAAAAAGCATCCTTCAGAACTGTTTTTGAGAAGGTGCTTAAGTTTTGAGCCATGTGTTATTACTCTAAATTGGGCTACTACTACTATTACTGTCTTGTACCCTGCAATAATCATTTACCATCGCTGCCCTGATTTCTAAATATCGTCATCGACCAGAGGAAAACCCCATATCAGTCGACAATTCCAAAGCTAATTGCCTGTATCTACCTCACTATGTGGAACTATTTGCATAATGCCGCCCAAATGTGCACGCATAGAAAGAAGGCGTGGTTTCAGTAACCAAAGTTAGTGTTGAAGCAGCATGTCAGGGAGACGCTGTGTTTCTAGGCGAAAGCAAAAGCACTTTATTTGGCCTTCCGGAAGTAGATGCATTTAGGAATCCTTAAGATTACTTACAACAGAACAGCAATGCATTTTAGGGACGACCGTTTTGTGAACCTAGGAGAGGAGGTAATTCTGACTTTGCTATGACAATCTGGCGCTTCTGAATCAGCTACTGTTTTGTTATTAGTTTAAGTATTTTTTATTGACTGTTCAAATGCGGAGTTTTGCACATTGTATGTGTGTGTGTGTGTTTGGCGCCACGCGCGTGTGTGAGAGAGAGAGAGAGAGAGAGAGAGACAGGGTCACATCACAGTGGAGTCAGCTGTCTTAACCGTGGCTTGTGTACTGCAAACACATACCAGCTTCATCACTGTGTCTGTCACGCGACTCTGTTCCCCTTTCGGGCTCTTTCTGTGTATGAGTTTACGTTCGCGGGAAAAAAAACGAATCATTCTTTTTGAACAAATCTTTTTGGTGAACGAACTGAAAATGAACAAATCAATAACATTTTGAATATTGAATGAATAAAAATTTCCACCACTACTCTGTCTTTACATTTATTTTGAAAGATGAAGCTCGCGATTATGGTAAGGGGCGTTACATTTCCGACGAGTGCTTGCGTTCGGCCAATCACAATGCACTGGGTCAGCTGGCCAATCAGAGCAGACCGTGCTTGTCGGAAGGAGAGACTTTGTAGAAAACTAAGCGTTTGAGAGAGGCGAGGCATAGAGGACCTAAAATAATGTACAGTATTTGAAAAATAATGTGTTTTTTTAACATTAAAGCATGTCAACATATTCTGTTACACCAAATACACAAAATAATGATCTTTAAAAAAAGCATCATATGACCCCTTTAATGTTGAAAACCATTATCTTGCTTAATATTATTTTTTTGGATTTTTTGGATAAATAAAAAAAACAGCATTCATTTTAAATAGAATTTTCTGTAACATTATAAACAGTGTTGGGGGTAACGCATTACAGTAAGTTACGAAATCAGATAACTTTTTGTAAGTAACAAGTAAAGTAATGCATTTTTAATTTAGAAGGAAATATCTGAGTTACGTTTTCAAATAAGTAATTACTTTCGCATTACTTTCCATAAAAAGTAACTAAGTAACAATTAATTACTTTTTTAGGGAGTAACACAATATTGTAATGTATACTTGTTAAATAGTACTTTCCCCAACACTGATTATAAATGCATATAAAGTAAAGACATTTATTATGTTAAAGCATCATGTGCTAATATCCTTGCTGAATAAAAGTATTAATAAAAATAAAATAAAAAACGTACTCAAATTCTGAACGGTAGTGTATGTATATGTAATATACTGTATTACACATATTTGAATTACATCAGCCATCAAATATGAATTTTAATATCAAGAAGTGCCTGTCTGAAAAAAACGAACTGGTATGATGGAGAGTTGTTTTACCTTAATGATCTGTAGCTGTACCCCCTCATCAGTCTGGGGTCCCTGGAAGCAGTTACAGATGGTCTCCACCAGCCGGTCAATTAGCCGTTTTCCTGGAGCTCCGCTGTCAGGGGCGTTCCCTGTGATGTGCCCATACGCAATGAGTTTCTGTGATGAATAAAAGAAATGTCAGAGAGAAAATGTTTGAGTGGAATGATTAAATGAATGGAAATATTAAAACTATTGAACTGCTATTTACATAAGTAGAATGAACTAGACCGAATTTTTCAAGTAATGAAATCCAGCATCCATGATCACTGTCTGAACAAACAGAAACAGATCCAGTTGTTCATACAGTGTAGTCAATATCTGAAATATCTACATGATTTTCTGTAGTAATAATGGGACGTTTGCCAGAGATGTCCTTCTGCAATGACTGAAAGTAGCGTGAGACAACATACGCAATGGAGGTATTACAGTGTAACACACATTAATTCATACAGTGTTTAAATTCATTCAATATTCATAACTATCAGGTTGCATAAGCTTCATGATCTTAGGGATTTCACAATCAGTTTTCCTGTGCAGACTATAAACAAATACATTTGAGTCACATGTAAAAAAAACTCCTTTTTACAAGAATTAAAAACTAAACTGAAAAACTAAACTGGTGTTTTAAATGCATTAATATTGAGTATGATGAAGCACTGCATTAGAGTGAGGTGAATGAGAACTCCTGTACTGAGAACTCCATACCTGTAAGCAGTCGAGAGACGTACTGACAATACGTGGAGACTTGGACTGACATGCCAGCTCGAAAGGCAGGACGTACTTGTCAGCCTCAATGTAATTGGCTCTGGGAGGAACAACAGTGCCATCCCTGGAACACACAAAATTCACAGCACAGGTCAGTAAGTGGGGATAACCATGCAGCATTGAAACATACTTCATTCACTGAATATTACACAGCAACAAACATTCAGAACATCATGTCAGTAGCCCTTAAAGGGGTCATATGATGCTGCTAAAAAGAACATTATTTTGTGTATTTGGTGTAATGAAATGTGTTTATGCGGTTTAAGGTTCAAAAAACACATTTTCCACATACTGTACATTATTGTTTCTCCTCTATGCCCCGCCTTTCTGAAACACGTAGATTTTTACAAAGCTCATCGGTCTGAAAAGCAAGGTGTGCTGTGATTGGCCAGCTATCCAGTGCGTTGTGATTGGCCGAATACCTCAAGCGTGTGACGGAAATGTTACGCCCCTTACCATACTGTGATGCCCTGTCTGGCCGGAGCGTAACATAAAACCATGTCTGCATTTGTGATCGGAGAAATGAAAAACAATAAGTGCTACTCTACACTGCCCATAAAACTCGCGTTTGAATCGTCAGTGGCAAATTCTTTAAATATAAAAAACGTACTTACAGTCTATGAGTCAGAACAGCCGGCATTGTAGTCTACTCTCGCAGGATCAGGAAACAGTCCTCCATAAAATGCGCTGGGCACATCTGAATATTTGGGTTAAACTGTTCTGGAACTAGGGATGCGCCGATCCGATTTCATATCGGGTTCTCGCCTTCTGATGTGCCTATTTTTTTCTTTCTCGGATCGGTACGTTCAGAGAGTTCGATGTTTTCCAAATCCGAGAATTTTTTTTTTTTTCGATTGTGCGAATTATTCTGTATTACTTCTGAAGCCATACGATAGCTTAATGTGAGCTACATATGAATATTTAAGTCCTTACGTTAAAGTTCTCACAAACTCTTTTCTCCGCTGTGGCTGTCAGTCATCCAGCCTTTAAACCCTGGTCGCGTTCGTTTACAAAAAAGATCAGTTTTGGAGTTCCCATATAACCAAGATCATTTCCGTGTTTCCCCTTAATAATTGATTTTAAATACTTGTCTATGATTTGCCAAAAAGGACTTTATCTTCTGCCCAGGTTTAATGTTGTTTTGTTCACTTGCTTGACCACTTCTAACCCCCCCTTGTTACTTGCTACCGGTGTCTGTGAGAACAAAACACGGGCATATAAAAGACTATAAATTGTTTTTAAAGTGCACAGTAACTGAAATATAAAACTGTTAAAAGAAAGGCTCAATAACTGTTGCACAGATATAATACACTACTCATCAATTTCTCTTCCCTTTGTGCTTTGCGGTTTTTAACACGAAGCGCTTACAATGTGCGCATGCGGTGTGCAGAATGATGCTCTTGAAGCAACACGGCGTCAGGCTGTGACTCCATGTTGCTTCAAGTGCATCATTCTGCACACCGGATGTGCACGTTGTAAGCGCTTCGTGCTCATAGACTGTTTAAAAACAGTTTGTGCTGCACTGTATATGTTTTGTCCTATCGTATCTATCACATGTTGTTGTTGCCTTATAAAAAAATATGCTATGCATTCAAAATAAATGTATTTTAATTTTATAGTACATACTTAAACATATATATGAATGTTTTTAATTAATGGATTTTGTAATAATACAAATAGCAATGTATAACATTTTACCATATTTAGTGCAACACTTAGTAGATTGTGAAAGAATGATTATCAGTTCCACACACAGAGATATATAAATTCTACATTTATTTAAATGAGGGAAAAAAACTTCACTGGTATAGGATCGGAATCGGTATCGGCCAATACCGAACCCTAGTTATCGGAATCGGTATCGGAGGCGAAAAAGGTAGTGAGTGAGGCCGGAGGCCTAGAGCGAGCCGCGGCCTAGAGTATGCGGAGGCCGGCTTGAGTGAGCAGAGGCGGGTGGGCTTGAGAACGGCGTGGCCGGCGGATTCCACGAAGGCGGCAACAACAATACTGCAGCGAGAATAAAAGTTACGCCTTCTTTCTTTGAGTGAACATTTGGGCAGCGTTATGCAAATCTTCTCACATTGTGACGTAGACATGTGGGGGCATGTTAGAACTAGCCGTTTTAGGTAGGCGTTGGTTGACTCTTAACTTTTATAAAGATATCTCTTTGGATTTGAGACTTTAGTCTTTTGCAACTTTACAGATCTTCTTTAAGCACCAAGAGCTTTAACACTTCAAAGAGAAAGGAAAAACTGAAATAGCATCATATGACCCCTTTAAGCATTATGGGTTTTTATAGAAATTAATGTGACCAGCATCTGAAATTATTAAATAACCATGATGGTTCAGAATGAAGAGGATTAAGCTCCAGAGAGCCTTTTCATAAAAACACAAGCATTATTTGTATCATTTATTTTTATTTATACATCGGACGCAAAATTCACTTTTACATGTTGTTCGCATTTAAATGTGTCTTACCTTGGGTGGACACAACCCCCCTACAGGATAAAAATTCCTTTTAACCCCATTTTAAACCCACACCCCCCAACAAACCTAAATCTCATTTTCAAGCCTTTGGAGCCGTCCGCCAAGTTGAGCGCTTTTTCTCTGTGCTCAAGCAGCTGTAGCGACAACAATGTCTTGTAAGCAATGCAGGTGTTTTGTAGTTGGATGTAAAATTGAACATAAGTCTTCATTTTCTCCCAACATCAGAGCCACTGAGGATGCAGTGGATTAGTTTTGTTTTTGATGGTAAACTGCCATCGAATACACCCAAAAAAAAATGGCAGAGGTCGGTGAGCGTAGCTCATTACATTTAAAATGACTGGGCATCAAAACGGATCGGAGCTGTTTTTGACACTGTAAAAGGTGTTTTTTTACACGCATTGTGGAATTTTAACCGAAGTATATTTCATGAAAACCCTAAAGAATCATACCAATTTGTGGAAATAATGGTCAATAAATCCGATGTCCCCTTTAATGTTACATCAATGTAGATCACAGGAGACATTTGCATGGGTGGTGCATGTTGGTAAATGAGATGTAAACTTACTTCTGCTTTTCAGTTCATGCTTATTCATCTAAAAAAAAAAAAAAAAAAAAGAAAAAAAAAAAAAAAGAGAAATTAACATCAACTCAACATGTCTATTTTTCACATCTCTCTCAAAGCGGAGTGAGTGCTAATTCAGAAAACTACTACAACAGTGTCTTGGCATTTACATTAGTGTATTGGAGTATTAGGCTGTCTGGACTCTAGGTTTTCAGATTATGCATTCAGTTGGACATCAAAGTGAACCGGGCGATGGGGAGGAAATTACATCTACAGCGCAGCAGCAGGAATACGTACCCTAATACTGCCAAAGCAAAAAATGTGCACACTATCCCTAATAAAAAACACTGACTACTCATCAAGATACAGCAGTGATCCAGTACTGGTTGTGCTTGGTAGTAATGAGACTATTTGTTGGAAAAGTGTCTATTAGTGCTGTCAAACAATTAATCGCGATTAATCGTATCCAAAATAAATTGCTGTGCAATTAATCGCATGTTAATTGTCAGCGATCTATGCTCCGTCATTAAAGTCCGATATACGCACAATAGGCAAGAGTCCGCATTCTAATGAATGCGAGTCCTCTGCCTGTTATGAACTGCGATCTTGCCTATCTTGTCATGACTAGCTACGGCTCGGGGTAGGTATGCCGGTGCTTTCCAATCTGAAAGCAGATGATGGTGATTTACTACCAATCACGGAACCGGCTTTACTGACGAGATGCGCATGACAATCGCATGCGATTAATTGCACAGCCCTAGTTCACATTCATATATTATGTAATCGGACAGATCTAGTTCTCGAGTTCAGCTCACTGATTCAGTGATCAATGCAGTTAACAGCTCACTGAAGGGGAAAATTATCAGTGCATAACAGTTTAGATTTCATTCTCACACAAAACTATTTTTACCACTTTCGAATAACTGGAAAACCACAAGCAATTACATTCTTCAAAAATTACAACCCATTCTGTCTTTCACAGAAGAAAGGAAGTCACATAGAACAAATATATAAATTATACTTTTACTATGAACTATTACTTTAAAATAAATAAACAAGGTTACTGGGATGAGCAAGTTGCTTAAAGTGTCATATTAATATGGTTTTCCGTGCCTCTGATATTCAAGAACAATCTACAAATTAATCCTTATTCATTTAGACTTAGCCATCTACTCACAAGAAGGTACAGGAAACTGATGTTAAGCAACAACACATTTCATAAGTTGTGCATTTTATGAACTATGTTTTTAATCTGGCAACCTGTAATACTCAAAAGTGTTACATGTATCCAAGCAGCACAGCAAACTAAGCCATTGCCTAGCAGTGTATCCGGGTGGCTAGTGTAAATAGGTCTATATGTTAATCAGCCTCATTCACTCACATGACAGGGTAATGAGGGAGTGTCTGTTTGAATGACATCCTTCTGAGAGCATTCAAACAAACCCACTAGGAAGTTGCATTACATTAACAGCCAAATGGCTGAACAACACTATAGACTTTCAGGATCAAACTTCAAACATACCAAAAGACAAAACAACAGAAGTTTACAATAAAATACATGGAGGTTTTTTGTTCAGATTGAACTATTTTTAGATTGACACTTCAGAACAAAGGTTAGAGTTCGGAAAAGCTCACGTAAGAAACTAGATCTTCCAGTCTCCACATGTGCTCATCAACTTTGTAAATAAGTAATGCAGCGCAGGCGGGACGAATCAAATGAGTCTAACCTGCATATCCAGCTTACACATAAAAAAAGGGATGGATATTCCGGGAAGTTATTGAATAAAAATGGGAACACAGAGTGAGCAGCTAATGCTAATCACATATGTCACTAGAAAAATCATCAAATTAAAAGGATAGTTCTTAAAAACTCTGTCTTCATTTGCTCACCCCCTTTTTGTGTCCATACAATGGAAGTCAATGATGACCAAAACAATTTGGCTACCAACATTCTTCATCTTTTTGTACAACAGAACAAAATGACATGTCATCGTTTCAACGTTTAATAACAGCAGTAAAATAGGCCCGATGCCAGAGACAGAAAGCCTCAAGTCACCATTTAATGCCATTGAAAGATGTAATAAAAAGGAATGGTGACTGATCAAGCCAACTCTTCTAGTGTGAGTAAATTAAACTATTTTAATTTTTAGAGTGAACTGTTCCTTAGATGTTACTCAAAACACAGATCGATTCTGTAAATCAGTGAGTGATCTTTAATCACTAAGGGAGCAGTACATCACCAATCTCTCAAAGTCGATATAACAGCAACAAAATCTGCAGCTTGTCGGATAGCAGCTGATTCCAGCTAACACATGCTAACAGCTCGGGATAACCACAACAAGAGGTGCTGGTCACCAAGACATGTCATTTACTCAGCCGCCAACATCTCATTCATAATACTGTAACATTATATAGCATGACAATGCCAACTTAAGGCAAAATGAAACAACGGAGTCTTGACACACAGACGCGTGCAGGCTTATACGTTACGTTAATTTAGGATATCAGGGGCAGAGGAGGACCTCAGTGGTGTGTTTGAGGCCTGACGGGTAATGAAGAAAAGAAGCTCACCCAGCGCCACTTGACAGGCCTTGCGCAGCTGGCTGTGTTGGCTCCGCTTCACCTCCTTATCCGCGAGGATTTTCTCCAGCGCCCGAGACAGAAACATGCTCTTAGTGCTCAGGCTTTCTGTCTGCGTACGCCGTCGATGGGTTTCCAGCTCTTCCTGCTCTTTCATCTCTCGGTCGACGTGTTAAAGTAGTCCGTCAGGCCGTCATCTCTGGCCCGTTCCCTGCGGTTTGGCAGGGGTGTGAGGGTGCCAGGAGCGGGCCGAGGTTGTCGCTGGTTCGGTTGGACGCTGCTATCTCAGCACTGCGTCGCCATGTTGGCCGCACGTCACATCACATCACGTGACCCGCGGGCGCTGATGTGTACATTCAGCGCGCGAGCTCGGTTTGGCTGAGGTGCAAATGAATGGGGCATGTGTTTAGTGGACAGTTCGGTCTCAGGTAGAAAAAAACATATGCTGGCATGCAGTTTTAAGACATTTTAAACCGTGTGATCACCAGTATATCATTTATTTAAGTCATGGTGAAAAAACTAAAAGCTTCAAACAAACATATATATTATGTTTACTGCATTATTATTAAGTCATCATGTGGCCTTCCTTGTATCAACTGTGTTTTTATGAGTATATTTATAATAAACAGATATGAATAGCTCAAATATGGTGTGGTATATTTTTATTTTGCTATTGCCTATTGGTTATTTTATTTTGTTAGTGTACAAAACCATTATTTATTAAAATCGTCTCTTTCCTTTTTCTATTATCTACTTGTTTTCTTTTTGTTATATGTATAATATGTATATACATACATACATATATATAAACCATGCTACATGCACTGCGTTAGGCTAACCGAGACTTGTCATAGCACTTGCATATTATTGCTCTTTTGTTGGTTTTTATTGCTTCTATATTGTCATCATTTGTAAGTTGCTTTGGATAAAAGCGTCTTCTAAACAACTAATTGTAAATGTAAATCCCAATAAAGAATCTCTCAATAATGGTGTAAAGTAGAATATAATTTTATAAACCGAATTCAGGTGTTGTAACAGTTGTTACAAACTGTACAGTATTTATAGTACAATAATCACTAAGGTTCTTATGGAATAACATTGACATTTACTTGCTTTTTAATAAATTACAAATATTAATTCATAAACCATGGGTATTTTAACTTGTGCAAAGTTCGATATAAAAACGAGAAAATCAAACTCATCAGTTTGATATAGCTACACAGTTGAAGCAGAAGACTGGATGCTGTTACATGCTTTAACCACAGGGTGGGCTCCTGACATCAGAGTTCAGGCATTGAGTTTTACTGCCCTACATCTCTCAGCACTATGGTGTAACTTGACATGTAATGTTCAATTTATGATATAGATCAAATAAATCTTATATAAAGTTTCCAGTTGTTTAAGAGTTTTTAAAGTAGCACTGAAACAACCTTAATGTCAAGCTTTTTTTTAACCACTGGCTGCAATAATGATGTTTTAACATGAGGCTAAATAGTTGTTCTTTTTTCTTTTCTTTTTTTTTTTTTTTACAAATTTTGTCTGCTCTAAAAGACAAAACTAAACTAAACAAAACAAAACAAAAGCATAAATACAGTATGTCTAATTCCAATAATTTAGCAAAGGTAGAAGTTGCATAAGACATTTAAACCCATCCTACTTCATTCCTGTTATGTTATTTTAAAGCACGTTTTCTTTAAAGCACTCCACTAGGCCTAAAGACATAAAGTGGTTTTGTGTGTATTGTAAAAAGCTCTTTACAAATAAACCTGACTGATCAAGCTAAGGCTGATTCCTCAGCGTATATTTCAAACTGACACACTCTGGTTATCACAGATAAAAATAATTTTTCATGAACAACACACTAAGCAAGGAACAGCATCAGTGATTTTCTACATATTAGTTTATTTCATCCAAGACTTGAGTATAATACATGTGCATCTATGTCTTAATATAGTATTTATCATTTTAAAAGTTTCATTATGTGAAACAAATTTACATCATGTAGTACTAATAAGAAAATACTGACAATTTCAGTACAAATCTATACCTTAAGATTTATCTGGCAAGCTCATTATCAAAAAGAGAAATTGACATGAATGATAATGCTTAAAAGCCCATTTCTATGTCTCTCAAAGCAGGTGCTCATAGATATATGGTCTCCTTTAGAAATGCAAAGATATTCACAGTTTGGAAAATAGCAAGTTATTCTTCCTATTTCTATTCACCCCCTAAAGGTCTGAGCATTAAGTTCCACCAAAGATGCTATAGTGGAAAAAAATAGAACTTCATTTTGTTGAGATGAAAAACAGACTTAAAATGATGAGGTTTTTATGTCAGCTAAAACAAAGCAAGTAAAAATACATAGTCTATTTTAAAATAAATAAAACTTCTGTGGTTACAATCCCAAATCGTACGTAGTGGTTAATATAAAAATAAATTAACACAGCTAAAGACTCCATTCAATATGTCGTTTGTACCATAAAAATGAATGATCAGGATGAAGTGTGTATGATCACTGCTACAGTGCGTGTGCTACTCCAAGCAGGTTTGGTAATGTAAGTACCATGAAAAGCGATTCTCATCAGCGATTATAAAGCGATAAAAAGGGGGAGCTAATGAAAGGCTACTTCGGCTAAATCTCCAACAGCAGGTCCTAACTGTAAGAGCGTAGGCACATCTGTCTCCCGTCAGTCTCTTCCAGTGTATCCACTGACACACACTTTGCGATCTCAGAAGATCGTATTGAAGCTTACAGCTGTGACATCATGCATATCATTATGATATGTATGTATAAGGATGAAAAGGGGAGAAATGTACCTACAGTCATTTGAACTTAAAAGGAATGCTTTCAAAGTAAGAGCATGACATTTGTTCATTTGTCCAGTTATTCGTATAAGAGATTTTTAGAAATCATAATTATCACTGAAGTAGGAAGACCTCACTTTACCATACACAGAGAGTGAAGGGTTTGTGAGGGTATGGAAATTAGATGACAATATGATTAATTGTGCATTTTTGACAAGACTTCACAACAGATTTCAATCAGTTGAACTAAAAAAATAAAATAAATGATCCACGTCTGTCCCATAGTAACAATGAAATTAACCCAACTGCTACATACTCTCTGAAAGGTTTGGCTGGTACTCTGCTGACATGCACAAAAAAAGAAAAACAATTTTTTTTTTTTAAACCTTTACATACAAAGAGGGGAAGATACTGAATATTTTGCTATATATTCAATATTCGTAGTAATTTACTACAAATTAAGGGTTGTTTTCTCCATAATTCGACTGCAACACTTATTGTTAGAGGTAACACTTTAAAATAAGGTTCAATTTGTTAACATTAAATAATGAGTTATGTGTCATGAACCAAAAATGAACCATTTTTACAGCTTTTCTTAATCCTGGTTAATGCTGATTCATACATATACTATTGTTCATGACTCATGATACATTATCAAATGTTTATTTAAACTTTAAACTTATAAATATTAGAGTATGCAGAAATGAACTTTAACATAGATCATGTAAAAATATTATTAAGTTAGTTAAGATACCTAATGCATTAAATGTACTGTTATAGTTCACCCCAAAAAAAATTAAATTCTGTCATCGTTTACTCACCACCACGTTCCCAACCGGAACTCTCCATGTATGGAAATATCTGCTTTTATGCTCCACAGAAGAAAGAAAGTTATAAAATGACACAAGATCTGAGTAAATGATGACAGAATTTTCATTTTTGGCTGATCTATCTAATGTTAACAAGCTGAACCATAGTGAAAAGTGTCACGGTAGAGACGCTCTTCATAAATGAAACAACCAAGTGTCCACATCAGAGGGCTCCCTTGAAACATTATTGATAATTATGTATTCCAAAACCCCAGACAGGGTTATCAAGTAAAGATCAATGGGTAAAATAAACCACAGGTAGCAAAGAGATAGCCCTTGTCATAAAGAAATATAAGTGATACCAATAAAACATATCAGTATGAAAAATGTGATATTAATCATTTGTCTTTTTGGCTATGATTAAAAACTTCTGAGATAATAAAAGACATCTGTATCTTAACCGAGGCAGCAGTCTACAACTGTCCATTCACATGAAAATATCTCCTAAACATTCACTCAAGCCCGACAAAGGTTCACGATTCCCTTGAATACCACAAAGAATGAGCTGAGAGTGTTAGTGTTGCAGACGGGAATGGATGAAGAGCTTATTTCAGTTCCTTCTGAAGTTCTGCAGCTCAGACAGACTCAGTTACCATGGTAACGCAGAGGATGGGTAAAATCCATTGTATTTTGTTCTCTGATAACACTAGAGCCTCGTGGCTATGAAAGGAGTGGTTGTCAAAGTAAAAAAGGATTGTCATGACTCATACGGTGCCGTCTGCATTCATTCAATCGCACTGACTCAGGAAGTTCATTATTACTCAAGAAGCAGCTATCTTTGGTGCTGTGCTGCTCTCCACGGGTTTGATGATGAGAACTACTTGGTCCTGTTGTTATAGAGAAGTGCTGTAAGGTGCTGTGGTGACTGGCCTTCTCTTTTGGTCCTGGACATGCATTTTTAGTCCTATGGCACACAAGAGTATGTATTGGCATGTGTGTGTGATTATATGTTGTGTGTGTCTTTACAGTGTAATGACTGTGCCCTCCTCCTCTAGATTTCGCCCTTCTAATACCCCGTCACGGGCATTCAGAGACCCCGCGCTCGCGCTGCTTGCCATGGTACCATTTGAGGGGCGGAGGTCGAGGTGGGGCTCGTATCTGGGCAAGGCGGGCATGCTGGTGCTGGATGTTGCCCGCGCCCCTGCCTGCGGAATAAGTTTAGCCCCTCCGTCCGCCTCCATCACCAGATCCTCCTCCTCCTCGCTCTCCTCGTCCGGTTCATAGTTCTGGATAATATGGGACGGGGTCATCGCCATCGAACCCAGTGTCGAGTAACCATAAAAACTGGTGTTGCTGTCAGAAGATCGTCCTGAGCTGCCGCCTCCGCTGCTGCGTACCACGTTATTGCGCTGATTGGCCGGTTTGACGGTTATAATGAGGTTGTGGCTGTTAGCGATCATCATGTCCGTTACTTGGTCCAAAGACTTTCTGCTCACCTCGATGCCATTGACTTCGAGCACCTCGTCGTTGACGGCCAGCAGTCCCGTGCTCTCCGCCAGGCCTCCGGGGACCATGCGGGAGATGAAGATGCCCGGGACCTTTTCCAGGCCTTGGGGTGTAACGCGCACGCTGGAACCATCACGGATGTAGAAGCCCAGTGGTTTCTCTTGACCGTGTTTGTAGAGGCGGACACGGCGGTGCGTCTCTGGAAGGATGTCCACGTCGATGATCGAGGATACTGGCCGGAAATCTTTGGGCAGGCTGATGATGATAGGAGGCTTCTTCTTGTTGGCATCCGGTCGAAGGAGGACCGCTGCGAGCGCCGCCGGGGTCTTCTTACGGGTCACAGTGTCCGTGCCGAATGCAGAGTAATCTGCCTCCTCTGCACAACAGGAAGAAGAAAGAAAAAGAGAATGTAAATATGTAACGTTTGTGTTAGACATTGCAACTTAAAGGAATATTGTGTTTAGTTTATTTAGTGATGGGTTGCGATGGTCAAATCATTCAACAACAACCACAAATTAAACAAACAATTTTTTGTATATATTTAATTTTTGCTTGTTCTTAAAATAAATTATAAACAAAGAAAAATAAACACCGGGGGAAAAACTAAACACAAAACAACTAAACAAAACAAAAATAAAATGGGTAATATAGTACAACAACTAAAAGTGTGGGCATTAACACTTTTCAGTAGCTTTGTAAATAAATGCCGTACAATATCAGCATATTTTTGTTAATGTGAACAACAGCTTACTCATTTTTAATTAAAATAATAAATGAAAATAATATAAACAACTTTTTTGTTTGTTTTACTTAAAACAAAACAAAACAAAATGGGTAATATAGGGCAATAACTAAAAGTGTCTAGGCGCTTTTCAGTGGCTTGGTCAATGCAATTTATTATCAGCATTATTGTGCTTGTAAACATATATTTTCTGTGCATGTTCATTATTTTTTATTATTTATCACGTTCAAATTATTCTTTGTTTTTTTTTTGCTCTTGTTGGACTATTCCCACAGCTTTGTAAGGAGAGACCTGCAGGGTAGAGAATGCCTGCTTGTTAGTTTCCCTCCGCCCCTCAGCTAATGTGTAAACTACTGTAAACCCAAGCCTCCTTTCAACCTTGCTCTCTTTTTCTCTCAGCTGCCATTTATGAATTCCTCAGAGGCTTAATCACAGCCTGGACTTTCACCTGCAAGACATTCATACTCAAGATCAAAAAGGAGAATAGAGTAGGAAGGGAGAGAGGATATAAATGCATGTGAGTGATGCTCTCTCTGAAATGTCAGAGTTCAAAGCAGTACCATGTGTTTTTCTGAACTCCCATTAACCCGAATGAACAATGGTTAACCTGAGAGATGTAATTATTAACAAAAACCACCATGTTATAAGATTATAACTAACATTTCAATTATGTTATTTACTGATCTTTTGTATCAAGGGGTGTGATGTTTTTATGGATTTTTTAATGCCATAAACCTGAATTGTACCTCTAAAATGAAAAGCATCTTTTTCCAATGTGTTTGTTTAACCAGGAACATGCGTCTGTGTGATCTAGCATGCAAACAGATTTCACGTCAGCCCAAATATAGTCAAAAACACACACACACACACACACACACACACACGATTGATTGTTGGTCAAAGGGCCCCACAGCCAGTTCCCACCAGAAAACTATCTGGATTGTCCTTGTGTTTTGTTTCAACATGAATATGCAGCCTGTGTTGAAATTTGTAAATAATTTGGCAACTTGCCTTCAGTACCTGCAGACATCATAAAAATGTCTTTCTGACCTAATAGAGCTGAGGTTTATTCACAAACATGCAGCATGCACACACACAAGTCTCAGCTATGCAAGTTTGGCTGGAGCGGTCGAGCATGTATGGAGGTCTATTTTCATCTCCTCCAGAGTTCTTCTCCTCTCTTCCTTCCTTATCTGCTCCACTCTTCCATATTAAAGCCTAACAATGGCTTCATAGTGAGTGTTGAAGGGCAGCATGGGAAGTCCCTTAGGGCCACTCAAACGGGCACAAACTAGCTTTTCTGTTGGCTCAGAGATCGAGAGGAGAAAAAGTGAGAGGATGCAAAAAGCAGCTTACAATATATGGAAACCGCATCACGTTAACGGACACACAAACCTCTATCATCTCACTTCCTGAACGCAGGACAGCTGGCTCTTTGTGAAACCTGACGCTACAGAAACCAGTCCAGTTGTAATGGCTCATTACAAACATGCTGGAGAAGGTCCACACACAAGCATACAGGCCAGGGCTGGGTTTTGACACAAATTTCACGATTTGATTCAATTCTCATTCACAAGCTTGCGATTCGATTCGATTACCAATTTGATTCGATTCAAATCGATATATATCAAGTACAGTACATGTCAAATTTTCTCAAGGGAAAAAAATCTCTCAACTAATGCTGTAAAATATACATGAGACTCAGTTGGTACATTACTATAATATTGGAAGTTAAAATTGACTGATTTGTTAAAATTACACTTAATAAAGTTTTTAAAATAATAAAGTTATAATTACATAATAATATTTCTACTTCAATTAATTTGTTTGAAATATAAACATAATGGTGGCTGTCATAAAAACTTGATGGATTTATTCAAACATAAATTAAACATTGAAGAACAGTAAAATTGTATAATGAATATGTTATATGGTTCATATATTTAGCAAAATGCCCCTCTCCACAGTTTTTTTATTTCTATCTGACTAATGAGTTTATGGTCACAGAATATGTTTTTCTGAGGTAAATGTAACGTTACGTGACTTTGTTTACAAGCCATTATATTGACGTATTTGCACAGCTGAAACACTGATTGAGCGATTACATGAGACAGAATACGGATTGTCAAGTTGTACTCTTTCTTTTAACTTACCTTCGGATGTTTAGTCATGTTTATTTTGTGCTGAAACCGGTATTAATGTGGAGGAGATGATCGGTTTGCGTGCTCCTCGCGCTGCCGCGTCTGTTGAATTGAGGCGCTACAGCGATCAGTCACTCCACATTAAACAGTGCCAAAATGACATTTATAGTTTGAATACTGCAATACAATGGACAGAATTTGAAATCTGAGACTTTGTTTCATATTAAAAGTACCAAATCACAATGCTTATTGCGATATATTGGATGGGAAGTGCCCTTCAACGTTCCGTCCACTAACTGAAAACATGCTAGAATAATCGATTCTTGCGATTTAAGAATCAATATCATTCCGTAAAAATGAGAATCGATTAATATCAAGATATCAATATTTTTTACCCAGCCTTAATACAGGCCTCTTTACACCCATATCATGCATTGGGCTCCTTACAATCATTAGAGGCAGATCAGGGGATATGAGGAGTTATTTCTGAATTATGGCCTGGAGCAATACAATGCAAATTTTTTAAAATCATGTATTTGTCGAATTAAGCATAATTACTATTATTTCAAATAACACACACACACACATAAAATAATAAATAAAAAAAATATTAAGCAGCACATCAGTTTTTAACAGTGATAAGAAATTTCTTGCGCAGCAAATCAGCATATTATAATGATTTCTGGATCATGTGACACTGAAGATTGGGGTAATGATGCTGAAAATTCAGCTTTGCGATCACAGGAATAAATTACATTTAAAATATATTCAAATAGAAAAGTTATTTTAAAGGGGTCATATGATGCTGCTAAAAAGAACATTATTTTGTGTATTTGTGCAATGAAATGTGTTTATGCGGTTTAAGGTTCAAAAAACACATTATTTAACACATATACTGTACATTATTGTTTCTCCACTATGCCCCACCTTTCTGAAACACGTCGATTTTGACAAAGATCGGTCCGAAAAAATGCAAGGTGTGCTCTGATTTGGCCAGCTATCCAGTGCGTTATGAATGGCCGAATACCTCAAGCGTGTAACGGAAATTTCGCCCCTTTCCATACTGTGATGCCCTGTCTGGCTGGATCGATGAGACAAAAACATTAAAAACCCATTACAAACTAGGCATTTGCTGCATCCAGTGGGGACATAATTACGGATTATAATGACTTATACTGTCTTTTTACGCATTGCATCGCACGGCGTAAACATAAAACCATGTCTGCATTTGTGATTGGAGAAATGACAAACAACAAGCGCTACTCTACACTGCTCAAAACTCGCGTTTTGAATTGTCAGTGGCAAATTCTTTATATATAAAAAAACTTACTTACAATCTGTGAGTCAGAACAGTCGGCATTGTAGTCTACTCTACCAGATCAGGAAACAGTCCTCCATAAATGTGCTGCACACATCTGAATATTTGCGTTGAACTGTTCGGAACAGTGTTGTATACAACTTAACCACTGATTTCTAGACATGTCCTCTTTTGGAAGACCAAACAAAGTAGTTTCGCTTTCACAACGAAATACAGCATCACACACGGTGGCCTAGAGTGAGCGGAGGCCAGCGGTTCGACGAAGGAGCTTCCGGCGAGCTTGCGGCAACCACATGTGACGACCCGGTGGACTCCGTTTCATTCCGGTGACAGGATCCCAGGATGGACCGCGCGAAGTTGATGTATTTCCTCAGCGACCAGCACTGATCAGCTCCAGGCATGACGAAGCGGATATCGTCCTCTTTTGGAAAGCCAAGTAAAGTAGTTTCGCTTTCCCAACGAAACCCAGGTACATTACATCTCTTTCTGTCACTCCAGCAGCTTGTAACACTTTCCTTTCCAGGACGACGGGCACTACGCACCGGCAAGCGACGAGTAGGCACCAGGAGACCGAGCCCCCACACACAGTAGCATGTGAGCATAGGATATCGGCAGGACATACAGCTCACACCACGGCTTTTAGGAGGACCGGAGAATAGAGGAATAACGACCCATATTAGCACAGCAATTTATTAACAATTTTTACAGTATTCTGATTCAAAAAATGTAGCATTGGTGGACATAAGAGACTTCTTTCAAAAACATTTGGGAAAAAGAAATTCAGTAAAAAAATCTTAGACACCAAACTCCCTCTCTTTCTTTCTCTCTCTATATATACTGTACATACACATATAATGTAATATTCTTTAATATGAGATTTCAGTTTGGTTTGGCAGTAAAATAGTGTGGATTTCTCTGTTGTGTGTTAATATGGCAGCAGTAATGTGACACTGGCTTTATCTGATACTGTGGTCACCATTGACCGTGGCAGTGGAAGCACCTCACTTCCTGTCAAAGCAAAGGACAAGGACACCAGGATGCAGTCTGTGTGATCAGCACACCAGTGAGAGGCGTGTATGTGGTGTGTGTGTGTGGTGTGTGTGCGTTTAGTGAATGTGTCCCCCTTGCTTAGATGATCAGTATCCCATTACACAGGGTCTTATAGTCTGCCCAAGGTCAGGTGACCTGTTTGTGTATTCTTAACTCTTCTGTGTTTTCAAGTAACTGATTAATGCCGACACTAAAATTAAAAATACTATTTTGTCTAAATAAAAAAAAAATACAACTGAGAACTGAAATCAGTCATTTTAAATGCTACAAGTGAATTTAGGCATCACAATGTTGTACTGTACAGTATGATAAATGGATATTAATTTTGAAATTTGCTAACGATTACATTTAACATTTATTAAATGTAAAAAATAGGGAAAAGGAGCATGAACAATTAAATATCCAGTATCTGCCAAAACTGAAAAAAATATCTAATTTCGTCAGATAATCATTATGCATATATTATATTGAATAAAATAGCTTTTTCTAGGCCCCTGATATTACTGATATTAAACAAACTGTGTCTGTAGATATAAAACAAAGTGTAAAACTAAATTGGTGCACCTTCGGTCACTTCAAAAAACTAAAGTTTCCACAGAATAAATAAAGAAAATAAGATTGTTCAAGAACCAGACTGAAATTTAAAACTCATGAGTATTTGTCTACATGACAACTAGTTTGATTATTCACTATTTATAATTAAGTATTCATGGTCAGTTCAGAGGTGCACATTCGTGAGAAGCATCCCACGAGGAGAGTGAAAACAATAGAGATGTCACACCGTGTCTCTGCTCACCGCAAACTGAGAGTGATGGACTCATCTCATCCAATATTCAGCAGGCCTTATGAAGGCCGTGATGGCTCATGTTTCACTTTTGTGAATGTCTCATTCAGGTTTTTTTTTTGCATGTGGCCACTGTGCTACTTTCTGTTTATGGTCTCGCTCCACAAAGCTGCTTGCAAAGAATCGAACACACAGATTATTCAGACGAGCAGCCGCTGACGGCATGACAGCATCTGTGGAAACATTTCTGCTTCTTTAAGGTTAAGTCCAGATGTCTCCCACATTGGGGAGTGTGTGCCATCCCGTTCCAGACACAGCACGATAGAGGAGAGGGGAGAAGAGAGGGTGGAGAGTGGGCTGTAATGAGCACTTATTAGGCCAGGGAGAGAGAACGAGAATGAAAGAGCAAGGGTTGATGTGTAAAAAACTTTTCAATACAGAAACTTTATGAGGTGCTGCTATTCTGGGCTCACTGAGCACATACTTCTGTGATACAGCTAAGATAAAGTAAGACCGCTTCTGATAACAGAGGAAAAACGCAAAGTCTGCAAGCAACGTAACATGGGAAAAGCCCTTGAGAACAAGATACTTAGAGAAAATGTGGGAAAATAAGGTGCACGGTGTATGAAACTCACTCTGTGTATAGGAATCATTACAGCAGTTTCTAATTTAAGCAAAAATGGCAAGCCAATCAAATTGGCTATTATGTGTAAACAACTTTGAGCCGCCAACGCATCACCATCATACATTTCCTGTAAATTGTGAAACAGCAGTAGACCTGGATTGTCCGAAATCACATACTCTCTAAATAGGCAGGCTACTTGTTTTGTAAAAATGATGTTCTATATAGGGTGAATGTGCATAGTACGAATTTAATTTTGATGTACTACATTCGCCATGTTGTCACTGTCATGAGACCTACTAGCGCCAGTTGCATCAATTTAATGCCTTTGACAAATCCTCTCCTGTGGACTCATGGGACAAAATATCCATAGTAAAATATCCATTGGATGAGCACTTCACGTCTTCCTGGAAGTACAAGGTCATCTGGGTATTTATCGCCTACTGTTTTATAAATACTGTGGATTCGAACATATATTTTTTTTTTTAATTTTTTTTTTCATTTCACATGCTGTTTTTAACTTACTATATAGTAGGAAGTATGTGATTTAAGATGAGGCCTGGAGTCAAACATTAGCTCTTAAAGCTAAAATTTTTAAAGGGGACATCAGATGCAAAATTCACTTTTAGTTTGAACATAAATATGTATTGGTAGTGTGTGGACACAACCACCCTATAATGGTAAAAATCCACCTAGTGCTTTTTTTTTATTTTTATTTTTTATTTTTTAAATCTTCAAAAATCATGAGCACTGTCTCAGACCAAGCCGTTCACAGATTCTTGGCAGAGTGACGTCACACAGGCCAAGGCCCCTCCCACAACGTAGCTGGGACATGCTGTCACTCAGTTTCCACAGTAAGGACCTTCCTGATACTGCCTTTGACTCTGTGAGGAATGTGAAGTGCACTGGTAAAGGTCAGAGTTCAGTTTGGAAGGTGTTTTACTGCTCTGAGGTTAATCATACACAGCAGAATCATAAAACACTAATGTCATCAGCATTTAAAACTTGTGACAGATGCAATAAAAAAAACACGAGTGTCTCAAAACCCTGCATTTAGTTGTGTGTTATCTAGTCATCTACTCCAAAAAAGCTGGTTTCTGAGTTGTATGAACAAACACATAACATACAGTAATGTTCAGAAGTTTGGGGTAAGTGTGTTTTTTTTAATGAAATTAATACTTGTGTTCAGCAAGGATGCATTAAAAGTGACAAAGACAATGTATGTAGAATCCTGAAAAAAAAGTTTCAGTTTCCACAAAAATATTAAGCAGCACAATTGTTTTCAACACTGATTATAAGAAATGTTTCTTCAGAATCAAATCAGCATATTAGAACGATTTCTAAAAGGTCGTGTGACATTGAAGAGTGGAGTAATAACTAGCCTACATTTTTTTAATTGCAATAATATTTAAAAATAATATTGTTTACTGTATTTTGGATTTTGAAATGCATGAAAGACTTCCTTCAAAAACATTTAAAAAATCTTACTGACCCCAAACTTTTGAACAGTAGTGTATATTGATACAAGGGTCTAATGTTTCTATACAATACTGTGAGAAAACTCAATATATGATGATATTGGCACCTCATCTACAAATTTCTATGAAGCACAAGAACATCTCAACACAGATTAACAACAAACAGTGTGTTTGTGAATGACCTGCTCTTTTATCCAAAACAGGACTAACCAGTGAACAGGTCTTTCACTAGTTTTTATTCAACAATAATGTAATAGCAGAGTGTTTCCCCACTAATAATACCTCCTTACCCTCCCACTGTTTTTCCATCACCTCTTTCCTGGTCTGGTCTCTATATGTTCACAGACTGCTCCCTTCCTCGCACACCCATGGGCAGCCCTCCTGTCCTGTCTAATCTAATCAGCAGAGGTGATCAGAGTCTGAACACATTCCACACAGTGCGACGCCTCCCCCCAATCCTGCAGCTAACTGCCCCTACCCCCCCAGAAGTATAACCTCTTCCACCATGCAGCACACCCTCCACCCCTCCTTCATCCCGCTCCGCTTCATTGACAACACCAGAGAGGCGCTGGCCCTCTCTAGGACTGTCAATTTTTTTTTCGAATATTCGTCGGATTTAAAATAAAAATCCTCATTTCCAATTCAAATTTAGGTGTGCATCAAGGCCAAAGTATACTTCGGCCATCCGCGCACCGTCCGCATTACATAATTTTCGTCATAAGGAGGGCTCGCGGACAGCCGCGCACCCCGTCCGCGTGGATGGTCCGCGTACAACAGCGCATGTGCGAAGTGAAAGTTGAGACAGAGCGCAAGTCAAGTAGGTGTTACTGCGCCTGTGTCG
Source organism: Sinocyclocheilus anophthalmus (assembly GCA_018155175.1). Lineage (NCBI taxonomy): Eukaryota > Metazoa > Chordata > Actinopteri > Cypriniformes > Cyprinidae > Sinocyclocheilus > Sinocyclocheilus anophthalmus. The sequence continues at coordinate 885,139 of JADLZN010000732.1, forward strand.
AGCTCGTCCGTCCGCACTCATCCACGGTTGAGTATACCTTGAAAGTTGTGCGGATGCGGCTGTGCGTGAGATGGAACGGAACGCAGAAAGTGAAGTATACCCGGGCCTTCAGGCAGCCTTATCAGTGGCACACGAAATGCGACGACGATGTAAGTGTCACTGAATTTTAATGCTTTTGTTAGAGAACAATCAAAGCGGGGAAGATGTTGTTTACGTCAAACCCGAAACCAAGCTGTTATTTATTGCATTTTCTAGAGGGACATCTATCACCGTTGCACTCGCGTCTCGCAGAAGAGTGCCACATGTTTAGAAAGCTACGTAAAATTTATGCAAGTTCAATTTTAAAAAAACATGTCTCAAGACTTTATGGCGGTTTTCTCCATCCCACTGCATCTCAAGATTTTAAATGAAGAAAGTACTCTTTGTGATTGGTTTTCAGTCCTTTGTATTAAACTATACATATAATTGTTTAAGCAACTTTATTAATTATATATGGTTTATTAGCATTATTTTAAACATTATGCAAAGATAGTCATGTTATTTTGTTATGCTTTGAAGAAACGTACATAATATTTTGCACGATGCGCCCTCAGGAGAGAAGCCAACAGCTTTTTTTCCCCCAACTGAAATTATGCCTTTTAAACTTGAATATAATTCGAAAATATTGATATTTAAGTAAAAAATTTTAATTTAGTTTTTCAGCCATTTTGACAGCCCTCTCTACCCAGGCATGATGACATAACAGTGTCCCAGTGCTTCTCTGCATCAGCGTGACATTCCATGACCCTGGAATTCCTCCCACTTATTAAAGCGGCTCCTCCTAAAACTGAAATGGCAATAAAAACTGCAGACGTCATAGGTGTCAATAAAACACAAACCCACCCCTGTGCCCTGATTCAGCTGATGACATGAATGGAAAAGTAAACAAATTTGTGGTTTCAGGAAAGAAAGGGGAGAGGAAAAGTGAAAGAGACGAGGTAAGAGTAGGCAGATTCCTAAAGCATATGTCACAGTGCTCTCTAGAAACTATTCCAGCTGCTTTCATGAACCACACCTCTCAGACAGGTGAGGCCGGTAGGGAGGATTCCAGAGATACGCTGAGAAAACTATGAAAGGAATGGAAATAGTGTGTAATGAATGACACAATAAAATGAATCACAGGGCTATTATTAGGTGGAAGGATTAATTATAATGAACAAAAGACAGATCAATGATAATAATATTAGCTGACTCGTCAATTAATCTCAGCGGAATTCTCAACTACAGCCTCTTTCAAAAGATTTTGTAGTTTGATCTAAATGTTGAAGTTAGCAAGTCAAGTGCTCAAACTGAAACTCTGTTCAAAAGCTAGCAAGCTGTCAGCTTTCTACATAGGCAGCTTTCTTCTAAGGCAGCATCCGAACCGAAATGGAACTTCATAAGTGACAGATTTGGAACGCTGTACAGAGGCAGCAGGTCCACACGCCACACAAATAGGAATCCTAGTGTAACATGCAAAGGAGACTCGACTCGTTTAATGTTAGCATGTAACTAGGAGGAGAAGAACAACCCAATGTTTAGGGTGAACGCAAAATTTTTGGCATCTCCTACCAAAACAGATAAGTAGGAGGAGATCATCATTGGATGTCCTTTGGATATGATTATGACACCTATGCAACACACAGTTGTGTACCCCATGTCTGTTCCACTGGCTGCTAAGCTGCACTGTAAAAAATGTAATTTTTACAGAAAAAACACTATAGTAAATAGAAAAAAAATGCTATAATAAAACTTGTTGACTTGTTAACTGTAAGCTACCTTAAAGTAAAAAAAAAATGTAAATGAATTAACACTGAATTATATGTCATTTTACTTTTAAATATTGTATAATTTATGTTTTTTGTAAGGATAAACTGGATTACCATATAATGTACAGTGAAAAACAATAAAAGTGCAATCCCTGAACATCATATATATTATTTTTTAATTGTTTGTTTCTTCTTATTGTTATCAGTGCACACAACATCACAAGTGTATCACAACACGTTCATTATAGTGTTGTGTTACATTTAATTTAGTTAATGTTTAATGCATTATTTTAGTGTCATGAGTGTGCATGATCATTTGTCTGTCTGTATTTTGACTGTCTGTATTATAATGCCGGTTATCAGTACATCAAGCTGGATCAATATCCCATCACATCACAATATCTGAACACCGTCACCAGTTTTTTCAGTGACTTTCTAAAAGTGACCACAGCTGCAGGTTTTTTTTACCCCAACTTTAATAGGATATTTTTACAGTGTAAGATCATAAAAACATGATCTTAGAAAAAACAGTCATAAAGGTCAATGGTTTGAAATTGAATAAATACGCTTTCCATTGATGTATGGTTTGTTAGGATAGGACAATATTTGGCTGAGATACCCAGTGGATAGTATATTCATTATTATATATTAGTATATATGTATATATATATTGAAATAGTTCTATTTTAAATTCTGGAATCTGAGGGTGCAAAAAAAATCTAAACATTAAGAAAATCGCCTTTAAAGTTGTCCAAATTAAGCAATGCTATTACTAATCAAAAATGAACTTTTGATGTATTTACGGTAGGAAATTTACCAAATATCTTCATGGAACATGTTCTTTACTTAAAGATCTGGTCTAGGGTCACAAATGAACTACTGAAAAACAAGTTGCTGCAATGATGCCATTGGGCAAAATTTGTATTTCAGAGGACAGTAATATTGTTTCGTACTTTGCAAGAACCTTAAAAAAAAAAAAAAAAAAACTAAGGAGCGTTCCTATGGCACCTTAAAATGGTGTCTAGGGAGGCATCGCACAAGTTTTTGGAACAGAGGTTATTTCCTAGACTGAGTGAATGTAGAGCACAGAGAATATTGAGCAAAGACCCAATATTATGACACAGCAGCGACTGAGCAGGATGTCTGATCAGGAAATCACATGATGCAAATAGACACACGGGTGCCAACACCCCTTAAGCCAGCAAACACGTATCCACAACAGCTCCACAAACACCAGTGAGGTTGGGGGGATGGCACACTCCGTATTCAGATACAACTTTCCCATTTTCACTGGTTCATTCTTAATTACAATTGGTCTCCCACAATCGTGAATATGTGGTATCTATCCCATCATGCTACAATCATCACTCAAGAATCCCTCATCATTAACCCCATTCAGCTAAAGCTCTTCACTGCTTCCATGGCAACAGGTAAACAAACAAGCATGGGATTGGCGCATTGTGGTCATCCTGATGTTGTCTGAAAAAGCATGTACGTCTGCATTGGGATGGGACGCCTATTGAAACACAAATCCTCATTTAGAGTGTTTAGATGTACATTCGCACCCTACAAAACATCCTCATTAAAGATCCAGTAAGCTGAGCTCAAGTCAAGCCACTTGAATATGCAAAACAGGCTACGACAGAACAAAACCCAGAATTCCAAACACAAACCACAGATGAGGCGGTGCACCGCTCAAGAATGCCTCAGACCCCCCCATCCCCCACATGAACTCCAACCACAGCGAAGGCTATCTTAACCCAGATCACTGAATGTGTGCCATTCAATGACAGCAAGACGCTGCACAAAAGATTTCAGTTGGTTTGACGGCCTTAGTACTGCGCACCTTGCTGTGATTTCAAACACAGATCCAACTCACACATAGACATTTTTATGTGTGTGTGCGCGCTGGCTTCCATCAAAGTGCACAAAACTCTCTGGATCTAATGTGAGTGATACGTGATGGAAATCTTCAAAAGAAAATACTTTAGGCTCTGTTCTGAAACCTGGTGAGATGCCTACTTAGACAGCATTTTAATGCATCACAACACTACAAACACAAAGCCTGTTCCAAAAGGTAGACTGCTTTCTAAAATACACTGTTTAGGCCAAATTAAAATGCTACATTACCATTATTCTTCACAGTAAAGGCAATCATGAAGAACGCATTGTGACTCCATGCAAAAAAAAATTCCACGATGACAGAAAAGTACCAAAAAATCTACTTATAATATGCTATTTATTCAGTGACCCCCAATCATATCATTATAAAGCCCTGCAATACCAAGAGATGAGCAAAGAAAGCAACCCCCTCCCTCAGCTGATCCAGAGCTTCAGTCCTGATGCTTCACTAACATCTACTGATGCTCTGAATCACAACAACACTAAAAACATCAGATTACTGCTCAAATTAAACAGATTCAAACAGTGATTACATCACTCATGGGCAAACCCAAACACAACAACAGAGTAAAACGCAATGCTATTTGGCCCTATAAAGTAAGAGTACAGTATGGCAGAGTATCTGTACACAGTGTCAGATAAGAAACTGAGAAGCACGTTGACCAGATACAGACTCAGCGGACACAAGCTGATGATAGAGACGGACAGACACAGAAAAACACGGCTGCCACCGGTTCACACTGTGATCTGAATCAGACGGAAACAGAACTGCACTTAACAGAATGCCCCAAATACACAGATATACGGACAGTGTTCTATGATAAAACACAGCACATCCATTAGACATTTAAAACTCTTTCAAACCAGGAGAAACTACCGTATCTGTTAGGAGAACAGAAGAACTGCTGTGTTTGCTGCTCAATATGTGTCTGCCTGTCACGATAGAAGAGAAAACACTCAAACTGCCATGATCTGATGTTTCCAGCACATGTAGATTATTATATTATGACATATTACTCTATTATATACCGTTAGCTTCATGTTTGCTTCTGTAAACCTGTCTACTCCCTTCTCTTATTTTAATTTTTATATATAATGTTTTATTTACTTACATACATTAGTAATTCATTTGCACTACATGCTTAATACTTTTTATATATTATTATTACTATTATTATTATTCTTTTTCTTTCTGTTAATGCATGTGTACTATTTGTAAGCAGCCCAGCGGCAATTACTTTGTCAATACAAATTTAATTTGTGTCATGCCAATAAAGCACACTTAAATTTAATTGAAAAATTTAAATTGAATGACTTCGATAACTATGAAGTTTGAAAATAATAATTTCTATGAGAATAGGGAAGTTCAAACCACAGAGGAACAAAGGCACAGAGGAACAATGTTGTTGGAATCACTTTCAGAACATTTTTTTCCAGCTGATAAATGATAAAAACACTGAGTGACAATCAGAAACCAACCAGGTTCAAAGAGCTTGTGCATATTAAAGCACTTGTCATCCATTGGTATGGACAATTATATAGTTATCATTCTTGATTTACTATGCTTAGATGATAGCATTCAACTGAATTTCCGTTAAAAGTCATAGTCCATCAAGTTGTTACAAACCTGTATAAATTTCTTCCTTCTACTGAACACAAAATAAAATATTTTGAATAATGTGGGTAAAGAAAACAGTTAAGGGTCCCCACTGATTTCCATAGTATTTTTTTTACTTACTATGGAAGTCAAAGGGGACCATCAACTGTTCTTCAAAATATCTTCTTTTGTGTGTTCACAGAATTTTCTTTTTTTTTAACAACCACTTTAAAATCACCACAAAATATCTTGATTTTACCTGGACCTATTTATAGGATCCTTTTTTAGTCATGGTATTGCCTCAGAATGCCATTGTCTTATGAGCAGTGTGGTTTTGAAACAGAAGTTTATGAATCTAATGAATCTATGTAGCATTTAGTGCTACATCAGATCTAGCCTTTTGAATACTGTCTGCTTACCCCCTACATTCACAGGCATGCATTCAAACGTAGTGCTGGGCCGATAAAAGATATCATATCGAATCGCGATAAAATTTATGTCGATAACGATGATGAGCTCTGGACATTTTTACTCGATATGGATTGATCCAAGAGCCACACAACAGAAATATGCGACAACAGCCAATCAGCGTGCACATGCACGTCACAGTACAGAGTCCATTTCCTACCGCACTTTGCGAAGCAAACTCGACACGACGACAAAAAAAAATAAAAATGAGTGGAAGCGGTGACGAAAGTGAAACTAACCTATTAAGGCTAGTTAATTCGTGGCCATTACCCCCTATAGCCTTATTCGCACGGGATTAGTATTATCTGGGGACCTTGTGTGATTTTGAAATTACCCCCCCACATCTGAATTTCGTGTGGTGCATTCGCACGTGATAAGCAAAGCCTGTGATTTTACTCGAATTTACGGACTTATCTCCCGGATACCCGGATGTCACGGCTTTGAGTCCCGTTCTATGGTCCAGATGGATTTAAAAAAAAGAAACTAATATAGTTTCGTGCGCTGTGTCATTTACATTTCACCAGGTTAAAATAATATCTCAAGCTTTGTGCTTGATTTATTTGTAACACATTAACCTCAAAACCTTCTCAGCTTTCTCTTTCTGCAAATTGTATGGTGTTAGCGATATGATGACAGCATCCAGAATACTATCAAACACTCCAACGCAGCTCCATTCTTCGCGAAAGATGGATAAAAAAGGCGCACAGCAAACAAAAAACTCGAAAAATTATATGCGACCCGCCAAATGCTGGCCGAATCACAGAGATGCCGATCCGCACGGGACTAATATTATCACAGGACCTCAGTGTTCGGCGAAATATGGTAGGTCATTTGCGGGGGAATTTTTACTTTACAAATTACAGACATGGCCGATTCGCACGGATTAAGATCACAGACAACCTCCTCAATTATTACAAATGACTGGCGGTCACCAGGTAATACTAATCCCGTGCGAATAGGGCTTTAGAAAAGAGTTCCAAAAAGAGCAAGGACATAACCAGGGCCGTTCTTACTTACTTCTTACTAGCGAAAGAAATGATGCCCCTAAGCACAGTGGAACAAGACGGGTTTAGGAAATTAGTTAAAGTGCTTGACTGCTGGTACGAACTCCCTGTCAGAAAATACTTTTCCAAAACCACACTGCCTCAGCTATATGAAGAGTGCCGCGAAAAGCTGGAAAATAATCTAAGGAACGTGAGATTTTTTGCCACTACCTCCGACCTATGGTCGAGCCGGACATCCGAGCCATATATGAGCCTCACCATTCATTACATTGACGAGGAGTGGGGTCTGCAATCAAGATGCTTGCAAACTGCATATTTTCCGGATGACCATACTGCGTTAATACTCTCTGCTGGTCTGGAGAATGGACTCGCATCTTGGGGCCTTAGCGAGGACCACCAGGTGTGCATTACAACGGACAACGGTGCAAACATCGTCAAGGCTGTCTCACTTAAAAACTGGACCCGTCTGCAGTGTTTTGGTCACGGCTACATCTAGCCATTGGTAAGTTAAGCACGTAAAAAAGGTAAAGTTTTCAGTGCTAAAAACAGCATATTTATAAAATATCCTAATTGATTTCACAGCATTTAAGGCTATCACGTTTGACTGCATAATTTAGAAAATGCTGTCGTATTCACACTGCCCTAACAAACACCAACTTGCGTGTGGTTGTGTGCTGTAAAGGCAGGGATAAATAAATAAATAAATTATCGTCTAGCCGCTTGACGCGATTTGGATAAATTGCCCTTATCTTTAAGCATGTTAAATGCCATTAATGTTTTAAAATGTAAGTAATGCATCTATTCCACAATAATAACGTGATCATTTCTCATAATTCTTTCAATTTTGATTCAGTTACGTTTCTGTTGGCATTGAAGTTGTCATTGCATGCTTAAGCCATTATGTCATTATGATTTGTGGGATAAAAAGCCCTTGTGTGTGTGGTCTAAATGTAGTTTCTCGTTGATTGAAAATCTCATAACATTGTAATTTATCATCACAAAATACTTTTTATCATCACAAACAAGTACTTTTTATAATCATCTTTGCCTTTTAAAGATTCTAAACATGTGCCTATATTGTTTTCTTCATCATCAGAGGGGAGTATGAGAGACCAGAGAATCCAAAGAGCCATGGGTGAGTGCTTTTTCCTTCTCATGGAAAAAGAAACGAGAACTAGCGGTTACTCAAGAGGAGCTCAAGCTGCCAAAGTTGATCACAGAATCACCCACCAGGTGGGGGTCACGCCATGCCATGATAGCACGAGTGCTAGAGCAGGAGAAGGCAAAAGTTGCAAAAGTTTTATCAGCTGATTAAAAAAACAAGGCACTTGGCTCCCTCATGGCAGGACATTGACATTCTGGAGTCTGTGTGCAAGGCTCTAAACCCACTTGCTGATTTCACTGATGCCCTTTCTGGTGAAGAATATGTGAGAGTGTCGTACCTGAAACCTATACTGCATCTTTTCAGTGAGGAGGTCTTTAAACCTGTAGCTGATGACTCAGAGCTCACCAAGACCATCAAGGTTTCTGTCATCAGCTATCTGAATGAGAAATATGACAACGCTGCCACTGATGATCTTCTGAGCGTAGCATCTCTTGTTGATCCTCGTTTTAAGACACGCTACATCAAAGATGACAAGGTTGAGGCTGTGAAATCCAGAGCCGTGGCTCAGATGCTGGATGAATGTCAGAGCACATCGCAAGCTACTCCTGCATTTTTTTTTTTTTAATAAACTATACTTTTAAAGTGTAATTTAATGAACCCTCAAATTTTTGTGGCTTCAGTCATTGTTGGGATACTCTTTTAAAGCTGGAAGCATTAACAACTTATATCGAAATATATATCGTTATCGTTCAATATGGGAAAAATTTATCGAGATTACATTTTTGCCATATCGCCCAGCCCTAATTCAAAGAACTAAAACATACGTGACAAGATATAGGGTGAAGTTAAAAAGTGGGTGGGTCCTCATGTGCTTCCGTGTCACATATTCTGCCATAGCAACAGGTCACAGCATGGAGCTAGCGTCACTGTGTAATTGAAACGCAGGCCACACCGTGTTACACAGTGACCCCTCTAATCACCGCCTGACAAAGTGGCTTACCATCTACAGGTCATATGGCACACAGACACAGCTTAGAGTGGGGCACCCCACACCAAAAGCACACAACAACTGTGAACTGTCACCAGTTCAGAGTTCAGACCTTTAACTTTATATTGTTGCTTTCAATTGAGCTCAGTCGAGGGTTCAAAGTCTCAAAGTCTTAAGACTTTTAACCCAAATTATGAAACACTTGGCCATATTAGTAAACGAAAAATGCATCAAGGGAGATCATGAAATAAACTAGGTCTTATGAAATGTCTTAAATATCATAATCGCACAGCTGTAATTAAACTGTAAGATACAGTATCAATAAAATGAGCAATCATTTGTTCACTTCAAACTGGAACATTAAACACAGCTGTTAGTAGAAAAACTTATCTGAATTTAGACTTAACCACACTAACTAGCAGCCATGTTACTGAACACAACTCACTTCCCCCAGGACTACATGACCTTTCACATTATAATCTGATATAACTGATATATAAACAAAAGCACCACTTCTGGTCTGACAGCTTCCTGAAGCAGCTATCGCTTCCACATGTGTTATCAGTCAAAACATTTGTGCATATTATATAACTACATATAAATTCTCACCATACAGATGGACAAATTAACTACAAATGTGAGTGTTGTGACCATAAGGAATGTAGAGGGTATTGTGTCACATAATACAAAGTGTGTAACATATGGTACACACTGAGCTGAACTTTGACCAATGACCCACTTCAAAAACACAATCCTCACCTTTCCGCTGCAAGAAGAGACGGAGCAGGGGCGCTGCCATGGAGATTGCTTTATGGTAGTTGTCATCGTTGTTGATTGGCAGTAGGTCCCCGTGGACATCGGCGTAACCCACAAGCAGATCGACGTTGGGGATCCGGTGCACATGCTGCAGCAAGCCATAAAACTCATCAAAGCGTCCCGGCTTGGACCGGTCCAAAGAGAAACGCCTGAATTCTGCTCCAAACTAACAACATGGAACAGACATCAGTACACAGCAAAACAAGACGAACTCAGCTTGTCTAAAACTATTACAAATCAGTTTCGTTAACTGAAATAAAGTTGAAATAAAATAAAATACAAATTGCCTATTAGATGAAAAACTTCAACTAAAAATCTTGCAAATTATAATGCCTTGGCAGGACAAAAGCACAAAATTACTAGCTAAAACTTGTACAAAAATGTATATTAAAACTGAAAATAAATGCCAAATCAAAATATTAACACGTAGTATACTTGTATAGTAAATAATACTAAAATAACAATGAAACAGACCAATTTAAATTTTTCACTGATAAATCTGGCTAAATATAAGTCGCATGGACTTTTTTTGCTTCATCTATAAAGCTTGAAAGTTCCAGTCACTATTCATTGTGCATGGAAAAAAGTAGGAATGCATTGATACTAAAATTGTGGATAAAACTTATATTTTAAACCGTATTTTAAAACAATATATTAAACCGTTATTTTCAGGTTTTCGCTGTCAACTGATAGACACCTGGTATTACAAATCTATACTAGTTTGTTAAAAAAAGGAAAATTAACACACACTGAAAACTGCTGACACATGCAAAACTCACTCCAACATGCACTCTTAACGGAGTTTCCGGCAATCTCATTGGCTGGCGCTCACCTATTATCGTCCCTGTTTTGATTTCAGCAAATAAGTTTGAGCGAACGCACACAACCTGATTAATATTCATGAATTAATCCTTAGTGCGTTTTATATTGTTCTTATTAGTAGAATTTGTATCATTATTATCTTATCAGTATTTTTGTTCGTTTTTTCTCAATTTTTTATTACAGAAACACTGAATGACCAAAAAAGCACCACCACCAGTCCTAAGTTCAGTTAAAATGACTAATATGCATTCATACATGGTTATCAAGTTTTAATTCTAATTACTAAAGTTCTATGATTAAATAATACTTGATTATCATATTATAATGCATGGCTGACTGATGTTAAAGAGTGTACTTTCAGATATTTAAAAAAACTGCGCCATTTTACACACCTTTCTTTTATATATATACAGTGGGTATGGAAAGTATTTAGACCCCCTTAAATTTTTCACTCTTTTGTTATATTGCAGCCATTTGCTAAAATAAGTTAGTAATTTTTTTCCTTATTAATGTACACACATCACCCCATATAGACAGAAAAACACAGAATTGTTTACATTTTTGCAGATTTAATAAAAAAGAAAAAATGAAATATCACATGGACCTAAGTATTCAGACCCCTTGCTCAGTATTTAGTAGAAGCACCCGTTTGATCTAATACAGCCATGAGTCTTTTTGGGAATGATGCAACAAGTTTTTCACACCTGGAGTTGGGGATCCTCTGCCATTCCTCCTTGCATATCCTCTCCAGTTCTGTCAGGTTGGATATTAAACGTTGGTGGACAGCCATTTTTAGTCTCTCCAGAGATGCTCAATTGGGTTTAAGTCAGGGCTCTGGCTGGGCCATTCAAGAACAGTCACAGAGTTTTTGTGAAGCCACTCCTTCGTTATTTTAGCTGTGTGCTTAGGGTCATTGTCGTGTTGGAAGGTAAACCTTCGGCCCAGACTGAGGTCCTGAGCACTCTGGAGAAAGTACTTGGTACTAGATATCCCTGTACTTGGCCGCATTCATCCTTCCCTCGATTGCAACCAGTCGTCCTGTCCTTGCAGCTGAAAAACACCCTCTCAGCATGATGCTGCCACCACCATGCTCACTGTTGGGACTGTATTGGACAGGTGATGAGCAGTGCCTGGTTTTCTCCACACATACCGCTTAGAATTAAGGCCAAAAAGTTCTATCTTGGTCTCATCAGACCAGAGAATCTTATTTCTCACCATCTTGGAGTCTTTCAGGTATTTTTTTAGCAAACTCCATGCGGGCTATCATGTGTCTTGCACTGAGGAGAGGCTCCGTCGGGCCACTCTGCCATAAAGCCCTGACTGGTGGAGGGCTGCCGTGATGGTTGACTTTCTACAACTTTCTCCCCATCTCCCGACTGCATCTCTGGAGCTCAGCCACAGTGATTTTTTTGGGTTCTTCTTTACCTCTCTCACAAATTCTCTTCTCCCCCGATAGCTCAGTTTTGCCGGAAGGCCAGCTCTAGGAAGGGTTCTGGTCGTCCCAAACGTCTTCCATTTAAGGAATGGAGGCCACTGTGCTCTTAGGAACCTTAAGTGCAGCAGAAATTTTTTTGTAACCTTGGCCAGATCTGTGCCTTGCAGCAATTCTGTCTCTGAGCTCTTCGGGCAGTTCCTTTGACCTTATGATTCTCATTTTCTCTGACATGCACTGTGAGCTGTAAGTCTTATATAGACAGGTGTGTGGCTTTCCTAATCAAGTACAATAAGTATAATCAAACACAGCTGGACTCAAATGAAGTGTAGAACCTTCTCAAGGATGATCAGAAGAAATGGACAGCACGTGAGTTAAATATATGAGTGTCACAGCAAAGGGTCTGAATACTTAGGACCATGTGATATTTCAGTTTTTCTTTTTTAATAAATCTGCAAAAATGTCAACAATTCTGTGTTTTTCTGTCAATATGGGGTGCTGCGTGTACATAATGAGGAAAAAAATTAACTTAAATAATTTTAGAAAATGGCTGCAATATAACAAAAAGTGAAAAATATAAGGGGGTCTGAATACATTCCGTACCCACTGTAAATATATATATATATATACACACAAAATAAATTAATATACCAGTCAAAAGAGACAGCCTAAATTATTTCATGATTTGTAATAAGTTCTGAAGTGGTTTGGCAACAAAAAACAATGTAAAGGGAGGATTGCGACTCAGTCAGCTGTAATGCCATCACTAGCTAAGCATGGCTTGTCCATTATAAAGCAGACCTGTAAATCTTTGAGTTGGTTGAGTGAGTATGACCAGGTTCTTGTTTATAGTGTCATCCATAATGATTAACACAAGAGAAACACGAACAAACATATTGTAAACCACATCTACATTCCTCTGGTGCTGAATAACTGTTTCTATACATAGAAATCAACAAGAAAGGCTATGCCTGAGATTGAACTGCCTACCTAGACAAATTTTGGGCATCATAAGCATGTCTAGGTAGACCGGTTATTAGGTTTGAGACCAATATTAGATTTGCATATCAGACTGCAGCAGCATAAAGTTATAAATATCTTCTGTATAGATTTTAAGGTGCATATAATGCCTGTAAAACTGCTCTTACGTTCGGTTTTTTTTTTTTTTGGCCGGAATCCCTTTACATCCGCCGTTGAGATAAAGGCTCACTGTTTGAGACAGGTTGAGTAGTTATCTTATTTATCATATGTGCGGCTTGGTATTTGATTTAACTTATTTTTTGAGAACAGTCAATATTTAATTTCTTCAAACATGATCTTGTCATGTGGATGTGAAGTTTGGAATCCAAGATAAGTGATCGTCAGTTTGTTTACAAGACAGAGGGAAAACAAGTTCAGGATCAAGAATGGCTTTCATTGAATTTGTATTGATACATTGCAATGGCAAGCCACTTTAGCACTTATTCCTTTATTAAATAACCAAACTAGTCTCATTCTTTTTGGGTGTAACGCACAAAGAGAAAGTAACCTGAACGAGACCCACCCAAAAAAAACCCCAACCCACAAACAACTTTCTTTTTTTTCCCTTTCTTTTTTTCTTTTTTTTCCACAAAACAAAAATTTAAAAAAAACTAAAAAAAAAAAAAAAATAAAATATTTCTCGGACACACAAATACGTTGGGTACCGCCCCCCCCGTAAAACGACGCCAGAAAATGATGAGGAAAATACAAAAAACTAGTATCCAATATATTAGTCAAAAGTATGTTCTCCTTTGCCAATAGTCTCTATTCTCTTGTTACTGGTGAACAAACTGCAAGTTTTTCCACTGAATTCTATAGGGATCTGTGGTTCTGATATCAGTTATTCACACTTCCAACTAGCATCTAATCCAGTTTTACTAGTAACTATGCATTATTTATGAAGACATTTTCTTCTCAAAGTAGTATCCATTCCTGTTTTTCTAGTACTATTCGAACAGACACAAGTACCTGTTTATTAAACACTAGTAGTGTGATTTCCAAGGGGCACTACTAACTTTTCAAAACTTACAAGTACATTTATAAACTGAACTACAAAACAACCATACCAATTATTAAATGACAATACAGAAGTAATTATAAGTACTAAGATAAGACATATTAACAACTGGGATACTACTGTAGTGTCTCATACTGGCATAATCATTGGAGTCCATGAATAGCTACTAGTAAAACTGGAACAGGGAACAGCAAGAACTAGTACATACTAATCTGACATAAGCCACATATCCCAATAGATTTAGATGGAAAAACAGCAATTTGCTATCAGCAAACCTGTAATAAGTAATTGATAATTAGGATAGTGACTAGTAGCAAATAATAAGTGCTAGTATGCAATGAATAAGTATTAGCTTGCACTAAATTTATACTAGTCTCTATTGAGTTATTAGTAATTAAAAAAATAAGTAACAAAAAAAAGATACTCGTTAGATTAAAATAACAACTTTTAAATTGCTTGCCATGGATTGGGAGATTGTGGTCAAACACACACTTACATAAGAACTCAAATAAAAACTTTTAGACATTCTTTTTTACAATATAATAAACACCTGACAACATGAGATAAGAGAGCACCTGTCAAAACCTATGGTCCAAACACACAATCTCTCCCTAACAACACGGACACATTGTGTCCTCAGCACTAAAAGCAACGGTCGACTGAACTCACAAGGTTGACCAAACTTGCCAGGACAGTGTGAGTGTGCCTTAACACCCAAATGTACTGTTAAATCTATTCCTACCACGAAGACTAGTCCGTTCTGTGACTGNTTTGATTAGATTGTGCTTCACACACTGTAGTAAACTGTTCATGGCTCACCTCAACTTCATACAGCAACCCCGGGTCCTCCTTGAACAGCGCAGGCAAGAGCAGAATAGCTGCTTCCAACTGTTGGCCTTTAAACAAAATAACATCATTAGGTTAACATAACATGGGGGATGCTTTTACCCAATACTTTTTAGTTTTGTTTTTTAAACATTCATTACTCTGTGTAAAGCCCAAAGTATATTTCGTTATTACGCATACGCTTAGTCGAATGCACAGCCTTGCAAAGCAGTGTTTCCCCTGCCATTATATTAGGGGTGCCGCCCCGACCCTTGAAGGTCAGTTATAATTTTAGTTGCATAGTTGCCCAATCACAACAAAGTCATTTAAGTTTCCTTTCCGATAGAACGGTCTATACCCTTTCTTGTTATTTAGGGAAAACACGAATAGCCCGTCTGTTTTAGTCTTATTTCCCCGCCAGTCATATCTTTCTTTCCTACCTTGTCTTGTGAGTGAAGGGGCGAAGGAAAAGCAGGAGGGGGAGGGTGGAATGTAGGGCGTTTCCAATTCTCCTCGTTCTACCTCTAATCGCGTCAGTCATCCCGATGTGCGCGCATAGAGACACACACACACAGTACGGCAGTTCGACACGACAGTTCTCCACACTTGGTTCGGCATGCACTTGCACCGCAGTTCATCTAATATCTGAAGAAGCTTATGCATATAATATGGTTTGTTGAAAATAAATAAAACAGACAGACAGGCAGAGGCTAATGTATGTTTCTGTGAATACATGGATACGCATTCTGGCTTCCCCTAAACTTTGTTCACTTCGAGTGTCGTATGCTCTATATGACCAGTCATTTACACCATCATCAACCGGGTGCTGATAGCGCGCGATTGCAGGTAAGACAGATGAGAGCACATATTGCTATCTGTGTTTTAACTATACTTATTTAAGCCTTGCCAATTTTAATATTCCAGCGAAAGAGAACTCGCGTGCATGCTCTAAGAAGATTTGTGCACTCATCCGAAGCAACACGACGCACGCACACGTGAAAGGGCGCGTGGACAGCGGCAAATAATTGACTTTCATCGGTTTCGAGTCTGCGTATTGTGAACTGACAAATTCACAACAGCAAGAATGTGGTCACATCCTGTCTTGGGTCGAGTTTTCTAACAAACCCAGTTAACAGTTATGTCTAATTGAATTTAAGACACTTTAGAAGATGCACGTGTTCCTATCAGTGTACTGGAATCTCTGCTCTCATTGCGCCGTGACTGAATAGCTGTTGGTAACTAAGTAATGATTAATCTTATTCAATTTACAGTGAAGATATTGCAATGTTGTTTTACATTGGTGATTAGCGTACGGTTGTCATTTTCCGTCCCTGTAAGACGACTGTTAGATACAAAAAAAGCTTAATTGATGTATGCTTTGCTTCTACTTGGTTGGTTTATTTTGTGCTTTGTGCTTGTAGTTGTTGATGTACTTGTCTTAGGGTGTTCTTTATCTTTCAATTTGACGTAGTCCTTAACACTTTTCTTCCCTGAAACATGTACCGTAAAACCGAACCAGACCGAAACCGTGACCAGCCCCCAACGCCCCGTCAAAAAAAAAAAAAAAACTGCGGTTTTTTAAAATACCTGTGCGGGTGGGAGAAGGGGCCCAGGTCTGCCTGGTGACAGAAATGCGGGAGTATTCACGAAATCATATCAGTACTTTTTGCATTTCGTGCCCTCATTTGTTCCACGATTTATTGTGGTCGTAGTGCTCCCTACCTAAAAGTTACAAAAAACTCACCGAAGCCTGTATCTTGCACCGGTGTTTCTTATGCGACTACTGGTGGTGAATCACACCGGCCTATGCAGATTGTCATCTTGTGGATAACCTATCACTGCAAAAAACATACTATGGACCAATGGTTGCGACCTCTCATGAAAGTACCACAGGTCAAAATAGGAGAACTTGCAGTATTCCTAAAAGAGGTAATAGACTTTGGGCTGTACGACGATACAGTGCAGAAGGAAGACATTTGTCTCAGAGATCAGATTGTGAAGGTGTCAGTCAGTAGTAGCTGACACCTAAAGGCATTGCGATTAAAATAAGCTTCATGCGCAATTTAAGGGCCAAATGCACAAAGAAAGAAAACAAGGACGCTAGCAGGCAGATTACCCATTGTCATAATTGGGACTATGGTGAGCAACTGCGACAAGAAACTGCCTGTTTCATTGCATGGTTATCAGAGCACAGGACTGTAGTTAAGCCAATTGCAATTGTTGTTAAATTATAGCGCCACACCTAATTACCTTTTTTCAGTCTGCCATCTTCACAGTCCTCAATCATTCGCCTGAACTTGTCCTTCAGGGGACTCCGCGAAACTTGAAGGACTCGAGGTGCCATTACAGAGAGCTGTGTGAGAATTTGTTGGTCCACATCAACACTGGTGTGGTCTCTCAGATCCCAAAGGAGCTTATGTTAAGATGAAGGCAAAGTAGAAAAGACATGTATTAATATTTAGTCATAACTCAAACAATTAAATAAGGAGGCAATTAACACACTACAGTACTTACCATTTTCGCCAGTCTGAAACACGGGAACTCAGAGAGAGTCTCCTCTGTGTTATGGTTGGACACAAAATTTCTTCGGTAGCATTTTATTAGCGCCATCTTTTCTTTGAGGAGCTCTATGTTTGGTCGAAGCTTCTCTGTTTCCTCCTTCATTACTCGCAGATGTTCCCTGATGCTTCGTTCGTCTTCTCCAGCATCAACCTATTTGGGGTAGTGAAATTGTTACAAATGGGGGCTGTCAATAAAGTTTGACAAAAAAATTGATGACTTTGACAGGCTACGTACACATTTCAACCAAGAAATTTCCATGAACTTTCCATAACTTTTGAGGCAAATATTCATTCATAACCTATCTTTACGCAAAGAAAATGTATTTCCCTGTATATGAATTATCAATAGAAAAGGCCTAATGGTCATTCTGGACAGACTCGAGTTCATAACTATACAAAATAAAGCAATAAGCCCCAAGAATGCCTGGTGTTAGACCAAATCAAATCCGAAAGAGCTTTATTTACCAAGTCAAGTTGTGGCACTACAGAGGAATTTGTTATAGTATCACCAAGCTTCCATAATGGAGGCCGGAACACAACACCACACAGATATGAAACAATAAATGAAGAAAATACACCTGCAAAAGGTCTAAACCACACAAAACGAATAAATTGTGTATGTACAGGTGTGCTTTAGATCGAATAGTAATAGATAAAGATACATTTTGTAGGTATTTAGCAAGGATTTAGGGTTATAAATAATTATAAGTTATGCACATACTTAATTTGCACAATGGTAGAACATTAACTGTTCATGAGTAGAGTTGCCAGGGGAAAGAACCGTGTCTTTTGCAGGCTGTTCGTATTTCGTGCTCGTACCAAACCAACGCAGATGGCAAAAGTTAAAAAAGGAGATGGCTTGGATTTGATGGATCCAGAGTGATTTTCTGAGCTTTTTTCCTCACTCTGGATGTATACAGTTCTTGGATAGTAGGCAGGGGGGCACCAATAATCCTTTAAGCAGTCCGAACCGTTCTCTGTAGTCTGATTTTGTATCTGAACCAAACCAGACAGTTATTGAAGTGCACAGAACATACTCGATGATGGCTGAGTAGAGCTGTTTCAGCAGCTCCTGTGGTTTGGCAGGTTGAATTTCCTCAGTGGGCGAAGGAAGTACACCCTCGTGCTGGTCTTTTTAACAGTGGGTCAGTGTGAGTTGTCCCACTGGTCAAGGAGTGTCCTGATAATTGTGTGCGCCAGGAATCTGAATGACTCCACGTGCAGCCACCTTCTGTGAGTCCATGATGGTGGAGTGGGGGGAGTGCATAGGTTTTCTCCTGAATTCCACTATCATACCGTCCATTGTTTTAAGGGTGTTAAAGAGCAAGGGGACAGAAGCTGGGTTACGTTTGGGTCTTGATGAGTGTGGTGTGATGGTGTTGAGAGAGCGGATCTGGAAGTCACAAACAGGATCCTACATACTCGCCTGTTTTGGGTCCAATGTTTCAGGATGACGGTGCGAGGTCCATGTGACCTGCATCATCATTGACCTGTGTGCCTCGGTAAGCAACTGCGGGTCGAGTAAGTGGTTTTCCAGTAATTGTCTTCAGATAGCCACACCAACGCTCTCAAAGATCTCATGACCAAGACTGGTGTGAAAGAGCCACATGTCTGTAGTGCATTAGGTCCTGTTAGCTTGGGTTTCTTTGGGGACGGTGATGAGGGGAGCTTTTGCAGCAACAGGGCTTCGCACAGGCTCGTAATGATCCCAAGATCTTTTGATAAGATTTGGGCAAGCTGTTCCAGCGCCGGTTTTCCGAGACATGCTGGTGGTCACAATGCCGTCTGGGCCTGGTGCCTGTTCTTTCTCATTGGTTACTTTCTGTAAGACCTTGGCGCACCTCATCCTCACTGTCTGAAACCGGAGAGTGTGGAAGAGGTGGTTGCAGAATGTGGGTATTGTTGGTGGGTGGAAGAGATTTTCAGAGCGGTGTGGGTGTTAGACTTTGAGTTTCAAATCTACAGTAAAAACTCTTCAGGTCTGTCAGCCAGTTTGTTGATTTGCCTCAGATGCTGGGGGGGGTGGGTGCTTGTAGTTGGGTGGAGTGTCTTAGGCATGCAGCATGCTCAGAAAAGCACCAGAGTTTTGTAGAGTTCTTCCAGCACAAATTCCACTGACGTATGTATTCACAATACGATACTTGAAAAAAAACAACTGGGATTGTCCTCACATAGCAACAGGTCAAGTATCAAAAGTCTCCAGTGTATGATATGACTCTCTGTCATATCACTTTTTGGTGTTCCAAGTGTCCTCACAATCAGGTTCAGCTTTTCCTCCTGAAATAATCCCCTAAGCTTGAAGGGTAGTTCATGCAAGTTAGTCACTCTCTATTAAAGATTACTGGGGACATCTTCACAGCTGGTTTTCCCAGGTGATTGTGCTTCCCAACTTCTGTCGCATTTGATATGGCTTTGCCAGAGTCTTTGTCAATATTATTCTGGTAATTGTACAATCAATGAAGCTTAGAGAGTAACAATTGTGTTGGCTCATAGACCTGAGACACCAATGTATCTCTAGTGGACGTGGCCTTTGATTAATCGAGGAATAGTGAACCGAAAGTGAATCTTTGGATGGGAGTTGTCAGGGGGAAAATGCTGAGGGGCCTAATCTCAAGGTCAAAAAAGTTAATTGGAAAATATTCCGTTTTTCAATGGCTTTCCGGGATACACCTTTGCTGCAGGAGCAATGGCTTCAGCAAAACCCAGGCCCTGGGAGTGATATTGTTATTGTCCAATGGGAATTGTTGTAGCTGGTCATTAAAACTGTTGCAGTGTTCCATCTTGTCACGGGGTAATCTTTAAGCAAGACTAATTTTTCAGTGAACCTTATGGGATGACCACTTCAAGAATATCAGGCAGGCATGCGGGAAGTATTCCGTAAACCTCAAAATGAGGCAGTTTATCAACAGGGCAGGCATCCAGTACAACCATACAAGGTGTCAACGCATCTAACACTTTTATATGTCAAAGGTGTGTGTCGGATTCCGTATAATACAGCTCACTTCCTCACTCATGTGATCATGAATTACACATTCATAAAACGGTCACTTGAGTTTCATTCCTGAAGGTGAGCAGCCGGTTCGAATGAGGATCATTGACTGATGATTCAGTGATGAAAATCAGTGGACTTTACCGCCACCCTGGCTGTCGGGGTTTGTAGTTTTTCATTTTTAAAGTATCTTTTCAGTTTTTAAATCATTTAATATTTCTATATTCAAGTTTTTATATTTAAAACATTAATATCATCATAGATTTATGGATTTATTTGCACTCATTCCACTTCTGAACCTCATTAAATTTCCGAAAGTACATCGAGCCACTTTTGTGTTCTTCTGTGCCAACTCTACAAACCCAAAAAAATTAAGTTTGTTATACGGTTGGGGAAGTCATTAGATTGTGTAACTTGTTTCTTATTCTACTCTTAATCTGGGTCGTTTTAATTAACAATTTAAAAAAGTTATCAATATAATTTTTTTTAAAGATTTGACAAAAGTGACATACTTGTTAATAAGTTAGAGGAGTGAAATAGCACCATAGTGAATGGGAAGGCTACTGGTTTGATAAAATTTTGGATTCATTGATTATAAGGTGCTCCTACATTTTCGACTGTGCTCCTAAATTTTTAAGTTAGGAGCACAAGTGCTCCTAAAAAGAAAAGTAAGTGTCGAGCCCTGACGTAAAGAACTCACTCTTTTGTACCTTTTTTTGGCAGCCATTATGTCCACATACAACAAAGAAATGTGGCTTATTCTCATGGAAATACTGCAGGTGTTTGGTATTTGTTGTAAGAGACTGTTCTTACATGGCAATTAGGACACTGGTGCATTAATCACAGAATACTTGAAGCTCACCCACAAAAGTTGCACAGAATTCCCCCAAGTCAATATCTCTCAACCATTGGCAAACTTGGACAGAAGTCCAACATGTGAAGTCTGTCATAACCTGAAGAAAGAGAAAAATTGGTAATTGAAAATTATCTTCAATCCAATTCATTAACACTTACATACAAACATACAAATATTAATTACAAGATATAGGCCAACGTAGCCTAAATAAATAGAGCTTACTTTTAACCTAACGTTACAGCATTGTTGTTTGCTTCCATTCCAGTCACACTTGCATAAAAGTATTTGACATAACCTTACACTAGGTAATGTAAAACATGCCTCTTGCATGTTACATTAAATACATAATTTGAGCTTTAAATGGTTAACATTACTATGTCTAAACTTAATTTTAGAACTGTACCTTTATATGATAGTTTTAAGGTGTACATGTGTGTTATTTTTTTATGTTGCTCATTTATATTTTATATTTATTACTAGACACAGAATCCATGTTAACGGTGCAGCTATAAAGCCCGCCACTAGGGGACATCTCGTTAGACCATCACTATCGGCGATTAAAAAATAAATTAATGAGAGCGTTATAAACTTTAACGTTACACTTAGAGATAGTCACGAAACAAACGACCACCGTTACCTTTACTTACACTTCAGTGTTTCTTAAACAACAAATATCACTTGTTGACGTTAACTAAACTAGCCAACACAGTTGGTCAGGCTACACAGTCGGCTAACATTACTCAAAACACGGTACAACGTTTGAAAATACCAATGGAAATTTCCCCCTAACAAGAAACTCAACTTTAATAGCATATTTATGTGACAGTTGGAGCTATGACACTCACCTCAGAAAAATATTTGCTGCTTTCTCTCTCTTCAAGACGACGACTCCAACGGGGGTCCGCGCCAATGACATGCAGTTTCCCCGGTGGGGGGGGGTCTGAGAAGGACCGCTCGGGGGGGCTCACTGAGTGTGGGTGCATCTGACCCTGCAGGCACTGGATTGGCGTCGTAGGTTTTTTTTTTTTTGTATGGTTTGTTTTTTAATAATTCTTATTGCGCAATTTGCAAATTAACAATTACTTTATAAAAAACGGGGCAAGTGACGGTACATCATCACAAAAGGTATAACAGAGCTACACAAATTAACAAGACGCGTCAACTAAAGGTAAATTCCATAAATAAATAAATAAATATGAAAATAAACGTGCTTTGATGTGGTTCCGGGTCATAAAAAACATATTAATGCAAAGTACTTGCTCATGGTGGGAATTGTTGGGTCTCTGTAAACATTACAAATATACGTCTATAGCAATGATTCTCCTCGAAATGCAATGATATAACTCCCCCCCCCCCCCCCCCCCCGGAACCTATGGCTATAATAAGCTATTGTCTGGATGACGATGCTTGAAATGGTTTAAAGTGTGGATTTGATTTGTAGGCATATACTGTTACCATTTGTGTGTATTGCATATGCCTGTTGTGTTTTAATTTGAAAGTTGGGCAGGCCCCATATTCATTAGCTTAAATTTTACTACAATGGCAAAAGCTGTTTTGAATCACTTTTATGCTCAAAATGAGGTCAAAAAGTTTTGTGTGGGGGCCCTGAAATATTTCCTTATAGGGGGCCTTGGGACAAAAAGGTTGAGAACCATGTTATCATTAGGAAATACACTGTATTTTAATGTTGTTTTAATCCTTTCCCCAACTAAACTAAGAGACTGAGTTAGAGAACCTACAGGGGATTAATGGGTTCTTTGTATGGCAGTGGTACTATATAGCACCTTAACCACCCCAAAGAACCACTGAAGAACCATACTGGTCTGTTAACAGGGGGGTTCTTTATACAGTAGTGGTGCTATATAGCACCTCATCGACTCCAAAGAACCACTGAAGAACTATACAGGGGCTTACAGGTTTTACAGTAGTGGTGCTATATAGCACCTCAAACACCCCGAAGAACCACTGAAGAACCAAAATTGTTTTGTACAGCTTTTATGGCAGTGGTGCTATATAGCACCTCAACCACCCCAAAGAACCACTGAAGAACCATACAGGGGCTTAACAGTTTCTTTATACGGTAGCGGTGCTATATAGCACCTCAAACACCCCGAAGAACCACTGAAGAACCATACTGGGCTTAACAGGTTCTTTATACAGTAGCGTTGCTAGATAAGCGCCTCAAACACCCCGACGACCAAGAATTGGTTTGTACAGGTTTTATGGTAGTGGTGCTATATAGCACCTCATCGACTCCAAAGAGCCGCTGAAGAACCGCTGAAGAACCATACAGGGGCTTAACATGTTCTTTAAACGGTAGTGGTGCTATATAGCACCTTAACCACTCCAAAGAACCGCTGAAGAACCGCTGAAGAACCTTTTTTTTTTAGAGTGTACTCTTTCAGACAGAATTCGTCCACAAAAGAATTGGTTTATAATTTTAAGCTTTTGCACATTTAGCTTTGCATACAGTATTACATCTTTCTTTGTACGCTAGAGCAGTGCATCTCAACCTTTTGGCGTACCGGACCCCAGTCCAATTCAAAACCATCCTCAAGGACCCCCAGAACAAAACTCATCTATGTATCATTTGTGTTTTTGTGAGGACCAAATGCAGTCAAGTATAATTCATTATCTGCCTTGTCCATATAATGGGTTGCCATATCATCAGCTATATTGAATTTTTCTTTCATGGGAACATGTCATGTCAAAATATACAACATTTATACAAAAATTCATACTTTATACGGACCCCCTGGCCTTATGTCAAGGACCACTAGGGGTCCACGGACCCCTGGTTGAGAAACACTGCTCTAGAGTATACATATCGTTAATTAGTCATGATTGTACCAGGGCATATTGAAACTTCATTAAAGGAAACTTTGCATATAGTTAATGTCACCTCGGATTGCACCAAAGAGAGACATCTATAGCAGTATCAGAGTACAAATGTAAACTTCACACGCCGCACCTTTAGAGGGCGATGGAAGACCTACAGTTCATTGTGAGATATTTGCTGTAGAAGAAGAGACTCTGACAGCGACAACGAGCACTTAAGAAGGTACACGAGTTCACAAATGTGTGATATAATAAATTGTGAGGTGTCAGTGCAAATGTTTTCTATTTTAAAAACGCCTGCAATCTGAAGCTATAGATGCGCTAGGTTTAAAACGAAGACTTTGCATCACAGTGCTAACAGGTCCCTTGATAGGCACCACCCATGTAGTCTGCATTTAATTGTTTGCGTTGTTATGTTCAGGTCTTTTAAAACCCATCATCATGACAACAGTCCAAGTGCCTGCTCCCGTTCCAGATGAGACGTCGTGGATCTCCGTGTGTCCCGGTGGTCTGTGGGAGGTGCGCCGAAGGTGGCTTGGAGAAAGAAAACGAGGGGACATCACGCCGATGATGGGCTCACTATGTAAGGTCAAGGTGCAGCGAAGTACTGTCATGGAGGGAAACACACTACATACTGCTTCTCAAGAGCAGGAATCAACAGCCAGCCATACCTCATACCCCCGCTCGCAGGACTCTGTGCTGCAGCTTCCACTGGATGTGTGGTTCTTGTTGCGCATGGGCGAAGGGCAGTGTGACATTACAGAGGGCTGCCTGGAAGGGATGAGGGCTGGAGAGATGTGTGAGGTGAGGGCAAAGCTAAAATATAGACTTAGACCCGGGGTGTCCAATCCTGCTCCTGGAGGGCCACTGTCCTGCAGAGTTTAGCTGAATCCCACCTGACACAGCTAGTGAGGCTATTGCGTCGAACATGTCTGGGGTTCCCACAGTCCTGGCTTATTAGAAGTTTCCAGGTAGATGTGTTGGGGACGTTGGCCCTCCAGAAGCAGGTTGGGACCTGGCTAATTTAACAGTATTGACTGTTTATTAATTATTGTTCAAATCAAAATATAGGTTTTCATACTCGCCTAAATCAAAATCATTATATTATTTTCTAAAAAAAATTACAGAAGAAATTGTTACTTAATCCTAACATGTAATAGACTTTTTCACTGTATATTGAATGTACCTTACAGGAACGCTTGACATTTGAACTATAATTATGCGATACGGTGGTCCTGGGGGGGTTGTAACTGATTTTAATCATGGATTACATAATCAAATTCAAAAAGTAAGTAACTTTTTAATTAGGCTTAATATGAAGGTTGGAAAAAATACGCCATATTCGACTACTGTAAAATTTTATTGATGACATTTTGCTAATATTCACACACAATGGCAGTCAGTTATTTCAAAATTTCATATAGATCCTTCCCTAAATTCATATGATTCTCCCCTAATGAAAGAGGGGAACTATGATACTATCTATCGATCTATCTATCTATCTAGTCAGCTTGAAAAAAAAGGTTTTGAACGTAAATTGTTAAAACTTTTGGGTTTTTTAAAGAATTCCTCGTTCTCTTCTGCTCACCAAACCTGGATTTATTTGATCCAAAATATGGCAAAAAAAGTGAAATTGTGAAATATTTTTACTATTTAAAAAAAATGCTTTCTATTTGAATATATTTTAAAAATGTATTTATTCCTGTGAAAAAGCTGGATTTTCAGCACCATTACTCCAGTCCTCAGTGTCACATGATCCTTCGAAAATCATTCTAATATGCTGATTTTCTGTTCAAGAAACTTTTATTATTATTATTAATTTTAAAAACTGTTGCGTAATTTTTTTTCAGGATTCTGTTGATGAATAGAATCTGCCAACGTCAGCATGATATGGAAGGGATACAAAGCTTATTGTAACAATACTGATACCAGGTCAAAAGCTTGGAGTCAAGTTAAGAATTGTGGGTTTAGGAAAGAAATTATAGGAAATTAAACCTTTTTTTTTAGCAAAGATGCTTTAGAAGATTTGATCAAAGATTGATCAAAAGTGATGATAAAGACATTAATGAAGTTATGGGTTACAAAATATTTCTATTTCAAATAGATGCTGTTCTTCTGAACTTTCTATTCCTCAAAACCTGAAAATTCTTCTACTACTCATAAACGGTATTTAACATAATAAGAATAATAATAAAATGTTTTAGTCTTGAGCACAAATCAGAATATTAGAATTATTTCTGAAGGATCATGTGACAATGAATGATGCAGAAAATTCAGCTTTGATCACAGGAAATAAATTACATTTTTAAATATATTTTTAGATAGTAATAATATTATACTATTTTTCTGTATTTGTGATCAAATAAATGCAGGCTTGGTGAGCGGAAGATAATTCTTAAAGAAACATTAAAAACAACAAAAGATGAACAATCTTATTGTCCAAACACATTTGACTGGTAGTGTATATATTAAGAAGGTTTTCCAGTTTTGTGGAATTGCACACATACACACTAGCCAAGCATAATTACACAGAAAATGGAGAGACCTCACAGCATAAACAAATAAAATATTTAATGTTTCATTAATTTAATTTTATTGATTTTATTTAAAAAAATGATTTTATTTCTTTCAATTTAACATTTTTAAGATGTAATTCATTATTAGCTTCACTCCTTTATAAACCCCAGTTTAGGAAACCCTGATGTAATATAATGTTTAACTTACTTAAATTTGTAGATAATAAAGAATGGAATACATTTTCTTTTTCTTTGTATTTTTATATCTATATGGTTCAAGATCATCCTACTCAAATCAATGTAATAAACGAGTTAGGTCACTTTTTTTTTTAAAGTAATCAAACAGTAGACAGATTATATTATAAGCTTCAACATGTAATTTGTTTCCAGTAAAGAACTACATTTTGTTACTAATTTACCAGCACTGTATATTTATCATGGGAAAACACATCTCATCTATAAACTTTTTTGTTTTGTATTTTTGTGCAGTTTACAATAAGTGCCTGGAATGCAAAGAACTCTAAAGCAGCAGGCCGTGATGCTAATGGTACGCAGACTGAAAATACAACAGAGCAGGGATCGTCTCAGCAGTCTGACTGCTTTACACTCCAACTTCACTCTTTAACCCCTGGACAGGAGTCTTGGCAGATGACACCTGGAGAGAAATGGGTTTGGGTGCTGTCTCACAAGCAAAGGGGTGGTCAGCGGTTTGGGAAGGGCGATATCTGGGGTGCGACAGACTGCTACTGCAGAGCGGTGAAGCTGGCAATAACTTTAAATGGCAAGACAAGAAGAAAGCCAGTGGACGAGACGTTTAAAGAAGGTGTGGATGGAGAGGATGATGATGATGATGCAGCTTTGACACCATGCTTTGATAAAGAAAATGAGCAGGCAGAATGTGCTGATGTCTCCATTCCAACTGAAGAAGAGTACAAAACTGTAAAAGCAGAACTTCACTGCAATCTTTCTTTATGCCAACTCAAGTCAGGCCAGCATGGTAAGTCCAGAGACAGCAGTATCAAGGCCACTGAGCTGAACCCAAAGAGCACTAAGGCCTGGTACCGACTTGGGCAAGCTTGCCTGCAGCTGGGCGAACTGGAGGAATCTCGCATGGCCTTTGGAAAGATTCTGGAACTCCAACCTGATTCTGAATCAGCTCGCACTGCTCTGAAACAAGTGAACAACAGATTAAAGGACTTGGACAGTAAACTTGGTCAAAGACTGAGCAAGATGTTTAACTAGAAAATAACCGAAAGTTGGGAATAATAAAAGCAGAACATGAGCATATGTATAAAAATGATAACAACGGTAAAGTTCCCAGAAGTTGTTTTTGGTCTTTACTTGTAGCTTAACTTCAATGTTTAAAACCTGAAGTATGTTTACTGTATGGGTAGTATATTTACTATCTTAAATGTCCAATGTTGTAATTTGTCAGTTTAAACCTACATAAACTTGAAAGTTGTGCAAAGTCATAAGACTGCTTAGGACATTTACTGAATGTACAAAAGTTTTGTTTATTTTTGTAAAATAGGAATATACTGCTTTTATGTTTTGTTCTTAAACATTTTTTCATAAAATGGATTTATAACTGCTGTAGAAAATGATCAGAAGCCAAGTATACTGCATTCTTGCATCAAGTGACAATAAACAATGTTATTTATAAAAACTGTTTTTTCTGTTTTTATTGATGAAAAGTTAACACAATATGAACTATTAAACAAGGCATAGCATTACCCATTTCAAACTAAATTATATAATATTTCAGGGAGTTGCAAAACATGATCATATCTTATTTTTTGTTTTGCTATTGCAGAAAAAATTCATATCATACTATAAACAGCTGAACTAACTATCTATCTATCTATCTATCTATCTATCTATCTATCTATCATTCTCTTTAGAGTTTTTAATGAGTTAATTTTGTAGCCAATCGCATCACGTTTTCCAGGCAGAGGCGACCAATCAGACGACGCCTCCTCGAGTCGCAACCGTTACATTAGAAAGCTTTAGATGAGCGACTCGAGACAATAACTACACATTTACATTTGCAAACCCTACAAAACAGCAGCTACTTTGTGAGGTAAGGAGATTCTTGTATCACAACTAAGTAAACCAATCGATTTTACAGAATTTTTCCTTGATGTTGTTGCAGCCGTGAGTTGTGTGACGAGAACTAACGCGTGAGAGAACTGCTTCACAATTAATGTTTTTATGACTAAAATACCGCAGTATACAAAAAATTTGGGGTTTTACTATCTTTTTTCTTTTTCTTTTTTTTTTTTTTTGTTTTTAATCGAGCATATCAGTGAACGTTGTTATTAATGTAGACTATTAATATTCGATTGTAATTGCGGTCCAGCACGGACAGTGCGGAAATGAACCAAGAACGTTACATGGTGCCAAGAAAACTTTCTGCATGTCCTGAGGATGGCATGTAAAAAATTTTAATAAATGCAAATAGCATGAAACAAAATACAGGAATACATTCGCTGTGTCTTACTATCGTTAGTTTTTTTTAAAGCGGTGTTAAAAACGTTTGCTCATACTTTTAAAGCAGCCATTTGTAATTTGTTCGCCACTGCCAAAAAGGAAAATGGCTGAAGGGAATTGCAAAATAATGACCTTTTGCAAACAGGTTTTCCAAACACTGCCGCCGGGCACCGCCTTTTTAGACAAACCACATTTTACCTCCACCGTGACCAGGGTTGCCAGGTTTTTACAACAAAACCTACCCAATTGCTACTCAAAACTAGCCCAATCGCGTTTCGAGGGGGATCCACTGGCAAAAACCGCATTCCGGTGGGGTCAAATGCACGTTTTTGGTGGGGTTCTCCTGGTAAAATTCGCATTTTAGGGGCTAAATATCACGTTATTGGGAAAACCGCGGACTTGGCAACACTGACCGTTTCGCAACACTGTTTCGGTAACTGAGTGTGTAAGTCTGATGATGCACAGGGCAACTTTTTGAGCAGTATTGCCGTCAACGGGCAACCAGGTGAGACATAGGTCCCACGACCGATCTAAAGTATCCAGATAGAAATTTGCTACCTATTCTCAATGGGAAAGTGCCCAAGCAACATTGCTCAAAAAAATTTGCCTGGCAAAATTGCTCAAAAAGTTGCCTTGTGTATCATCAGCCTAAGAGTTGTTTTAACAGATATTACTAAAATTATTTGTGGTGCATAGTAAGACCATCAATATAACAATACATCAAAATTTAGCTTATTCATATTTTTATTACGTTAGCTCAAACAAACTTGAAGGACGTTTATCTTAAAGGGGTCATATGATGCGATTTTAAAGTTTTCCTTTCTCTTTGGAGTGTTACAAGCTCTTGGTGCATAAAGAAGATCTGTAAAGTTGCAAAGACTAAAGTCTCAAATCCAAAGAGATATTCTTGATAAAAGTTAAGAGTCAACCACACCTACCTAAAAAAAGCCGTTTTAAAAACCCCCCCCCCCCCCCCCCCCCCACAATCTACGTCCGATGTGGGAAGATTGGATAACGCCGCCCAATGTTCAAGTAAGAAAGGAAGGCAAACTTTTATTCTCGCTGTAGTATTGTTGTTGCCGCCGCCATGTCGTGAAGGTGCTGTGTGTTTCGTTGTGAAAGTGAAACTACTTTGTTTGGCCTTCCAAAAGAGGACACGACTAGAAATCAGTGGTTAAGTTGTATTTACAACACTGTTCCAGAACAGTTCAACCCAAATATTCAGATGTGTGCAGTGCATTTTATGGAGGACTGTTTCCTGATCCTGTAGAGTAGACTACAATGCCGGCTGTTTCTGACTCACAGACTGTAAGTACGTTTTTTTATATTTAAAGAATTTGCCACTGACGATTCAAACGCGAGTTTTGAGCAGTGTAGAGTAACACTTGTTGTTTGTCATTTCTCCGATCACAAATGCAGACATGGTTTTATGTTTACGCGGCTCAATGCAACGCAACGCGTAAAAAGACAGTGTAAGTCATTATAATCAGTAATTATGTCCCCACTGGATGTAACAAATGCCTCGTTTATAATGGGTTTTAATGTTTTTGAATCATCACTCCGGCCGGACAGGGCATCCCAGTATGGTAAGGGGCGTAACATTTCCATCACACGCTTGAGGTATTCAGCAAATCACAAAGCACTGGATAGCTGGCCAATCAGAGCACACCTCGCTTTTCAGACCGATGAGCTTTGTAAAACCCGCACGATGCTTTTCAGAAAGGCGGGGCATAGAGGAGAAACAATAATGTACAGTATGTGGAAATTGTGTTTTTTGAACCTTAAACCGCATAAACGCATTTCATTACACCAAATACACAAAATAATGTTCTTTTTAGCAACATCATATGACCCCGTTAAATAACATCCCCCCCCCCCCCCCCCCCCCCCCTGTTGTGAACATTGCAAATACCATCATGTCCCCGACACCCTACGCATATATATTATACCCTATACTATATAGATAGATATAATATATATCCGCCCCCCTACCTACTATATATATATATATATATTTATATATAAATAAATTTATATATAGGATAGATACAATGTATCTATAAATAATATCTACAACGCTGATAAACAAAAGTTTAGTTTTTAGCACTACTTATCTAAACAATACATGTAACATGCCACGTGGAGACGTGACGTTAACAACTCTTATGATGAATCGAATGAATTGCTGAAATTAACATTTGGGTTCTGTGAAATTATTTGAATTTACCAACGTTTGGGATCTTAAGATGGTGTTTGGAAACAACCAGTACTCGCTGTGGATATGAGGAGCCATGTTTTTTAAATTGAAAATAACAACGTTTTCGCTATGCTTGTTTACAGGTAATACCATAACCATTTGTGAACTACCTATATAGGCAAGCCCGCCAGACTCCTGCTAGAAGAAGTGGTATGTATGGATACAAGGTATGTAATTCATAATTTCAGAAGAGATTTTACTGGGTGAAAAATGGTGGTACTTGGTGAGGAATCATTCAAGCTGGAGCCACAGGTCTCTGTGGCGCAATCGGTTAGCGCGTTCGGCTGTTAACCGAAAGGTTGGTGGTTCGAGCCCACCCAGGGACGAATGGCTTTTGTTTATTTACAAATATTTTTGTATTTATTTTTGAGTAATTAATTTGACCGTTATATAGATGCTCCTAAAGTAGCAACCTAACCTAATTAAAGTAGAATAATGTACGCCTTTTTTTTTTTTTTTTTTGAGTACAAACTGAAAGGTCTGCACTCTGCAGTTGGTACTAGCTTTTTTTTTTGTCTTTCAAGTATACACCTTTAAAACTGAGTTTGTTTGAAAGATTTTCAGTTTGATTTGACACTTCTAAGTTTTGCATTTTTATTATTAATAATAGATATCAAATACAGCATTGCAGTGATAACATAGTTTTTACCAACAACCTGGAAGTTATGATCACTCTGGTTCCCTTAACCAAAAACCCAATAGGATTTATCCATTGGTTTTTGGATTATTGCAGGCTCTGTGACCAAAAAAGAATGATTCTTACACATTTTGGTCATCATAATAATCTTCACAAATAAACAACTTTATGTGCACTTTGGAGCCTAAATACAGAAGAAAAATGTAAATGTAGGCTATAACAAACTACACCACGGTTGCATGACTTTAACGTCAGAACCACTAAGCTTCCAACAACTCTTTTAGTCTTTAATTAAAAAATTTTTTCATTAAAGTTTAAGTTAATTTGCAATAGCATGATTGTAAACACAATGAGGCTGTGGAAGTAGTAGATAAGTTTACCTGTTTGGTATGATGAACATCCTCTGTAGTCCAAGTAACAAAGCTTAAAAAAAATCGCAAGGGGGATATCACTGATGTACTTTATATTGTAGAATAAGGTGTGAAAATATATTGAGTTTGTGTTAACCCATTCAAAAATACATCTAGACATAGAAACCATTCTGGTTGTTGGCCTCCAAATTGTCATCTCGGTTTTCCAGCGTTATGAATTGCAGACAAAGCTTCACTTGAAATAGACTAATACTTGGTGCAACCAGGGGCGTAATTTCCACTGGGGACAGGGGGGACATGTCCCCCCCACTTTTCGAAATCACGTTTGTGCCCCCCCCAATTTCAAATTCGTTTGTATGATTTTTACGACGCCACGCCATCATCGCCATGGAGGAGCAGGACCGAGCAGAGACAGACATCGCGTGCACTCTAAACTAGCTCCGAACCGGCACTCTATGGCGCGGGTATCGCGGTTGAAAGAAAGGAGATGCGAGTTGCTTGATTCAGTAAATTAGCTCAGGTCAAGATAATCATATTTTCTGTCTACACCTGTTGATGTTAGCCTACGTTGACTGAGCTAACGTTAACATACACTGTTGCTAGGTAAGTTAACAGACTGTTGTAAGCTAAATATTTAATGTAGAACAGTGGTTCCCAAACTTGGGTACGTGAGGCGACAGAGGGGGTACGCGAACAAAATGCTGAGTTTTGTGTGTTTCGTGAACGAATCGTTCGCGAAAGCCATTGATTCAATGATTCATTAATAAATACAGCCGCTTGCTTAGTTACTGAATGAACAAATTACTCGATGACTCACGCATTAAGACAGGGACTTACCGCCACCTACTGGCAGTTTTAGTATTTAAAATAATCACTTTTCACTTTTTTTATCATCATTGCATATTAATCTATTGAACTTTTTGTTTTTCCATTTAATATTCTATTATAAAGAGTAAAAATGCATGGAAGCAATTGAGGAGGCAATTCCACTCTAAAAGTCTGGGAACCACTGATGTAGAATATTCTGTCCTGTGCAACAAGTGATTTATTTTATATTTTCAGATACAGCGGGTTAGTTTGATATAAAAGTTTGTTTAACAGTGGAAATTCTCACATTATTTAAACATTATTCAAAAAATTTATGGTGAACATTTTCGACTTTATAAAATTAGTCTCTCAAGTCTTGACGATCGGCCCCTATTAAACAATAAAGAAAATAAGACATCTTTTTCTTATACATAGTTTGTAGCCTATATTCTTTTGCGCAGTGAATTGATAATTAATCACTTAAGATTCTGGATTTTGTCTCAACCATAGTCCCTAAACTGTATGTACATGCAGGAGAGGGGATTCAAATCGAACAATTTTCCCCCATTTGGGGTCACCCCCAATTCTCAAACCAAAGTTACACACTTGGGTGCAACAATCTGTAATATCATGTATCTTGCCTAGTAGATTTTTTATCTTGAGCATAAAGTATGGTGACAAAATTAACACTGCAACAATTAGAATGAGATAGGATGTATGATCTCAAGGTTTAGCTCATTTTTAGGGATCTGCTTTAATGTTTGAAACTATGAAATCCTGAGCGACCCTGTGTTAACTCAGGTAACAACGTAAATATATGTTCGTCCCTTGCTTTTCCTGTAGAGGGCGATAGAAGTTCACAATTGGGAGATTCGCATGACGCTTATGGTACACAAATTTACAAACCACCCGGGCACCAATGGCGACAGACTGACTGCTTTTGAAAATAATACAGAAGTGTAATGTGACATTAATGTGAGGTAGCTAATATGAGAATAATTACTGTAAAACTCATCAATAGACCATCGGAAATACAAAGCCCATGTGGATGTGGAGTGAATGTCCTACTTGTTGATGTTGGCACAACGCGGCTCCCCACAAAGAAGTGGTAAGTATTGAGAAGATCTACTGTAAAAACCTAAACCTACCTTTGTCTATAAACTGTCCGAGTGGGAGCGGCAGCCATTTTTAA
The DNA here is from genome assembly GCA_018155175.1 of Sinocyclocheilus anophthalmus. Classification (NCBI taxonomy): domain Eukaryota; kingdom Metazoa; phylum Chordata; class Actinopteri; order Cypriniformes; family Cyprinidae; genus Sinocyclocheilus; species Sinocyclocheilus anophthalmus. The sequence continues at coordinate 919,437 of JADLZN010000732.1, forward strand.
ACTGATCTCCACAAGAGCCCACAAGTGTGTGACATCATGGGAAAGCTAAAGTTCTCTTAAAGGTGTAGTAGGACATACACATGAATTTATATCTAAATCACAGCTAAAAGTATACATCTTTTGAGAATGAAGACGAAGTGTGGATATTGTTGTCAATCAGGGGGTCACTGACAAAAAATTATGGCTTCAGCCCAGAGGAGGTCTCATGGCCGAAATAGCTCAGTTGGGAGAGCGTTAGACTGAAGATCTAAAGGTCCCTGGTTCGATCCCGGGTTTCGGCATTTTGACTCATCATTGTCGTGAACAAGTCCTATTCTTGTCCTATAAACATAATTTTTTTTTATTATTTCATCATTATTATACAAATTCTTTTTTTGTTTGTTTAATGCTAAACACAAGAGAAAAAATTATCACCACAATACCACACAAAGTAATTCTGTGAATTTGCTAATGGGTATGTAGTAAAATAAAATGTTCCAATATTTAACACCAAAGAAAATGGAGCCATCAAATTATTTAAAAAAAATTTTCTTTAAACAAGAAAGACAGGATTAGAAAAATATATAGTCTTACAAAGAACAGATTAGGCTCACTTTATTGTCTTTATGTTGAAATGTGATAAAACAGCCAGATGACAGTGATATAAGGGGTGGAACATTTAATAAAATCTCAGATATAATCATTTGATAAGAGCATACAACATAAACGTAAGAAAGGCACCTGAGCAGAGAGAACCGATATAGTGCAATAGTGTCATAAAAACACACAGGTAATTATGAAGCAGCCCTGCTGGAGCAGTACTGTGAGCATTTAATCAATTTTCATTTCTGTAATCAATATGACACATTACACTTATGGCATTTTCTTCCAGGAATGACACTGTATTATTATAAAATTACATTCAAAATATATTATCTCCACATAACTCCCAAGTATTGTATACAGTATTTCAGTACTTTTTTTTCACATCCCTTCTATTTTTTTACTGGTCTAGCTTCTTTTTGACTTTCCTTTAAGTGCTGCTTTATCAAACATGGATTGACAGGCAGATAGCTGACACCATGAGTCCGCTATAAGAATGAAAGGAATGACAATCCACAAGATATTCATAAACACAAAGTAGAACCAGAAATAGATGGGGTGACCATATTCGCTGTGAATATATCCATCTCTGTGCTCAGTGAAGAAGTAGAGGACTGCACCATACAGCTGACCTGTAAGTAATGGTGGATGTTGAACTTAATTGTGCCTTATAACATACACTGTGCTTCTCTAATTAAAATGACAATGTAGATACTGTACAAACACATATCTTACCTAGAGACACAATGAGTTGCAGGACAAATCTGTAAGAATGATTATACAGGAAGGCCACAACAACCCATATACTGAAGGGACCCCACAGGCACGCGGTCACTGTCTCCATGCTAACGGTGAAATTATCTGCTCTAGAGAAAAGATTCCATAAAAGGATGTTAGATACAATGCATAGACTCGTTTTTTAATGCACAAACACATGCAAGCATGTGTATAACTTACATTGCATATCTGCTGTCTCCTTTGGAATATTCTTTCCCTATACAGGAAAACAAGCATTTTTGGTATTCAAGGGACATTAACAGAATATTTTCAAACTATTATAGTCAAATAGACTTTGAGCCTCACTCACACAGTTGAGAAAGGAAACTCTGGTCTTCGGGAATGATGGTGTAGTATAGAGAGAACCATCCCTCAATGACCCCATGGATGAAGCCACACACAGTGAACCAGCACAGAGTTAACCTCCTCCCTCCACTAAGGCTTCTTCCAGACACCTTACGGCCAGTCAGTGACCAGGTGGCGAGCAGCAGTATCCCGGACACAGAGAACAGGAATATGAGAATCTCTGACATTGAACGGTCATTAGCCACATAGTTGGGAATGGACAGGTTGCGTGGCCAATAGGGATGATTTATAGTGTCTGCTTCCTTCATCATCTGTAAACATTAATGAAAGATATGATTGAGACCAAATGTATACATAGTAGCATTAGAATAATTTTTAATCTGGAGTTACAGATCTTTTATCTTGCACTAGATAACGTGGAAATAACACTACATGGAAATGACTTTATACGTCTTTACTTACTCTGTGATGAGTTGTGAAATATCCTAGAAATGTGATTATTTCCCGCGTTGCTCTTTATGTTGCATATAACTGTTCTTGGAGGTGGAGAGCGCGGCAATGAAATGCTAAAATCTGCTCTTTGAAACTACATTATCAAATTGCAGAAACATCGCGCCACCGAGTCACATCCTACTATACGCCCACGTGAGTCACACTGCCCAATCACCAATAGGCTTTGTGGGAAGACCAACCCATCGTGAAATGTACTCGGCTCACAGTTGGATGATCTCCTCGGAACATGCATGTCGTCACGTGTGATTGCGAAGCTCTTCTTCTAACGCATATGCCTGGTGTAACCCAGTTGTCCTCCGCATTTGGCAATTAATAAACTGTGGCGGGACGCCGTGTGTACCGCGGACTGGCGTCCTCCGGTCTCAGGAGGGTGGTTGGGTGGTCGGGCTTACTTCGCTTTGGGCGCGAGACCGAAAAATGCACCGCCGAACGTGATGGGACACATCCCCTCCTCCCGCCATAATCGGAACTCTCCGATGCTAGCACCGGGGTGCTGCGGGCTCCTCCGGCCCCCTCGGTCACCACACGCAGAGTACTACCCAGAGAGTGCCACGGCGAGCGACAGAGCCTGTATGAGAGTGGCGGGAAAGCGGCGGGGGGAGAGCTTTATACTTTAGTACATGTTTTTAAATGCAATAGTTTTTTTAGTATTGTATATAAGTTATGTTTTTCTCAGTTTGAGTGGGCGGACACCCCTACTACGGTGCGTAGTTAGCGAGCCCTTGATTCCTAGATATTTACGATTCATACACAATGCCCAGTTTTGCATCTTTTTAGGCGGCTATGCAAGACAGTGAACCTCTGCCCGAATCGTTAATAGTAACAGGTGCAGTGCCTGTTAACGAATTTCCAAGAACGAACAGGAATGACTGACAATATATAAAAGTTGAATTGTTGTTTAAAAATCTGTACAGATGCTCGTTAAAAAGGGTTGCTGCGGCACTTATTGTATAACTTCCCTATGGGCTAGCGGTTAGGATTCTGGGTGGGCACCCAGGCGCCCCGGTTCTACCTCCCGTATGGGAAGTAATCGTTTTTCTTGTTAGTTGAAAATGTTGTATTATACGAAGGAGGGATGCACGCGATAAGGAACGCGTGTTTTGTGCTTGTTGCGGGAAAAGCCCAAAGAAACAGAGGCCGCGAGGGCAAGTACACAAACACAACAGGGGAAATAGTGATTGACACAGCCTTCCACCAGTGGGGGGGGGAAAAACAACAAACAGGTTGGTGTGGACGTTATATGGCGTAAAGAACCAGGCACCAGAAATTCCTGTAAACAGTGAGGCGGCACAGAAGGCAGACCAAACGACCAAGCGCGACGTAACAGAGCTAAGGGAAGGCAGGGACGTTCAGGCCGTGACCGGACAAAAGGGGCTCCAAAAGCGGTCACAGGAAGAACATTAGCTTGGGCAGGCGTGCATGAAGACAGTGAGTGGCCGGCGGGGTGAGGAGGGGGGCAGGGCGCGGAGGCCCAGGAGAACGACAGAAATCGGGGGGCAACAGCTTCCGGGGGGACGAGCAGGTGCGGCGGGGCAGGGACCGCGCGAGGCTCTGAGGAGAAACAACAGCAACTTAAGGCCCGGAGAGCGGCGGGAAAACACGGGAGGCGACGGAGGCCCAGAGGAAGACGGGGAAGAGACCCGCTGCGGCAGAAAGACGGTGGGGGGAAACGGGAAGACAAGGGGCAGGGGGAATGCGGAAGAGAAGCGATAGGCGGGCGTTTAACACAGGGATGGGGGGGCAAGGGCAAAGCACGGGTAGGCAAGGAATAACAGCGCGGCTCTGCTACGCGAACACGAGGCCTTCCGGATGCAGGACAGGGCTAGGACGATTAGACGACAGCTGTGTAGTCTGACGTTCCGCGCGGGCTGGGCTGAATAACAGTGGGCGGGAAGTGGGGGAGGTGACAGGCTTCGCCAGTCGCGCGCAACTGTGATGAAAAAGCGGAGTAACCTAAACAAACGACACACAGCATCACGAAATGACAACACAAGGGAAAGACATGGAGCGAAACGTTGCTTCTCATGACAGGTGTCGGAGCCCTTTGCCACAGTGCTGCCTAAAGCCGATCCTCGCCCTTTAGGATTTCTGTCGCCGCGGGGTGCATTCCGTTACAATGATTGAAAATGTCAGGTGCGTAGCAGCGGAGAAATACCAAAACAAAGGGGGGGTAAAGACGAGAAACAGGAAAGACAGATCCCAGGAAAAACAAAGGCAGAATGAGCCACACAACACAGGGATCCTGTGGAAGGGGTTGGGATCCTTGGGGGCCACAAAATCGGAAACAAGCCAAGTCTGCTTTTAAGGAGGGGAGCTAGGGGGCCTTGGAGATAACTGGGGGGGCGGAGGCGGTAGGAAGGGCAGCCACCGGCGACCGATGGGGAGTGGGCGGGGCTCGCACAGGTGCGGTGGGGGGCCGAGAGTGGCATCATGGGGGGGAGGAGTCGGGGGGGGGGAAACCGGCCGGCTGGGAGTCGGGGTGAGTGAACGAGACGAATGGGGTTGGAAACACAGGTTCGGGCCCCCCAGCAGCACGGCGCGCAGCAAAAGGGCAGGGGCGACAAAGGTCAGGACTACGGCGACAAGAAAAGAAGGCAGGCACGAGAAGGAGAACCAAGAAACGACAAGAAAGACGCACCAAAACAAAAAGGAAGACGGGGACCTGATTCACGGGCAGCGAGCCAGCGGGAGGGAGGGAAAGGGGGGGAGAAACCCAAATGAGCGCAAGGGGCCGGGGGAAGAAGAGCAGAAGGGGGGGTGACGCAAGAGGGCCTGAAAACACTCGTAATGAGAGGACAAGGGGGGGTGCCGAAGAAAAGAGGGGAGGCACAAGAGGACGGGGGGAGGCAGGGAAGGCACACGGAAGGCAGAAAAGCCGAAATGGAGAAAAGGACCGACAACGACATTCGGAGGCCAGGGGCAGGACAGGAGGGGGAGAACCGGCCGGGGGGTGGAACTCGTGGGGGGGGCCGGGGGGAAGGAAATCCCCGGCAGCAGGAAGGTTGTAGAAGAGGGCAGGGGGCCCAAGGCACCGGGAGGAGACAGGCGGTGGAACAAGACAGAGGGGGGGCAAGCACGGCACAGGAGAGAAACAGAAAAAGAAAGAGGATAACGCAACGAAGAACAGGGCAGAGGGCGGCTGGAAGCAGCCCGCGAAAGACAACAGGGGCAGGGGGCAAGCAAGGCAGGAGTGGGGGGGCAGGAAAAAAGGCAAGAACAGGCCCGGATGGCATGGAAGCGACCGGGAGAATCGAAGGAGGAAAGGAAACACGAGTGAAAAAAAGGCAGGGGGGCTAGCCGTGACGAGGGGCGACAGCGCCAGCGGGTCAGAGAAGGAAAGGCAGAGCCAAAGCAGGGGCGGGGCCAGGGGTAAAGGGAACAAGTGGGGGAAAGAGGGGAAGGGCAGGATGGGCGGGCATGAAAAGCGGAGAAAGAGGACGCCAAAGAAAAACAAAACGCGTGGGAGGGATACGCAAAAGGGACGGGGCGGGCAGAGAATACCGGGGGGGGCTGCAAGAGGAAACGAAGGGGGGGGCGGCATAGAAACACGCGGTTGGGGGGGACGGGGCAGATGGATACGAAAGGGGGGAGTGCAGAGAACAACCGGGGGGGGGACGGGCAGAGAGACAAAGGGGGGGGGCGGGGCCAGAGAAGACGCGGGGGTGGGACGGGCAGAGGAGACGAAATGGGGGGGCGGGCAGAGAACACGCTGTTTTTTACGTGCATATGATACGAAATGTGTTGGCGTGCATATAATACGCTGTTTTTTACGTGCATATGATACGAAATGTGTTGGCGTGCATATAACACGCTGTTTTTTACGTGCATATGATACGACATGTGTTGGCGTGCATATAATACGCAGTTTTCGCGTAAATATGATACGCACCTACCCCACAACCCTAAACCTACCCATCGCGTAGCATATACACGCCAAAGTACATTTTTGCGTATCAATACCACCAGTCTTCGTTTTTATTTGGCGTAGCCTACTATTTATACGCACTTTCATGAGATCGGGTTGGTTTTTTAAACAATGCCAAGCTACATACACTTACCTGGAAGATGGTCTCTTGAATTCAAACAATACTTAAGTCAACATTTTAAATATAGCCTAATTCTTGTCTATTTAGTATCTACCTAACTTTTCTTTACAATCCGCGCCGAAACCTCAAAAAACATAATACAAGTGTTAAACGTGCACGAGCAGTAGGCTAAGTATCAGGTGCGTCCCCGCCTCTTGTCTTTTTGAGCTATAAAATAACATTTAATCACTGCATTAAATTAACGTCCAAAACAAGAAACACACACATATCCTGTTCTTTGTTGTGGTTACTTCATTAGCCTTGTATCAAACTGTAAGCGCCTCACGAATAAAATCCAAATATTCAGATGCGGAATGGTAAATAAATAAATAAATATATTCCCCATTCGCCGTCTACTTCCTGGTGTGCATCGGAAAAGAGCTGCTAGCGGATAGCGATGTTTACGGTCGGATCCGACACCGGGCATCATATCGTTTGCGCGCTCACACAGATTTGACGGACGTCTGTTTTTATGGTTTTCCCGAGACGTGTAAGCGAGGAGATGTTTTCACAATGACAGGACGATGCGATCAGTGTCAGACCAGGTGAACACGCTCTTCTATTGTTGCTCATATCGTGGAAGATTTGAAGATCACTGATGGCGTCAAAATCTAGGGTCTCCATTCTGGATTACTTCAATATCGTCTGTGAGGGAGAAAATGGCAAAATTGAATCAAACTGCAAAGCTTGTGGCACAAGGATTCAGGCTAAACGGACAGTTACTTCTAACTTTGTTACACATTTGAAGGTAAGGGTTAATTTTTTTTTATGTAACATGTTTAGTATCTAATAACATGACAAATGTGAGAGGTTTAACCATCAATGCATGCCCTCAGAGTCATGGAAATTTTGAAGACTAATTGAAATTGTAATGTCCTGGTCAATAGTTATAGAGATTAATAAAAAAATAATACAATATTTTAATAAAATGTGAAATTTCTTTAAAGTCGGTTTATGATACACAAATGACTGAAAATACCACAGAAGTTCAATATCCAGAAAGTGCAAGAACCTTTAATATTCTGCTCTTTGTGTGTGTTTAGATATGTTTGCATGATTATGTGTACTGGGTTCTATATGTAATTCACCTGTATATAATTGTCACATTCACAGCGCAAACATCAGGCCATGTATGATGAGTTTGTGAGGAAGAAAGATGTGAAAAGGGAGGCAATGCAGACGTGTACTGGTCCTCCAAGTGGTCGAGTGATCTCTCAAAGTGGTGCTGGAATGAACAAGTTTGACTACAGTGACCCTCGCCAGTCCCTAATTTCAGAAGCCATCGCCAAGATGATCATCCGAGACCTGCAGCCGGCACAGATAGTGGAATATGAGGGTTTTCGTGAGCTTCTTCAGCTCCTGGAGCCCCGTTACATACCAGTACCATGCCATTATATACAACAGCAGCTCCTGCCAGCCTATGTCTCCCAAGTGCAACTAGCTGCCAAACAGGCTTTAAAAGGAGCCGAGTCCTGCAGTGTGACCCTTGACCTGTGGAGAAGCAGCTCTGTGGGTAATAACAGTGGTGCTGGGATTTTTGGAGTGACTTGCCATTTCATTAACGCAGACTGGCACATCAGATCCGCTCTTTTGGCATGCTTACCTCTTCCAGACCACAGCAACACTCAGCAAATGCTCAGCGAGTTTGATGAGATCTCCGAGTCCCATGGCATGTCTGGCAAAGTGTTCAGAGTCGTTGCAGACTTGTCACCCTGTGAAAACAGATCGGCTTTTCGTCTTCCTGGGTTCAGTCTCATTGGAAATGGTGGAGAAGATGAGGAAGATGGTAGCGATGAAGAGTCGAGTGCCGGGGAAGCCAAAGAAGCCATTAGTAGCAACGAGAACAACAAGTCTTTAGATCAGTGTCTTGGTCGAAGTAGGATAGACTGCTTTGCTCGATTACTAGCTCAGTGTGTTAAGGAAGGAGTTTGCGCTTCCCCTCAAATATCGGTTCCTCTAAACAAAGGAGCCCACCTGTATAACTACATAATTGCTACAGTGGCTCCTGAAAAACTTGTCCAAGTGTTCGGCTCCAGTACCTCAACAAAGTGGCAAAGACCCTCATTCACAGACAAGTGGAACGCTCAGTTAAAAATATTACGGCAAATGGTCGAGTCAATGGATTTTCTTGAAGACATTGTAGATAGAAATGACCTAGTCCTCGGTAACTTAGAAAAAGCGGAGCTACGGGAGCTGGTTGAGCTGTTGGAGCCTTTTGAGGAGGCCTCAGACATGGTCCAAGGAGACAAGCACGTGTCCATCAGCCTAGCCCTGCCCTGTGTGCTAGGTCTGCGCAAGCACCTGGCTGAGGTCGTAACTCACCAGTGCTCTGGGATTGTGATGGGATTGTCTCAAGCTCTGGACCGCAGACTGGCAGGCATTCTTGAGGACCCTCTTTATGTAACAGCCACCACCCTGGACCCACAGTTCAAGCTGTCCTGGAGCAGTGACAGCGACTGGCACAAACAGGTGCTGCTGGAAGAGGTTCGAAAGCATACTCGGCCTTTGATTCCACTAGAACATCACCCAGAGGCCCAGCCGTCACCGTCCAAACGCTGCAAGCTGTTCTCGTTCATTAAGCAGAGGCCGACCGCCCAGGCCAAGACTGTGGAGCAGGAACTGTCCACATATCTCCATGAAGAACCCACAGATGAGGATCCACTACAATACTGGAAACGCAAGTCCATCGATTTCCCCCTACTCTCACAAGTAGCCAAAAAAGTTTTTACCGTGCCAGCAACAACCACATCAGTGGACCAGATATTTAACCTGGTTAGCAAGACGCTCAGACCAGAGCAATGCCCACTTCTGCCAAAAAACCTGGACACTCTGATTTACTTGAAGGCTAACTATAGGATACTTTGGTCCTAACTGTAAAGAGAGCTTTTTCTTTGGATTTTCTTTGTACTGATATCAAACCAAACACCTCAAATGCAATATGGGGATTGTGCCATATATATATATATATATATATATCTATAAAAAACTGTACATTTTTGTACCCCAAGTAACAAATCTTTTCAGCAAATATATTATAAAAAAAAAAATTGGTTTTTTGTTAGTAAAAAGGCTAGTACTAAATCAGATAAATTAAGTAACTATTATGGGTAACAATTTATAACAATTTTCATCTATCTATCTATCCTACTATTTGAAAATATAATGAAATTTAATTAAAATGGAAATGAAAGTTATTATAAAATGTTAACCTATTATGATTCATTATCAGATGCTGGTTGCCTTTATTGAATACTTTTATAATACATTATGTTCTGTCAACTCACTTTCATCACCCAAAAACGCAACAGGATCATGCAAGTGCAGTGCACACTGTACTTATACTTGATTAATTGTTAAGTATTTGCATAATAAATCTCCTTCACTATCAGCATGACATAGAACCCCAGAAAACGCACTATTCTTGTAGCCAAATGCTTTCTCAGAACACCTTTAAGAAAAAGAATAGTACATTTCCAGCTAAATTAAACGTTATTAAACATTTGGTGTATAATAGTTAGCTTTATATTAATCTAAGGAAAGAACTTGTCAAATAGAGTTACTGTGTGGCTGACAGGCTTTTTGTGTGGGTTCTTTGTGTACAAAACCCACAGGGTAGAAAGCTGCAGGCAGGTTCTGTAATTGAAAATAATTAAATTTCAGGCCTATGGGGAATCGGAGAACGCTGATGGTGTACTGCAGTCTCTCGCTTGCAGGGCTGAACCGAGAGCAATCAAGCCTGTGGGATATTAAGAAGAGTTGTTGTGCATTAATGACCTTTTGTTGTGAAAAAGACATTTCCATTTAAGTAAAAGTGTTTGTTATCAAACCTGACAATTTGTCCTGTCATAACTGCTGGGTCAAACAATAATATGCCAAAGGTTAAGCAATTTCAAGGTCTTTATAGCACAATCACTGATGTCAGTGTGTGCATTTACATTTACAGCACACTTGTACATCACAACAGAGTTTATGCATGCTTGTGTTCAGATCATGTGGAGAAGAAAATAGCAAAAGGACATTCAATCAATAAACTCAATTTCAAACAGATTTATGTGTAAGGCGGGGCAGCACTGCTGCAGTGCAGATATAATGAACATTCATGAGTGTGTGTGTATGTGGGATGTGAATCCTGATTTCAGTTTCCCACTCAGTCTCAGTGGGGCTACAGTATCATATTCTGGGTAACATTGTAACAGTAACATTGTACTGGCAATTGCATTTTCTATTTCTATACACGTAATTTGCCACGTCTGCCAAATTTTAAATGGAAAAGTCCATTTGACATTTAATTTTCAACATGCATGCAGGAATGGCCCAACCATATTGAAACAGCAATATCAGTGGCTCTTATTGCAATTTAATTTCCTCATTAACTTTACATGAGTGTACTGCATGTATGCAGATAAAGTTGGATATATTATCCAACTTTAGATAGATAGATAGATAATACAGTTTCAACACAGTTACATTTTGAGACAATAAACAAACAGCTCAGATTGTCAGATATGGGACTGCCACTACTCGTATTATTTGTGCAGTATAAATGATAAATTATTTTATATATTACCAATATATTTTCCTTAAATTTCTATTGTGATGGATTAACCAAAATATGATAACTCAACATATCTGCAGAGTTAAACATGCCTACTTGATGAGGCAATAAATACAGAATTTTTTATGATGGAATAACACCTATTTCACACACTATTTTTATAAGTAGTAGGCAATACACAGTGTATACCACCCAGTAAGCTAGTATCCTGAAAATTGCCAAAACTTTTGGACTTTCCCTAGTTTCCCAGCTGGCAGAGATTCAAGAATGTGTAAAAAAAAATCTGGCAGGGAATTAGTATAGTAACACAGTACTAATGACTCGAATGGGTAGAGTGGGGGCATCAGCACTCTATACAGAAATCTAACCTAACCTTAAAATACACCGCAGTTCACATCTGCGATTGTTATCTTATTCAGAGTGATCAGTTCCGCCATCACAACATCTTAAAGGTGGGGTATTGATTCGGGCCGACTAGCAAAACAAACTTGTAGCCAATCAGCAGAAAGGGGCGTGTCTACTCATGATATGGAGGAGAGAGCGCTCAGTGCACAGGACGGACATTATCCGAGCCGAGCGACAGAAAGATAGAGATGGCGGATAAAAAACAAAAGAGGAAAACATCTGCGGAACAAAAGAAATGCTTAGGCATAAAGGTAAGAAGTAGGACCCTGTAAATAGTGGATCAGCTTTCCAGCGCGGGAGATAACTTAAGGAGCGGAAGGCCTGCGACCGGACGCCGAGGTTGCCTTGTTTCTTCTCGATAGGTGAGTAACACCGTGTCTGCGCCGCAACAGTTAAAGTCTGTAGTACACGACAGTTTTCTGTCGGGGATTTGTCATGTCGCGCCGCATCCAGTGTAGACCATAGATATGTATATATACTGTATATCTATAGTGTAGACAGCATCACTGATTATAATGAGTTCCATAGTATTTTGTCGCGCCGCACCACTCGCGTCTGGTGTAGACATGGTGTAACATTGGTTTTGCTTTGTTTCACAGAACTAATCGTTGCCTGGGTTGCGTACGTACGTGTGGGGCAGAGCTATCAAAATAGGGGTGAGACCCTTTTGGGGTAGGGGCGTGTTTGTTTTGGTGATTTCAAATGTCAACATTGGCTACCAGAAATCGCTTACCCCACCTTTAAGTGTCTGTAAACGGTAACAACACAGTTTGCTCATGGGTCAGGGAGTGCAAAAATTCGATTCTTCAGGGACTGGCCAGTGCCATGTTGACCTTTAGACCACCTTGATCTGAGGGTAGTAAAGGCCTAAACTGAACTATGGCATTCACTATATGAAGGGACTGAGTCATTCTCAACTCCCTGCCAAACTACAGTTATTAATAAATTGCCTGTTGTTGGTGTGTGAACAGCAATAATATCCTGATCAAAAAGGGGAGGGAAATACCTGATAAATCTGGGTTATATGCCATTAAGTGTCAGTGCTCATTACACATTTGAAATTGAGCAAGAGGAAAATGGCTACTTGATGCACCAGTTGAAAAAAACGGGGCGGTGACGTGTTTAAACAATGAACGTATAAAATTCCACCCCCCCATTATATTTTGGCCTTTTTTTAGCATGGAAACAAGAGAGCAGCTGCCCTTCAGTCTCTCTCCCTCTCTGACCAGCTCCTGTTTGTCACAGTGAGTTATCTTTATCTTCATCTTTAACTCTCAGACTTAGGAACATATTCAGGCTGTCATCTCTCTGACTCACAAACTAAATCAACAGCACCCTTCACACGCTCACAGCTAGCAGACTCATTTCATCGCACAGCTAAGTCATGGCGGACAGAAAAGACAGCAAGATCCCCAGTAAAGTCGGCATGATAAAGAAGAAAGAAAAGAAAGTGGAGAAAGTAGAGAGTAAACCCGAAAAGGAGAAAGAAAAGAACAAAGATAAAAGTGAAAAGGTGACAAAGAAGCCAGAGAAGACCCCAGAAAATCAGCAAAAAAATGAGGAGATGCCTCAAGGAAATGGGGAAGTAGCAGAAGGTGCCAAAGGCCCTGTCAAAGATGAGGAGTTTGAGCTGGAGCCTATGGAGCTGCCTCCATTCGAGATCATTATAGGGTATGTCAGACATCTTTTATTATCTCTCATCACAAACTGGATCCACAGTAATATTTCTATCACTCAGCAAGAACAGTGGCACACAAAAAAAGGGATACAACAGTTTGTCACTGGCTCAACAGCCTTAACGTGACAACTTTGTGTCTTATTTACCCCTTAAACAGTTCATAATTGTAACTTAAGGGTACATATTACCACTCTAAGAAATTATTAGGCACCTTTTAGGGGTAGAGGCACAAATTTGTCCCTTTAAGGTTACTGAAAAGCTGCTGAATCCCTAAAGGTACATTTTTTGTTTCTGACAGTGTCTCTTAAAAATTCATAACAGCATGGCATATTGCATGACACCACAACCTAATTTAAGATGACTTTGCCACTTGTTTGACTTTGACACTAAAAAGGCATTTTAATAAATGAAAACTTATAGATAAGAGTGTTTGGGTTGGTCGGACCAACTTTGACAAAAGTTACATCTGAAATTCCAACATGTTGGGTAGGAACATTATACATTTGAACAATCCAGGTCATTGCTATGAACCCCAGTGCTTTTAGAATTTGGGACTTTTCTGTAGGCTACTCAGTATAATATTTATGTATTTATGAGTTTTCTTGTCCCTGCCATGGTGTAGTATCCCGAAACCATGAAGTAGCAGGCACTTCATGACCAAACGTATGTAGGCACCACCTTCTAATTGACCAGTTTGACTATTTCAACTACACCCACAGTAACAGTTGCATAAAATCTGAACCAAAGAGCTCAATGACTTTCAACTGGGTACATCACTAAGTAAGGTCCATAAGGTTTGATTAACCTGCACAAACACAGACCTGAAACACCATTGGGATGAATTGGTCTTATGTTTAAATAGGAGCAAATCTCTAACCCTAACCCTTACCCAACCATGATTCAAATTCTAGCAGACAACACTCCCAGAAATGTGGAAGCTGTTAGAGCAGACTAATTCCCTATTAATATCTGGTTTTGAAATTGTTCAACCAGCACATATGGGTGTGGTGTTCAGGTGGCCATTTACTTTAAGCCCGTACTTTAAGTTTGTAAATTTTACCATTCAATGGGTTCTTCTTTCAAACAAAATAATACTCTAGAGAAACTCACCCGAGATTTTATAAGAATTTGTTCCTCAAAGTGATCAATACAAGAGCATTAAGTCCTTTTGAGTCACTGCCTATTAGTGCCCACTCAAACAGAAGCACTTCTTGTCCAATGTTAATGCATTCAGTTGTTTTGAAGCTGGAATACACCACACAACTTTGACGACTAGTAAATTCCAGCTTTTACTTTAATCTAAGCCACACTTTCTCACAATAGGTTGTGAAAAAAGTCTTATTTCCAAATGTCCTCCTTCTTCCCACAGAGACAGAATGAACCCGAACTTCTTTAAGTTCCAATTTAAAAATGTGGAATATTCCTCCGGACGCAACAAGACCTTCCTGTGCTACCAGGTAGACATTCAAGGAGGCGCTGCAGAGACAGAAGGCCTTCGCGGTTACCTAGAAGATGAGCATTTGGGTTCACATGCTGAAGAGGCCTTCTTTCAACAGGTGCTGGCCTATTATGACAAGTCACTCCACTACACAGTGACCTGGTACATGTCCTCGAGCCCATGCGCAGCCTGCGCTGCTAAGCTCGTAGAGATCTTGCGAGCACGCAAGACAATGCGCCTTAATATCCACTGCTCCCGTCTCTTCCAGTGGGAGGAAGCAGAGATACAGGCCGGACTTCAGGCGCTAGTTAGGGCGGGGTGTAAAATACACATGATGAGGCCTGTGGATTTTGCATATGTTTGGTCTACGTTCGTTGAGAACGAGGAAGATAACTTTACACCCTGGGAGGACTGTCAAGATAACTATGATTATTATGATGAGAGGTTGTGTGATATTTTAAAGTAGGGTAAGGAGCCGCAGCTGGCCTCTGATTAAGACTGTTAAAAACAGCCTGGGCACCGCCTTTAAGCGAATTTAGTACTTGAAAGCTAATTATTACAATGTCCCTGTAATTACAACAGCATTGTTTTCTCTGTCAACACTATTCGTCCTGCAAAATCACTTTGTTGACTTTGATTTTAAACTTACATAATGAATTCAAACCACAAAAAATATATAGGTAATACTTCTATTTTACTAAGTACCATTTTAAGAAAAATTTTAGAAGCTAAACATCTGGGTGCAAAATTCAAGCATTAAATTCCAGTTAACTAAGCAAATTCTTTTGCTAACTAAAATAAAGTTTGCTTTGCTCTAGCCTCTAAGCATTATGTTTAAATATTCTAATTTGTATAATAATTTTTTTTAAATTATTATTTTGAAATTAAATGAATTTTGGCATAGTGAACAGTCTCCCTGTATGTAAAACAATAAACACGAGTCAATTAGCACAATTGCACAATTTGCACAATTTAAAGACAGCAGTATGACGGTGTGACACTTTCGATGCTATTTATATGTACTTATGCATTGGATCAAAACTGTGTTCCTGGAGTCCCCCCTAAACTGCACATTTTCGCTGTGTCTCATTTCAAAGGCTGCACCCTCCAGAGGTCGCATTGTCGGCCTTATCTGTCGACCATTATATTCTAAAGACAGAAATTTACTAATTATGCCTGGTGAGGACTAACAGTGAATTTTATAATGGTTGCTTTTCTGAAATGAGAGAGGTTCTGTGACGTATGAGGCTGACTAATGCAACCTTTGGAGGGTGCTGCTTTGGAAATGAGACACAGCTTTTAAACATCTCCAGGAACACAGCTGAGAACCAATGTACTGAAGAAAAAAATAGGAAAATAAGGATATCAGAATAATAGTGTAATCATTATATATGGGACATTTATAGTGCATTAATATTAGAGGTACATTTAATATAGTGATAATTGCTGGAAAAATATGAACTGTAAAGCATAATTTATCAAACAATCCAATGACCCTCTAGTGGTGAAAAGAACATCCACACAATTTAGAGATGCAACAGGAGGGTGGAAGAACAATGGAATCGAACCCCTACATATTCTTAGTGTATATAACTGGTACAGTCCTAGGAGCTTATGTTTCCCAGAACAAGACTAATGAACACCCTACACACCATACAGTACACTGTGAAATTCCATTGGAAAAAAGGCCATCCTCCAACCATTCTTCAAGAACGGCTAAGAAATAATGTGAGCTTCAGACCTGCTGTGGTCTAGATTGTGTACACAGTGATGGAGATTTTTGTGTCCTGGAAGGCTTCTGTGATAATGGAAGACACATTTTCCCATTTCAGTTTATCCAGACCACAGCCAATCCTTGCAAGAGAAGAGAAGATTGCAGTCTATTCAGCAGAATGATAAAATCAATTCAAAAGTAAAGTTACCCTAATTCTTTCCAAGTATTTAAAAATGCAATTATCAAGCTATATTTGAGTTTTGACAACGGCAAAATTATTCTTATTGTCATTTTTCAAGTCATTTAGCTAGAATCATATTCAAAACAAACAAATCTAAAATCAGTATCTGCATTTAAATTAAACACAACACTATTGTTATTAAACATGTCAGTTTACCGAGGCATGGATATACTGTTAACGCCATTGGCCAAGCAGTGTTCCCTCATAGACACGAGGCCCTTTCTGAGATTGTCATAGGTGGGTTTTTGGTTGTACTTTTTCTTTGTGACCTGGTTCAGGAAAAAAGTGGAAAAGGTCAGTTTTTCTTAACAAGAAAGCTGTAAGCCAGGACAACTCTACTTTTATCTTAATTTATTTAGTAAAACATGCAACAGATGTGAACTAAACACTACAGGCCATCTTACCAGGTAGTACACAAAACGGTCAGATATTCTAAGGACAGCACACTGCCCAGGTTGCTTCTCTGCACAAAACAGAAGACAACAAAGAACTGAGAATCAACTGGGTGTAATTTGAGTGTCACTTCTCTGTTATGATAATTCTCACTCACTCTGAGCCAGAAGCTCATCTACTCCACCAAATGTCTTCTTGAAGAGCACAGCGATCCCTGCTCCCATGCGGCAGTCTTCACTGATGCAGTGCGCCAGGGCATCGGTGGGAGGACAGGTGAACAAATCTCCTCTCTTGTGCCGCAGCTGCCATCCTGATCTGCACGCGAGCTGCAATAAATGAGCAAGAACACAAACCCAATCAAAACAAGACAATGCCCACAACCAACACTCTACTTACATTTTTTTTTATTGTTATTTAATCAGGCTGAATACCTTTTTGAAATGTTTTTGCAAGGCAAGTCTTTGGTCAATCTTTACACACATTCGAAAAGTAAAAGAGCACGTTTTTTCAAAGTAATGTTACTCAAATGAAGACAGACATACTTTTGCCATACCTTCATCCACACGATTTTGTTCTTCAGATTCCTTTGAGATTTGAGCAGGGACTTGACTGGAATTATTGTCTGTATGGACACATTTTATCTTGACTACAAAAAGCTATTGAACATTTCCAGCGTTACTGTCCAGGAGAAATATTCAGGTAATTTAACACACACGATGGGACATGTTGTCACACAATATGGGGTAGTGACTTGAGAAGAATACACGAATATTGAAATATATAAATAGCCTAATATGCTAAATTGAACAGTCATCTTCCACAAATTATCTGTAAATGTGTTACAGCATAACAGTCAAACGCAAATTCATGAAACAGCAAAAAAACAACAACAACACCGTTTTGGTCAATATTACAATATAACCAACCCCGAGACAACACAAAATTTACAAAGAAATACTGTCCTGAAACCTGTCAAGCCTGTTAAAATCTACCTTCATGATTCAGCTGTGCTCTTTATTTAAAATCATATATATTTACAGAAGTATGGTGACACCGTTCCAATTTGACAACTAGCTACATTCCCCCTGTATAATCTATAATGATCATGTTTAAGTAAATTACTAATTAATTAAGTTAAATGGAGCAAACTAAGGTGTGTTTAACTTTAAGTTACATGTTTAAGTTCTTTACCAACAGCCACTGGTTAGATACGTCGAGTTCTGGCTAGAGCTGCTGGACTGAAAACTTACCACAACAATGAAGTTGATGTGTGTTTTACTTCCCTTTAAACGTTGATATAGTTCTACTCACTCATTGTAAATAAAGAAGCATGAAAAAAATTAAGATAAATAAAACGAGGTTTCTCTTTTGCTTTGAGTGCAGGTTCAAATTCATGCCGATGATAGGCTTGAGTGCCATCTAGCGTCAGGGAGCAAACTTTATAAATCCACTGAGAGGCATTGAAGGCAGTAAACGCTGATAACAGGGAATAAAAGGTTATTCTACAATTGCTATTATTTGGGAAAAAAATGATGATGATCATAATAATAATACAGTTTGTAAATATAGAGTCCTTAACATAGGCATGAACGTTTTAATTAATTCAATATTCAACTCGTTAAAAATATTATACTAAAGATCTTATGTTTTCTGTAGCACCATTGATTTAAAAAAGTGACAATTGTATAATAATTAATAAATAGTGACAACTGCTGACATCCTGAGACTAATAATTATTAGCAAGTGCTATAACTTTAGTGATGTTATGATGTTAATTTAAACATAAGACAGTTTGAATAACCTAGTCCGAAACAATATCGTAATATTCTGCTATGGAGATATTTTGGGGTTTTGTTACCCTGCTCAGTAATAATTATGATAAACAAAATAAAAGTAATCATAAATGCATTCCTATTACTTTTAATTACATTTAATACAACTGCCAAAACAAAACCACACTTACAATTTTTTCCAAACACAAGCGTGACCTTGTAATAAATGGGGGGGAAAAATACAAATTCATTAAAATAGTACATTCAATTTATAATTGATGAGTTTTTATTTTTGAGTAATTTACAAATGCAAATACTTTTACAATTGTGACCTTCCGGAGACTTGATTCTTTACAATATTCATGTATTTACAAACATGAGACATGCCGATTTGAAATGGATAGGTTGTTCATAAATTGAGTATTATGCTACATACAGAATAATAATACTAATAGAAAGTCAGAAATCCAGTCAGTCATGAAAGTGAGCATTTCACAAATCCCAAAAACAAGAATGAAAGAAACAATAAAGAAAACGTGAATATTTACATGCAGATAGAATAAATTCTGTTTGTCAAAAAAGAAATGGGAGTTACACCCCTAAGTTGCATTAAAACAAGTGCTGATGGCTTAAATTCACTTGAACGAACCACGACTAAGATCACATAATTCAGCGGAGAATTAATAGAAATTATATTAAGAACATGTGAGAATAAATCTGTTCTCAGATACCAAAGATAGCAAGAACTCGGCATCCACTCTCTTCTCTCTCTGAATCGCTCAGAATGGAAAACTCTTCTTCGGTGTTTGTTTACACTGGCTTTCCAAACAGTGCCACCACTCTTTGCCTTTTTGTGCAACAGCAGCTGCTCCACGCACGTGATCTAAGCTCAAATCTGATTGGACAGCCCGTTTCATCGCGGAGCGACGGGGAAAAAATCGGCACACAAGACGAAAAAACCCCAGAATAATCGCGCCTGGTGTGAATAGCCCCATAGGGATCTATTGTTTCCATTCAAAAGCCTCATCGCGCCGAATTTTCGCGTTCAGTGTGAAAAGCCCTTAAGACTGTACTTGAGAAACTATGCATGCTCTGTATTGGTTGGTTAAGGGGTAGGCTTATGTTAAGGGTTGTTTTGGTGAATATGGAGTTCAGAAGTTGTCGCTGCGGCGTCTCTGTTCATTGATCCAGTCCCCGGGGTTCACATCCATTTGCAGCATCTTCATGACCCACTTGTCACGTCGTGCCCCGTCAATGAACTCATCCAGAGACAACTCCCCTGAGGACACAGCAAAGAAACCCAGCATCAGCTGCTTTTTCAAGAAAGCCTTTGAGCAGAAAGCTAGAATTTTTCCACAGTTTGATTAATTATTAACATCAGTGAACTTAAATAAACGCAGGCTATATTTATTATAATAAAGGCAAAGACTAAAGTTTGGCTTAACCATTTAATAATTGTAGAAAAATAATGAATCAGTAAGTTTTACCATCTCCATTCTCATCCACTAGCTCAAATATTCGGTCCACCACCTGATCTGGGGTCAGTAGGTTACACTCTTCATCAAGTTCACCATGGCAGGCTTTCTTTAGTCGGTAGATTGACTGTAAAAGTAAAGTAAAGGTGTTCATTTCTTTCTTAACATCTTCTTTATAGTGGTATTACAAAGTATGACGGCATCTCTGCACACAAATGTCCTGCTGTCAGAGAGGTCATATGGATTAATCCCCTGTAAACATCTCACTAGTAAGTTTCAATGTCAAGGTGAAAGTTACGAAACAAGTAATGAAATTGTAATCTCAGTACCAGAGTACACAGAATTATGTTTTTCATCCTTTTTTTTCTTTAGTAATCTAGTAAACCACTGAAGTATTATAATCCCAGTCGATGTATAAATCGGTCCGACTGTGTTGACAATGGGAAGGACATGAGAAATGAATGATTACCTCCACAATCTCCTTGAGCTCTGTTTTGTCGATGCAGCCGCTCCCATCTTTGTCATACATTTTAAAAGTCCATTTCAGTTTGTGCTCCAACTTTCCTCGCAGCACTAAATTCAAGGCTGCAACGTATTCCAGAAAATCAATAGTGTTGTCCTATGAAAAAAAAAATTTGAAAGGAAGGTAAAGAGGAAAGAGGATTGAACTGTCAAAAATACTGATCATTTTCAGGTTCATTTTTTAAATATGCAATCTCTTTCCCAGTGTATATTATATTATATTATATTGGTGTTAAGTATTTAATACACTCACTTCTCACACAGTGTAAATTGAATAACTTACCCCATTTTTATCAAAAGCACGAAACATGTTTTCTATATAATCGGCCGCTTCTGGGTTTCCAGTTACACCAAAGAAGCTCTTGAACTCATGCATGAAGAGGGTTCCGCTCGGACATTCAACCACAAACTTTTTATACCACTCCTGCAGTTCAGCAGCATCAATCTCTTTATCGTCCGAATCGTCACTGAGTCGCTGACCCATTGCGAATGATGACAATAAAGAACACAAGCTCTGCTTCTCAACAAAAAATGTCCATTATCACATCTGCCAGCTTCACTGTCCTGACATTCTCCCTGATCCAGACATCCCAATAAACCTTTAAGCTCCACAAACCGATGATACAACACCAAAAATGTCTGATTTACGAGACAAACGTGTATCCCCTTTAAAAAAAGTAGAAAAAAAACTCAAGTTAAAAATTTCAGTTTGTACCAAAGTGTAAAACTAACCTAAACCCTTCAGCAAAGGTGCTCTACTTGCTTGGGATTCAGTACAAGGACTGTTTTGGATCACATGACTGCAAGGGATTATTCATATCAATCCATGTCTGAATCAATTATCTTGAAACAAGATCAAGAGCTTTGGAATAATTCATCATTTAGAACACAGAGCGTTCCATTCCTCAATTCAGGTTCAAGGGCTCCCTGAGGGTCTCATGTCAGAACATTAACCATGACCTGATTATTTTTACCTGTTAAATTTAAAATAATCTTTTGAAGGCCAAGTTGAAGGCCACAAATTCCACAAAAAATCTTTTAATTACTGAAATAAAACACTCAAAAATGGATCAGTGAAAATACATTTGGATAGTGTTTACTTCTTCTATACACTACAACATAGCACTTTACCTTTGAGAAACCAAGAAAAAAAAATCATCATGGACACCTTCCCCCAGGTGTAAAATCTGTTTTTCAAAGTTGTAAATAAAAATTATTAGAGCACATTTTACAAGAAAATACTATTTCAGTCTTTTTACTTCAAAATTTCACATTTAATTCAATGTGTTACTTGCCATTTCTTTGTAATTGTGAAACTTACTAACACTTTATGAATTTTCTGTATAAATATATATTTTTAATTATGCAACTATTCTCTATATTTTAAAATGTATTTCTTAATATTGTACACAAATGATATACTATCTAGCATTTTTGTACAGGGGTCCCTTGTTTGGCTGAATGGGAAGGGGGTCCCTGCATCTGAAATGTTGAAAGCCCTGACCGTATCCTGCTCTTGATCACTCACTCAATCCTGTGAATCATTCAGACAATCTGAGTCATAATCCCCTTTGCCCTCTGTCCTTACTATTAATAGTTTTTCAAAAATAGGATCTAGAGAAGTCTGGCCTAGTTCATGAGGGTGGTGCATTTTGTCTGGACACGTACCACTTTGGACCACATAAAAACTAAAATTTAAATGGCTTTAAAATAAAGGTTATTGGCTTCAATGCTTCCACAAAGAACTTTTAACATCTGTGGTACATTATCACTTAAAGGTTCATTCATTTCTGAGAAAATGTTCTTTTGGAACCTTTATTTTTAAAACAGTAATAATGGGGTTGTGCAGTCCAATGGCCTTTTTTTCAGGTATGGGTGACCCAGACCAAATGGATCACAAAAATATTTTAACGTGATATGTTGCCTTTATAACTCAGGTTACAGTGTAACAGTGTACTGTCTCCAAAATGACAGAAATAATCTACTGTATAATTTGATCCTGCTATTAGTAGCCTATAAGGTCACAGTGTTGACAGTTCTACAATGAGATATAGGCTGTATAACCTCAAAGAAAAGGGATTATGTGATATTACAGAATATCAATGCAAAGCAGCAGACTTACGATTTCACTGTAATAATCTCTTTATATATGCAGTGGAGTAGTGTCTGTCATACAGTGTTCACAATGCTTTGATGCATTACACACACCTGCATGCTGACGTACTGAAATGTTACTGGTCAAAGATGCTCAGCTGTCTTCAAGTGCAAACACATAGTACAGCAGGCCACACAGGGTCTGTTTTGTCAGTCCATGAACTTTAAAGATCTTTTCCAAAGTGCTGACTATACTTTATAAGGATAAGCTCCTTTGGCCTATAGGTATCCAGGCCACTCATTGCACAATTAATTCATAATCTTATTGGATTAATAGTAAATGCAATAACAAATATGGAGAACTTGTACACACATTTGGAATGCAAAATAATATTTTGAATGAATTTTTACTTCATTTTACTCATTGTTTACTTGTAATTTGCTTTTGTACCATGCATTAGATGACCAAATTAAAATCAATTACATCTGAAACGATTTAGTAGTTTTAGAGTAATAATTACGGCAAATAAGGCAGTAATCAGTACTGACTGACTCACTTTCAATTGGCGTAATTACAGTTACAAGTCATAAGTGGATTGTAATATCTTTAGATTTAATGAACTGCTGAGCAGTGCTGATTTTTATTTGTGATTAGGATGATTAATATATAACAATTATTCATCACTGCTTTAATCTGATATGACACTAAATAAGCTACAATGATACAAATATAGCCTGTGAATCATTAACACAGACAAGAAGAGAAAGCCAAACTGAATTCAAATTTAGTAGAAAGCAAAGTTCTTTGTTATAGAGAAAAAATACTAACAGATGCCCCTGGGTGTCAGTGTTACAAAGGCTACAGTTTCATGCTGTGATTGGCTGCTTGAGCATGTTCTTTTGAGCCTATATGAATGAATTCTTAGTGCTGATTGATTTACACACAAAATATAGGCTAGTTTATAATTGCTCGGATTAAAGAATGTTAAGTCAAAATTGTCTTGTGAGGATTTAACATATTTATTTAAAGTGATTACTAACGTGGAAGTACCTCAGATACACAGCATTAGTCAGAGCACTGGCCGCGGGTGTCAACATTATGCAATCAAAAAAGACTCAGAGAGGAGAGTTATTCATTGGCTCTGAATTGAGATTAATGTCTGATCCAGTTGTCAGGGCAGTGAAATAATATTTCCTCTGTCTCTCATCCCACCTCCACAAGCCCCTCACCCAAAACACACAGCAGGGAACTGAGAGCAATATTTCTGACGGTACATCTCGCTCCTTTAATCAGAATGAGTAATAATCATCCACAGCACACACACACACACACTGCGGGGAAATTAAAAAGCAGAAATTAGGATAAGTACAGAGTGCTACTGTTTAATTAGAGTATCAGCAGTTACCTGAGCAGGGATTCAAAGGCTTATTAAGCACTTTACTCTTTACGGTTAATTATTTTTTTGATGCAAATGAATGAATTATTTGGCCACGTCCTTCATCTAATAATAGCCTATGTGTTGCCTGCTTGAAATAAAATGCATTAATTATTTTATTAATATTACTACATGACAAGAGGTGCAGGAAAGCACAAAATCAAACTGTCATTTAGACAACTGCCAGACTGCAAAGTCGTAAATCAACTCCCAACAGCCGAGGCAAGATACAAGACATCTTTAATCCCCGTTTTGCCAAGACATGACATTTGAAGATGTTCTGGTTGTGTACTTCATCCAAAATAAATAGAGGTGACATTTTTGGGATTATTCGTTTATCTTTGCTCTGTAAACCAGCCAAGAAAAAGAAAAAAGAAAAAAACCCCCACAGAATTCACTTGGGCCCGGACCGTATCACACTGAAGGCGTTTTTGCGTTATAACACAGTCTTTTATGGAAGCCCGTTTCCACCACTGAATAAAAAATAAAAAAGGTAATTGCAAATTTTTATATCACAATTCTGACTTTTTTTCTCGTAATTGCGAGTTTACATCTCAGAATTGCGTCCTATAAACTCACAATTCTGACTTGTTTTTTCAGAATTGAGATGTAGGCTACTCACAATTGCGAGATACAAAGTCAGAATTGCGGGAATTAGCCAAAACTCACAGTTGCGAGGAATAAAGTCTCCTTCAATGCTTTCAGAATCTTTACTTATCAAAATGATTTTGTTTCTGTATTTTAAAATATAATTTTTATATTAACACATTTTAATGACATATTTATTGGGGAAAAAAATTTATACTTTTATTTTTCAAAATAAGCAGAAAAAAGTACAAACTTTGCTAAAGTGATTGTTTTCAACAAGTATTAACTTAGACATTATTTAAAAAAAAAACATAAATTATAGCTGAATTATTTGTATCAATATTGTATCACAAATTTATTCAAGTTGTTTATTTTGTTTAAAAATCTTATAAATGTATGAGGTGGCAAGGGGGCCTTTTACCCCGTGTGTGGGGTAAAAGGCTCCTCTTGCCACCTCATACATTTATACAATTTTTTAAACAAAATAAACAAATTGAATGATTTATTTTCACACAAAATCTATTGCTCCATTAATTTTCAATACAATACAACGTGTATATTTTTTCTGCAATTATACATTTTAGGCACAGTGAATGGCACATTTTTTCTTAAGGTGGGCCTTTAGCTCCGCTGTACCCTATATTGGCGACGTTTATCTCACAAATCTGACTTTTCTTTTTCTCGTAAATTGGTTGCGGTTACATCTCACACTTCTGACTTGTTTTCTCACAATTGTGAGATATAAACCGTCAATTCTGAGAAATCAACACAAGCGAGATATAAAGTTTCCACAATAGCGAGTTTATATTATCGCAATGGTGTTATGTTAGATTTGTGAGATATAACCGCAATTGCAGTTAATAACATCAAATGGCAAAGATCATAAACCCACAATTCGAGAAATCAACACATTGCGAGTTATAAAGTAAGAATTGTGAGATATAAACTCGAAATTGCGAGTTATAATGTCAGAATTGCGAGATATAAACTCTCAATTCTGAGAAATAAACACAATTGTGAGATAAAAAGTTAAAATTGCGAGATATACCCTCACATTGTGGTCAGAATTGTGAGATATAAACTCACATTGCGAGTTATAAGTCAGAATTGCGATATATAACTCTCCAATTCTGAGAAACCACAAGTGGTTAGAGATAAAGCAGAATTGCGTAGATATAACTCGCAATTGGTTTGGTCAAAGTGTCAGATATAAACCGCATTCTGATAAATAAACACCATGCGAGATTAAGTTGAATTGGGATCACTCGCAATTGGTGTCAGACTTGTGAGATATAACTCGCAAATTGCGAGTTATATCATTCGAATTTGCAGATATAACTCGCAATTCTGAGAATAAAACACCTTGTAGATATCACGTTTATAATGCGGATATACGACTCTCTTGTGTTAGTCAGAATGTGAGATTAAACGCGCAATTGTGTTTAGTCAGAATTGTCGAGATTAACTCGCAATCTGAGAAATAAACACTTGCGAGATTAAAGTTACACAATTGCTGTTTATATTACGCAATGTGGTTAGTTAGATTTTTGAGATATAAACTCGCAATTGTGTATAGTTAATTTGTGAGATATGAAACTCGCAATCCTGCGAGTTATAAATCAAATGCGAGATATAAACTCGCAATTCTGAGAAATAAACACAATTGTGAGATATAAAGTCACAATTGTTAGATATAAACTCACAATTGCGAGTTCATAAAGTTTCAGAATTGTGAGAATAAAACTCCCAATTCTGAGAAATAACACAATTGTGAGATATAAAGTTAGCATTGCGAGATCTAACCTCGCAATTGTGTTATTCAAATTGGAGGCTATAAATGCAATTCTGAGAAATAACACAATTGCGATATATAAGTAGAATGCCAGATACTACCGTCTCATTGTGTCATAATTGTGAGATATAACCTCGATTTCGATTATCAATGTCAGAATTTCGAGATATAACTCGCAATTCATGAGAATAAACCAATTGTGAGATATAAGTTAAAATTGCGTGATAATAACTCGCATGGTTAGTACAGAATTGTGAGAATAACTCGCAATTGTGGTTAGTCAGAATTGCGATATATAAACTCGCCATCTAAGACATCAACCATTGTGAAGATAAGTTAAATGGCGAGCTATAAACTCGCAATGTTCAGATGTGAGATATAAACGTCGACATTGCAAGTTATACTTCAGAATTGCGAGATCTAAACGCGCAATTGTTTAGTGTCAGAATTGCGAGATATAAACTCGCAATTGTGTTAGTCAGAATTGCGAGATATAAACTCGCAATTCTGAGAAATAAACACAATTGTGAGATATAAAGTTAGAATTGCGAGATATAAACTCGCAATTGTGTCAGAATTTTTGTGAGATATAAACTCAGAATTGTGATTAAAAAGTCTGAATTGCGAGATATAAACTTGCAATTCTGAGAAATAAACACAATTGTGAGATATAAAGTTAGAATTGCGTGATATAAACTCACAATTGTGTTAGTCAGAATTGTGAGATATAAAGAAAAAACTCCCGCAAATTTTGGGTTTTGTTTTTGTCAGAATTGCGAGCTATAAACTCGCAATTCTGAGAAATAAACACAATTGCGAGATATAAAGTCAGAATTGAGAGATATAAACTCACAATTGTATCAGAATGCGGATACAAACTCAGAATTGCTAGATATAAACTCAGAAATATGAGAAAAAATTCATAATTGCGAGATATAAACTCGCAATTGTGTCAGAATTGTGAGATATAAACTCAAATTTGCGAGGTTATAAAGTCAGAATTGCATGATATAAACTCGCAATTCTGAGAATAAAAGTCAGAATTGCGAGATAAAGTCAGAATTGCGAGATATAGCTCGCATTGGTGTAGTCAGAATTGCGAGATATACACTCCGCAATTCGGAGAAATAAACAGTTTGTGAGATATAAAGTTTAGATTGCCCGAGATTAAACTCGCATTGTGTCAGAAGTGTGAGATATAAACTCACAATTGGAGTTTGTAAAGTCAGAATTGCGAGATTAACTCTCAAGTCTGAGAAAAATAACACAAGTGCGAGATATAAGTCAGAATTGGGAGCTATAAACTCGCAATTGTGTTATTCAAGTGGTGAATACAACTCGCAATTGTGTTAGTTCAGAATTGCGAGATATAACTCGCAATCTGGGCAATAAACACAATGGTGAATATAATTAGAATTGTCGAGATATACTTGTGTCAATTGTGTCAGATTGTGAGATATAACTCGAAATTTGCAGTTATAGTGGCAAATTGCTGAGATTAAAACTCGCAATTGCTAGAAATAAACACATTGTGAGATATAAATCAGAATTGCTGATAAAAACTTGCAATTGTTTAGTCAGAATTGCGAGATCGTAAACTCAATTGCGAGATATAGTCACAATTGTGAGATATAAAGTCAATTGCGTGATAAAACTCGTCAATTCTGGAAAGTAAACAGTTGGGAGATATAAATTATAATTGCGAGATTATAAACTCGCATTGTGGCAGAATGTGATATATAAACTCCATTGCGGATTGAAAGTCCATTGTGCGAGATATAAACCTCTCAGCTTAGAAATAAACCCAATTGCGAGATATAAAGTCAAATGTGAGATAGCCCCTCGCAATTGTGTTAGTCAGAATTGTGAGATATAACTCGCAATTGGTTAGTCCGAATTGCGAGATAGAACTCGCAATTCTTCTGAAGAAATAAACACAATTTGAGATATAAGATAGAATTGCGATATAAGACTCGCACTTGTGTCATAATTGTGAGATATACACTCCGAAAGTCGATGGGTGGGGGGGTTGGGGCGAAGTTATGGCATGGTCTAGTAGCTGGGGGCGAGATTAGAAACCGCAATTCTGTGAGAAATAACACAATTGTGAGATAAGGTGTAGATTTCGTGAGGAAACGCACAATGTGTTATCAATTGTGGATATAAACTACCCAATGGTGGTTTGGTCAGCGAATTTCGCTGAGATATAAACTCGCACATTCTGAGAATAAACACAATTGTTAGATATTAAAGTTAAATGCGAGATATAAACTCGCAGTGTGTCATAACATTTGGGAGCTATAACTCTAAATTGTCTACCTTTGAAGGTCAGAATTGCTCACGTCTCTGTCGAGGCGGCATCTGCTGCATTTGGAAATAAACACAATTTGATTCTGACAGACTATATATCACTTTATAGAATTGCGTGTAGAAAACTCCATCTCTCGTGGGCTGCTTAGTCAAATTGTTAATAGAAACTCCAATTTCTGGTGGTCAAATGGCGAGATAGAACTCGCATTCGGAGAAAGAACCAATGGTGAGATATAAAGGTAGAATTGCGAGAGATACACTCGCAGAGGTGTGGTGTCTTCTGATGTTGTGAGATATAACTACGCCGAACTTGCGAGTGATAATGTCAGAATTGCAGGATCTCCCGCCGTGGTACGTACCCCCCGCGACCCTGTCTACGGGGTAGCACCTGCCGCACCACAAGGCGCTATGAACGTAGACGTCGAATCTCTGGCCGTTGGAATCGAGACACGCTCAAGGGGTTAGTCAGATGGTCGAATATAACTCGCAATTTCTGAGAATCAACACAATGGGGAGAGATAAAGTTTACAGAAGTGCGTGATAGAAACGCACAATTTTTTTGGGGTGAGTCAGATTGTAGATGAGAACTCGCAATTGTGTGTGGTCAAAGTGGGGCAAGATAACCGCAATGCGGAGAATAACACAATTTTGAGTATAAATGAGAATTGCGAGATATAATTCGCAGTTGTGTCAAATTGTGAGATATACACCTCGAAATTGCGAGGTATATGTCCGAAGTTGCGAGATATAAACTCGCAATTTCTGAAATAAACACATTGTGAGATATCAGTCAGACTTGCGTGATATAACTCGCCATTGGGTGAGTCGAAATTTCGAGATATAAACTCGCATTCTGAGAAAACACAATTGTATTATACACGTTTAGAATTGCGAGATATAACCTCGCAATGTGTCAGAAATTTGACATATAAACTCTAACTTGCGTTATTTTCAGAATTTGCGAGATAATATAACTCGCAATTCTGAGAATAAATCACAATGTGAGATATAACTTCAGAATTCGTGATAACCTCGCTTGTGTTAGTCAAATTGCAGATATAAACTTCAATTCTGAGAAATAAACACAATGTGGAGAGATAAAGTCAGAATTGCCGTGATATAAACTCGCATGTGTTAGTCCATAATTGCTGATTAACTCGCAATTCTGAATACACCGTTTGGAGATATAAAGTTAGAATTCGCGATATAAACTCGCAATTGTTTAGAATTGTGAGATATAAACTCACAATCGTGTTAACGCACCACTCTCATCGTAACAAGTCGCTGACGCTGATGTCTGCCTCCGTGGCGTGCTCCGCAGTTTTTTTTATGTTTTTGTTAGTTTGTCCTGCCTTTAGTTATGTCCCTGCAATCAGTTTCACCAGAGACTAATTGCTGGACATTCGGAAGTACATACCACCCGATATTTCACCGGTTTTCGTCTATTCGGATGTTTTGCTGGACATTGGTGTCGGGGGAGCTGTGGCGCTGATCAAGCGCTTCAGGACTCGCAGACGGGGGAAGCGAGCCGGCGGGCTCGTGAAGCTCAGGCAGCGCGGATTCAGGACACCGTTGCCTAGCATCCATCTGGCGAACCTCCGCTCTCTACCCAACAAAATGGACAAACTTCTTATGCTCTCCAGGACAAACAAAGATATTTCAAACTCTGCTGCTCTGTGTTTCACGAAAACCTGGCTGAAAGACTAAACATTGTGAGTTATAAACTCGCAATTCTGAGAAATAAACACAATTGTGAGATATAAAGTTAGAATTGCGATATATAAACTTGCAATTGTGTCAGAATGGTGAGAATATACGACCAGAAATTGCGAGTTAGAGCTGTCAGAATTGCGAGATATAAACCGCAATTCTGAGAAATACACAATGGGAATATAAAGTCCGACTTGCGTGATATAAAACTTGCAATTGTGTATCATAATTGCGATGATATAACTCAATTCTGAGAAATACACACATTGTGAGATATTAAAGTCCTATTGCGTGATATAAACTAAGCTCGCATTCTGAGTCAAATAAACATTGTGAGATATAAAGTTAGAAATTGCGATTAAAAAAAGATATAAACTCGCATTGTGTCCGAATTGTGAGATGACACTCACATTGCGAGTTGTACAGTCGAATTGCTCACGTAGACAACTCTCATCCATCTGGATAAATAACACCATTGCCGTTAATAATGGCAAATTGTAGATATAAACTCGCAAGTTGTGTTAGTCAGAATTGTGAATATAACTCGCAATTGTGATTTGTAAATCATTCGAGATATAAACCTCAATTCTGAGAATAAAACAATGTGAGATCTAAGTGAGAATTGCTAGATCTAAACTTGCCATTGTGTCAGAAGTGTCGAGTATAACCTCGAACTTGCGAGTTCTACTTGGCCGAATTGTGCGAGATCTACACTCCGCAATTCTGAGAAATCAACACAATTGTGAGATAGAAGTCAGAAATTGGCGTGATATGAAACTCGCAATTGATGCTTCTAGTCAGAATTGCGAGATATACCTCATTCTTGAGAAATAAACCAATTGTGAGATCTCCAGTCAGATTGCGTGATCTAAACGCGCATTCTGAGAACTAAACAGTGTGATAATAAATTTAGAACTTGCGAGATACTAAACTCCAATTGGTCAGAATTTTTTGGGACTATTAAACTCACATTGCGATTTTAAAGTCGATTATCTGCGAGATCAATGACACTAACTCTCAATTACTGATAAATAAACACAATTGCGAGATATAAATTCGGAATTGTGAGACTATACCGCAATTGTGTTGTCATAATTGCGAATATACTCGCAATTCTGAGATCTAAACACAATTGGGTGAATATTGACCACAATTGTGAGATTATACCTGGGGTCGTCACTGAATTGCGAGATCTCAACTCGCAATTGTGTCGAATTGTGAATTAACTCGAAATTGCGAGTTTATAATGTCAGAATTGCGATATAAACCCGCATCTGCGAAATAACACACTTGTGAGATATAAAGTCAGAATTGGCGATTAACTCGCAATTGGGTTGTCAGAATTGCGAGATATAACCTCGCAATTGTGAGCCAATAAACACAATTGTGAGATATAAAGTTAGAATTGCGATATATAAACTCGCAATTGTGTCAGAATTGTGAGATATAAACTCAAAATTGAGAGTTATAATGTCAGAATGCGAGCTTATAAACGCGCAATCTGAGAAATAACACAATTGCGAGTTAAGAAAGTCAGAATTGCGTGATATAAACTCGCAATTGTTTCGGTCAAGAATTGCGAGATATACACTCTCAATTCTGAGCAATAAACCCAAATTGTGAGGATATAAAGTCAGACTTGCGTGATATAAACTCGCAATTGTGTTAGTCAGAATTGCGTGATATAAACTCGTAATTCTGAGAAAAACGTCAGAATTACAAGATATGAAGTTAGAATTGCGAGATATAAACTCGCAATTGTGTTATAATTGTGAGATATCACTCACAACTCTGTGAAATAAACTCACAACTCTCATTTATACAATGCGCCCGACGCTGATGGCTGCCTCCGTGGTGTGCTCTGCAGTTGTTTTTGTGTTTTTGTTAGTTTGTCCTGTCTTAGTTATATCCCTGCAATCAGTTTCACCTGAGACGAATTGCTGGACATTCGGAAGTACACACCACCCGATATTTCGCCGGTTTTTCGACTATTCGGATGTTTTGCTGGACGTTGTTGTCGGGGGAGCTGCTGCGCTGATTAAGCTCTTTAGGACGCGCAGACGGGGGAAGCGAGCCGCCGCACTCGTCAATCTCAGGCAGCGCGGATTCAGAACGCCTTTGCCTAGCATTCATCTGGCGAACCTCCGCTCTTTACCGAACAAAACAGACAAACTCCTTCTGCTTTCCCAGACAAATAAGGATTTTTCTAACTTTGCTGCTCTGTGTTTCACGGAAACCTGTCTGAAAGACTCCATTCCGGACAGCGCGTTGAGTCTGTCGGGTTTTCAGCTGTTCAGAGCGGATCGCGATGCAGAATCAACGGTGAAATCACGCGGTGGCGGGACATGCTTTTACAGCAATGAGAGGTGGTGTACAGATGTAACTGTGTTAAGAAGATGTGCTGTTCAGATCTAGAAGTGCACTTCATTAATTGCAAGCCGTTCTATTCGCCGCGGGAGTTTTGCTCTTTCATTCTCGTCATTGTTTACATTCCTCCGCAAGCGCACGTGGGCTCCGCTTTACAGAAACTCGCTGATCAGATCAAAGAGACAGAACAACAACACCCGGACTCTTTTTTTAATCATTCTCGGGGACTTTAATAAAACCAAATCTCTCTTTACTGTGAACTGCCAAATTACAGACAGCAT
The DNA here is from genome assembly GCA_018155175.1 of Sinocyclocheilus anophthalmus. Classification (NCBI taxonomy): domain Eukaryota; kingdom Metazoa; phylum Chordata; class Actinopteri; order Cypriniformes; family Cyprinidae; genus Sinocyclocheilus; species Sinocyclocheilus anophthalmus. The sequence goes on from JADLZN010000732.1 coordinate 952,471, forward strand.
GTTACATGTCCCACCAGAGACGTTAATATATATTGGATCACTGTTACACCACAATAAAGAATGCATATCACTCTGTTCAACGGGCAGCTTTGGGGCTCTCTGATCAATGTTTAGTTAATCTAATACCGACCTACAGGCAGAAAATGAAATCAGCTAAACCTGTATTAAGGCCTGTAAAAATATGGACTAATGAAGCAGAGCAGGATTTATAAGCTTGTTTTGACTTCACTGATTGGAGCGTTTTTTGAATCTGCTGCCACCGATCTGGACGTGCTCACAGAGACTGTAACATCTTATACCAGTTTCTGTGAAGATATGTGCATTCCTACCAGGACTCACTTAACTTACAACAATGAAAAACCATGGTTCACTGCAAAACTCAGACTGCTCCGTCAGGCCAAAGAAGATGCTCACAGTAAGGGGGATAATGTCTTGTATAAACATGCTAAATACACACTGGAAAAGGAGATCAGATTGGCAAAGAGGAATTATTCAGAAAAAATAAGTATTAAATTCTCTTCCACTGACTCCGCATCAGTGTTGAAAAGTCTAAAAGAAATCACCAACTACAAGACACCATCCCCAAGCACTGCGGAGAATCAACACCTGGCAGACGATCTGAACGAGTTCACTGCGGTTTGCAAAGACACCCCACCCCCGCCCTGACCACCTCTCCACACAACCATTCACACCTCCAGCAACCCCCCTCCCCCACACCTGCAATTCAGATCAGCGATGAAGAGGTGCGCCAGGTCTTCCGGAATCAGAAAAGGAGAAAAGCACCAGGCCCCGACTGTGTTACACCAGCCTGTCTGAAATCCTGTGCTGACTAGCTGGCCCCCATCTTCACACAGATCTTCTACAGATCACTGGAGCTGTGCAAAGTCCCTGCGTGCTTCAAACGTTCCACCATCATCCCCATCCCAAAGAAGTCCAAAATTACAGGATTTAATGACTACAGGCCTGTGGCTCTAACTTCTGTGGTCATGAAGTCTTTTGAAAAAGTGGTGCTGTCCCACCTGAAGGACATCACTGGACCCTTGCTGGATCCTCTTCAGTTTGCCTCCAGAGCAAACAGGTCTGTGGACGATGCAGTTAACATGGGTCTGCATTATGTTCTGCAACATCTAGAAAGACCAGGGACTTATGTGATGATCCTGTTTGTGGACTTCAGCTCGGTTTTTAACACTATCATCCCAAACCTCCTCCAGTCCAAATGAACCCAGCTCTCTTTGCCCACCTCTGTCTGTCAGTGGATCAGCAGCTTCCTGACAGACAGGTAGCAGCTAGTGAGGCTGGGAAAATACTCATCCAGCACCCTTACGATCAGCACTGGAGCTCCTCAGGTTTGTGTTCTCTCTCCACTGCTCTTCTTCCTGTACACCAACGACTGCACCTCTACCGACTCCTGTCAAGCTCCTGAAGTTTGCAGACGACACCACACTCATCGGCCTCATTCAGTACGGTGACGAGTCTACTTACAGTCAGGAGGTTAAAGAGCTGGCTGTCTTGTGCAGTCTCAACCAACCTGGTGCTCAACACGCTCAAAACTGTGGAGATTACCGTGGACTTCAGGAGAAACCCCTCGGCACTCCCCCCACTCACCATCATGGACTGCACTGTGACTGCAGTGGAGTCATTCAGTTTCCTGGGCACCACCATCTCTCAGGCCCTGAAGTGGGACACTCACATTGACTCCATTGTGAAAAAGGCCCAGCAGAGGCTGTTCTTCCTTCACCAGCTGAGGAAGTTTAACCTAACACATGAGCTGCTGAAACAGTTCTACTCCGCAATCATTTAATCTGTCTTCTGCACTTCTATAACTGTCTGGTTCACCTCAGCTACCAAATCTGACCTCAGAAGACTTCAGAGGGTAGTCCGTACTGCTGAGCGAATCATTTGTACAACCCTCCCTTCTCTCCAAGAATTGTACTTGTCCAGAGTGAGCAAAAGGGCTGGCATAATCACTCTGGACCCCTCACATCCAGTACACTCACTCTTTGAACTGTTGCCATCTTGTCGACGCTACAGAGCTCTGAGCACCAGAACGAACAGACACAGGAACAGTTTCTTCCCTCAGAACATCCATCTCATGAACACTTGACAATAACTGTGGAACACACACTAGTTATTCACTCATACACTTATTTATCTAACACACACACTCAGTCTACATTTCATTTTGCACATAATATACCTGTACATACATCTGTTTATTGTTATATACCTGTACATACAATTTGTCGATTTGTATATTTTTATTCCTTGTTTACTTGTTCTATTTTTCTATTTTTCTATTTTTTATTATCTTTGTTTTTGTTCTGTCACTGTCACTCTGTTACACTGTTGAAGCTTCAGTCACGAAAACAAATTCCTCGTATGTATAAACATACCTGGCAATAAAAACTCAATCTGATCTCCGATCTGATTCTGACAATTGCGATTATACAGTCCGAATTGCGAGATATAACTCTCAATTCTGGAGAACTAAACAATTGTGAGATATACAAGTCAGAATTGCGTGATATAAACCGCAATTCTGAGAATAAACCAAGGTTGTGGAGATATAACTCTTCATTCTTGAGAACCATAAACACAATTTTGCGTGTATACACTCGCAATTGTTTTTGAACTGAGATATAAAGTTGCATTTTGAGAAATTCAGTCTTTTTCCCCGCCCCTCAAAATTGGACTTTACTTCGCAATTCTGACTTTATGTAACTCGCCATTGTTATAGTATATCTCACAATTTCTGATAAAAGTAAGAAGTTCAGATTACACTTATATCGCAATTCTGATTTAGAACTCCGCAACTTGTGTGGTATAAATCACTAAATTCGCAAGATATATCGCAAATTGACATTTTTTTACTCAGATTTGTCGAGTTTTTCCATGCAATTCTAACTTTATAGCACAATTGTGTATATATATCTCACACTCTTAGAACATAAAGTCGAATTTCAAGATATAAACTCACAATTCTGAGAAAAAAAAGTCAGAATTGTGTTTTTATCTCGCAATTCTGACTTTTTTTCTCACAATTGCGACTATATCTCGCAATAGTGACTATACCACACAATTGCGAGTTATAAAATCAGAATTGCGAGATATAAAGTCGCTGATATTAAATGACTTTATAACTCGCAATTGCGAGTTTATATCTCACAATTCTGAGAAAAATAGTCAGAATTGCGAGTTTGTATCAAGCAATTCTGAAAAAAAAAGTCAGAATTGTGAGATAAAAAGTCGCAATAACCTTTTTTATGTTTTTTATTCAGTGGAGGAATTGGGCTTCCATATTTTTTGTGATTATGTAAACATGCGCTGTATTTTTTAACTAGCCTACCTGTTTGCACATCGCGACGCATCTCGCAGTTTTTCAGCTTCTCACACACGATGCGATTTTACGACGCCATGTTAATATAAACAAGTTTGTATTTTAGAAACTTGAGATACACATTTGTTCAATTTCACTGTGCTGCATTCTTGCGTTCTTACGTTAAAGTTTAAAAAAGACGCATTGAACCACACAGGATCACATAGAAATGTTCAAAGAGTTTATTACAGAAATCGCAGTAGAGGCACTACCTCACATATATAGGCACTGAACTACTGAACTGGACTCGCAATTGTGTGTCAACACGGCTCAACACAATTCAGATTTAAATCCAGACCATGTTAACCCATCTATAAGTTTCAAGTGAAGTTCTCTATGTGATATGCAGCTCGAATCTCTGCTATAACATACAATGGGTAATTGAATCGGTGCCAGAGATTTCACTGATATTCTGTGCAGTTTATATATTGCTTTCTAACTACTCTTCATCCTGACAACATTATTAAAGGTGCTGTAAGCAGTTGGGAATCTGGGAATATCACACATAAATGTAACGCTAATCTGACAGAGATCACTGAAATAGGTGTCCTGAGAAATAACACCTGCCTCTGTTACAGCGCTAGAATCTGTAAACAAACACACAATTAAACATTCAGAGGGCGCCAGCGCTATTTTAGCCAATCAGAAACACTCTCTATCTATCAATCGTTCGTGTCTTTGAACTGTGGATTTTTTTTAAGAGAAGTTGTGATTGACAATGAGCAAAATTGTGACAGGAGAGCACTTACAGCACCTTAAGGAGATAGTTCACTCAAAAATTAAAATCCTGCCATCATTACTCACCCTCATATCATTCTAAATCTGAAGGAATCTTCCCTTGCGTTTTCCAGTCATAAAGATGATCTGATTGTGAGGGTGAATAAACGATGCCAGAATTCACATTTTTTGGGTGAACTATCCCTTTAAGACAGGCAAATTAAATTTCTTTCAAATGTTATCATAAACATTTTACACAAAGCTTCAATCAACAGCCATCAAAAGCCTAGTTCTGAATAAATGTCCCAACTCACACAGGTTCATGTCTACAGTGCTCATTAGATACACCCTCAATCTATAGTCCCATATCCTCTTCACGAGAATAAACCTTGGAAACAGGTTTTATTACCTGTTTTTCAAAGTGTAACAACAAAGGCTGATTCAGTGCGTGGTCGACAACAGTACGCTAGAGGGTATAACAGCTTTCGCTGTGTGGATGGGTGCAGTGTAATCTCATGGGACATTGTGAGTTCCTCCGGGCCGACCGTGTGTCTCTGTTCATCTACCTCAGTGTGAAACCATCCTCCATGGCAATATTTCAGATGTGGAAAAACATGAACTAAAATGGCATTTTCTGCTCAGGGCTAAAACCAAGACTTATCGGTCTAGATTAGAGATTATGCAGTAAGATAATGTGGATTTTGATTGACTTTCTTATGGAGAATATGAGTCAGAAGCTGAATTGTGCCCAGAGTATCGGCACTGCGTGTTGAAGACTGTCAGAGGCCATCAGCTACCACTAGTACACCACTACATGACGGCACAACATCATAAAAAAACAACAGACCATCTCAACAGCTCCTCAGATTACGTGTCAACATGACAACCTGTCACCTCACAAAACAAACAGGTTAACCCACGAAACATTGGAGAAACTGCATTTAGTTCAACAACCCACCACAGAGAATATCCAGAACATGGAGAAACATGAAAAATCACTGCAAAACAACTGCTACTTAGAGTTTAGGTGATCATACACTGCGTTTACTCCAAAGTGATTTACATACAAATAAGGGTAAAAGACGAAATGCATTAGAACGTTTACATAATAAAAAAAGCCTGGAGTCCAACTATTTGAATTCCCTAAAGTAATTTAAAGCACTGTGGAGAGCTCTGAACGACACCTCTGAAATAAACAAATCGAGTAAAACATTTCGCACCTCTAGATATGAAAATAGGAGCTCACTTCACCCACATTCGCCAGTGCTCAGATCATGGTCAAATGAATTCAGAAAACAGCCTGTTTAACATCTTGAGACATTTTTTTCTCATGAGAGTAAAGAAGTTCAGCGTTTCCATTTCGTAGAGGCAGCAGAAATGAGACTCGAGCGAAAGCGAAAAATACTCTGCCAAGATGAGTCATGTGTCTTGTTGCAGAATTCGTAGACAAGAAAAAAATAGAGGTATATTTCTCTCGGCATTATCGCTTTCCCTCAGATCATCTATTCACACGTTGTCGTCTCCTGCGGTGCTGGAGGGTGTTTCAAATGTGAACCTCTTACGCTGCGACTTAAACCTCACATGAAGCAAAGTGAAAATGAACTCGCTATTTCAGTTAGCGGCAGGCCGAGCCTCATTAATGACCTAAAAATAATAATAAATAAATAAAAAATGAAAAATGCTAATAAATAGAAAAAAAGAAAAGAAAAATTTAAAAATGTAAATTAAAAATAGAAAAAATTTAATTAAATAAGAAAGCTCATCTCCTGGCGTTGTCACATATTTTCCAGTCGTCTGTTGTCTGTGAGTAGGAATACTTTCATAGCTTCATACAGACAAAAATATGTCTATTTCCACTTTAAAATGATGCACATGATCGCCATCTGCCAGCACAGCATCACAGTCATAGGGGAGGCGTAAATCTAAAACAAGTATGTGGATTGTATTTGTTATTCCTTTGATTTTAACGTTTCTAAGAGGCATTTTAATGTTGGATGTAAACCAAACTGACATTCAATCCTCACCATCCCTGCCAAAAACATACAAACAGCCATTTGCACTCAAACAACAGTCAGTATGAATATGTATGAATGTCTTATTATGCCCTCGGGCACCTTATCGCCCAATAACAACAGGTCAGCAAACCGTCTGAGACCAGAACGTGATGATAATCGGTGTGTGGGTGCACATATTTATACAAACACACGCAGACCAGATAAATCAAACCCATACTGACCTCTCACAGCAAAGATGCACCTGAATTTAGTGCATTCAAACCTGTCAGTAAGCATTGTGAATTCCTGACATGCATGAGTTCTGTTTTCAGCATGCTAAATGAGCTCAGTGACCCGATACCCTTGTCAAATCATCAGTGGGGGCAATGCAAAACCCTCACAGGGCACTGGTGAAGCGAAAATGAGGCGTATGAGGTCTATGTCAAGGGTTTTATCTCATCAAAAATTACAGGAAGTGAGCCCTCTGTCCTCCTCCACGTCCCCTGAGAGCGTTCATCTCTCGCCCTGTAAATGGGTCACTCAGAAACAGTTAACATGACCCGTGAATCGCAACTGCATTGACTAGATTTAATTAGCTCTTACCCTGAAGAAACAACTTTCGATTAAGAATGAATGTGATTGTGAACTCGAGCTGCGGACACATTTCCTGTGTTTAATGTGCTGAGCGATCTTGGAAAATTTCTCAGTCGATTTATTAAGAATTGTAGTGTTTACTAATTTAGCGTCAAGGTTTTCCTCAAACAGCACACTCCAGAAGAAAAACACACTCTGTAAGACTTTGTCCAAACTTCATTAGTATTAAAGGAATGCTCTGAATTCTATACAAGCTCTACTACCACAGAAAATATTTTTCAACTTGTTCATCAGCAAATAAAAGCAAATATGATAGCCTACATATTTACAGTAATGGACTTTCAGTGTCAAGGGTAAGTTCTAACATAACTTCTAACATAACTTCAACTTCTAACATAACCATTTAAAGCGGTGACTGACCCATACATGTGTTTTTTGATTATGGGTTATGATGACATACATAAACTATAGCAGGGTTTTCACAACTACTGACCAGTGAATTTAAGAACTCTTTAAAATAAGTCATTTTACCTGAAAAATGTATTTATATTTATTTTGGGGTCAATATTTGTTTTAAATAATACTTTTATTCACCAAGGATGCATTATATTGATCAAAAGTGACAGTAAAGACATTTATAATGTTACCAAAGCTTTCTTTGTGAAGTAAATGCTGTTTAAAAAAAAAAAACTTTCTATTCTTAAAAAGATCCTGAAAAATGTATCACAATTTCCACAAAAATATTAAGCAGCACAACTGTTTTCAACATTGAAAACAATAAGAAATGTTTCTTGAGCAGCAAATTAGGATGATTTCTGAAGAATCACGTAACACTTGAAATTACATTTTTAAATATATTCAAATACAAAACAGTTATTTTAAATAGTTAAAAAATATATTTTTAATTACTGTTTTTGCTGTATTTTGGATCAAATAAATGCAATCTTGGTGAGCTTAAGGGACTTCTTTCAAAACCACAAACAAATCTTAATAAATAACATGTAAAATAAAAGATTTTTTTACAAATTAATTAATAAAACCACTTTAATAAAAAAAACCATTCCTTGCCCCTTAAATGTCCATTGCAAGAGCATTACTGTAAACACATTTTTTGCTTGTTTTTAGGGACACATTCAAATGATCATCTGTGATAATCGACAGTATATCACAAATACTTTCAAGCTAAACCTGTTTTGAACCCAGAACATTCCTTTAATTAACCGGCTAGATGAACCAAGTTCTCCTCCATCTCCCCTGTCTCATGCTACAGTGAGGCATCAGTGATTTGCCGTTATAAGAGTTGCTCTTTCCACACATAACGATTCTCAATTTCATACGTGCATGGCTGTGAAGGTACAAAAACACACACGCACACGCATCCGCCTCCCATTTCTGAAGTCTCGCGCAGAACATCCTCTGTTTGTCAATAATACAAAAAGTGCTAAACATGCTACCTCAGACGGGTGCTGTGGCAGCGTGGTGGATATGGCCCTAAGTTCCTCTTTAGTTTGCCAGAAAATTACCCTGCTTTGATACTGAAAAATGCTGTACAGTTCAAAGGCGCCTGGAGTGTTGCATGTGTCTGTTCGTGTAGGTCTGCACATTTATCTATATATATTAATACAGTTATAATTATATATATATATTCATAAATATATTTACTATATTTAGTATAGTTAGATGAATGATATATTTAAGTATTTTTTGCTTGTCTTAGATCTCCAGTCCAAAACTCTTCTGTCCAGAGGTGTGGAACGCTGTCCAAGCTCCAGTAGATTGTCTCCACTATTCAAAGTATAAAGCTGATGCGTCCTCTAAGGGGAAAGTCTGTGAATATATGTCAGAGACACACACGTCAGCTTGACGTCAGTATGTGCGTGTGTGTGTTTGTAGAGCTTACACTCCGGAAAGTACAGCATGTGAGGATTTGTGTAGTTGTTCATTAGTGTGTGTATGTGTGTGTCAGACGGTCTCTTTCAAACAGAGGGCTTCCACGGCGTTGCTGGGACCCTGGGACACCCCTCCGATGAGGAACAGCATGTTTGGGGTCTGAATGGAGGCACAGGAGCAGCGAGGGCTGGGTAACGGGGCCACGGGTTCCCATCTCCTCTTCAGCTGGTTATAACTCTCCACTGACGCCAGCGGGGAAGGCTGGTTACCTGAAAGCACACAGAACAAAGCACTGTCACAAACAAACAGAAATACAGGGCTGTATGCACTGAAGTTCTCAAAATGTGTAGCAAATGCATGATAATGCGAATGTATCAATGGATTACATTGATATTAACCATGAAATATAATAAATGTTGCCTTTTTTATTTAATACTGCAGTAGACCATGTAGCTGTGATCATCTATATGCTAAAGCAGAGGTTTTGAAACGGTCACATGGCTGCGATAAGGGTTTTGTGAAATTTGTGTTGTTTTTTTATTTTATTTTTTGTGCTGTCAAATCGATTAAACGCATTCAAAATTAAAATTGTGTTTACATAATATATGTGTGTGTGTCTGTGTATATGTATATATATACACACACACACACACACACACATACATATATGTATATATGTATATATTTATATATGAATTATATTATACATAAATATAAATATATATTCCCTTACTTAAAGTTATACATCTTTGTGTGTATTTATAGATACTACAACTAAAAATAAATATACATACAAATAAATACCACAATACACCACATGTAAACACGTTTTTATTTTGGAAATGATAAGATTTGACAACCCTATTCTTTGCAAAATGTTTTTTGATGGCTATTAAACGTAATGCATTACATGTAATTAAATACATTTTACCAAAGGTTAAATTAATTTTTTTTACGTATTTATTATTTAATAATGACTGTTTCCTTCTGTGTTAAAAAATCATGAGATTAATTCATGATTTTTTAATACTACTACACACACACACACATTGATATACTAATCCTCTAAATACTCTTAAGGTATTAGAAAAAGACTAAAGTTATTTAAAAAAAAAAATTTTTTATAAATTTTTTTTTATAAAAATATTTTATATTAAATATTTGCATTTAATAAACATTTACTATATAAATGTTTCAGGGGCTTGGTCAAATTTAATAATAAAGGCATGTAGAAACAATGTGATACAATTACAACAACAAAAGCATTTTTTATAATTATAAATTTTATTTATTATATAAGGCAAAATGAACTTTAGCAGGTATGCACATTAAAAATGTATCTTTAAAAAATGCACTAAAAATACTGATATATATACTCCTGTACTACACAGATTTTTAACCAATCAGATGCTCTCTAGAAATGAGAATGTCCCGCTCCCAATACCACCTACATTCAACTAGCAAGTAGCAAATCATAATCTATGGCTTTGAAGAAAACTATTGGCAATTAAGAAAAAAAGGGGATATGATCCCTTCAATATTTCCCATCTAAACTCCTGGATTCACAAAGAAAAACACAGAAACTGTGCCTGTCCAGAATTAAAAGTTAGTCAAATACACTAAACAAGTGTCCCAATCCATATGTGAAATTCTAAAGTAAATATTTCCAGATTCAGTATATCCCAGGCAGGTGTGCAGAAAGCCCTGCACATTACACAGCCTCTCCAGCCATTCAATCAACACAACACCCTCTCCACATTAGCATATAGCATCCACAACGCGCATCCTCTCACAGCACACACACACACACTGCGGATGTTTCTTGCAGATGAAGCACTTGACACCTGGTGGGTTTTGGGACTAAAGCAGGTTTGAACAGGTGGCAGCATGCAGATTTCTTCAAATTATATAACTCCTACAGATTCTGTGGCTTATGCTTCGAGAACCTTTTGCTGTGATGTTGCAAAATAAATAAATAAATAAATAACAACAAAGTTTCCCTGGTAAATCCTGGCACAAACACTGCAGTCGCAGTGAACAGCAAACATTTTCTCATTTTCCCCAGGGTCAGTTCAACTAGGCTGGTTGTTTTTACTCCTTTGCCTTCAGCGCTGAGACCTAAATCATCACGCGGTACCTGCCGCTAAGTTTCCATGGTTACTCAAATTGAAGTGCAGATGATATGGACGGACTGGTGCAGTGACTATTGTTATCATAATTTCCTGCTAGAACAAACACTTGGGCGAATCCGCTTGCGGTAATCAAAAGTGTCACGTCGAGCTGTGCTCCGGCGCTGGCGTGGAGAGCTTGAGCGTGTTGCTACGTATCCTCAGGCTCTTTTGTGTTCACACAAATACATATTTGTAAAAGTGGTTTTGTAGGAGCTGTTCGCAAAGGTTAGATTGATCTTTGCTGAATGATTCTCACCACCTCCTCCACCACCATCTATGGGGAGCCAGCCACCTCAACAGAAAAGAAAATCTTAAAGAAAAGTGTTAAATTTACTGTAGATCTAACTCATCAAATTAAATCTAAATGTTAAATCTTTATGTAGAGCTAAATATTCAATGCTCTGATTCGGCAGCAACTAACAGAAAATGAAGCTGAACCATCAATAAAAATCAAAGAGATTTCTAAATTCCAAAAATTTAATTTATATATATATATATATATATATCTATATATATATGAAGATTTGGCCCACACGCCTATAAATCCATTTTGGTTAATTTGAGTAAAAATGTGTTTTCTTTACCAAGAAATTGGCAAGATGAAAACCACTATTTTCTGTTTCAAACTTTCACATAGTATCTTTAGGTTATAATAACATAAATTCAAATCCAGATTTAGATTTTCAAAGATTTATAAAAATTTGTATCATTTCCCCCCCCAAAATGCAATAAATCCATGACACTTTTTTTTTCTTCAAAATGCAATAAATCCATTGAATCAATATAAAAGTATTTTTTCATATTGAAACTGTTGAAAATACAAAACAAAGTAAGTTGATCCACATATGTATGACAGCCTCTGAATTTGGTCAATACTAATCTTATATACAGTCACTGGACTAAAAATATATTCAATCAGTCATCGCTCCCAAAATTTATTCAACAGGTCATCTTGTTAATGCTATAATTAATTACAGCAATAAAAGAAAATTTCATTATGAACAAGAACATGAACAACAATTTCACATTAGACCACAGAAATTCCAAATTGATATTTCCCTTACATTCAACTTCCAAAATTCATCTTTGTCATGTTACATTCATTTAGTTGACTAGATTATGAACGCGATATAGCATATAGTGACCTATGGCTCTGTGTATTAAATGCCGCTTCATCTGAAAGCACGTGATGGAGATTTACTACTAATCACAGAACCGGCTTTACTGACGAGATGCGCATGACATGACAAATGACCCTAATTTTTTTTTTTTTGTTTGTTGATCACAAAGTACAAAATATATGAGGAAAACTAGGATGCTGGGTGTGTTCAAAGCGCCGCCATTACTGTCTACAGTGCGTGGAATGGTGCGCTGTGATTGGTTGAGCGGATATATCGCATTCTGCAGAGAAGGGAGACTGGCGTTTGTCACGGTTTGGAAAGAAAGGAGAAAACATGACAGAATAACTCCGCGGATATCATTTTGCGTAAAATAAAAAATGGACTTTTCAATAATGACCAGATACAATACTGAATTTGGCGGAAACACAATTGTTTTTTAAAATGGCGTTTATCATGTTTTTGGAACCCAACTCTTCATATATATATTATATATAGATATTATTATTATTATTTTTTTTTTTCATCATAATATTTTCGTTGATACAATTTCAGTCTTACTTACGGAGTTAACATTCAAAAAAAAAAATTGTTTTATTTTTTAATTTTTTTTGTTACAATGAATAATAAAAAGCCACTTGCTTAACATACTCGTAATACTCGTAATTACAATGTCGTAAATATCCTGAGTATCTACGTTGGTTGCTATAGTAATGACATAATACTGTCAATCGATTAAAATATTTAATCGCAATTAAGCTCATGATTGTCATGAGTTAACTCGTGAGTATTTCAACTTAATCACACATTTTTATATATTCTAAGTGTACCTTAAATTAATACTTTTCAAGTGTTTAATACTCTAATCAACATGAGCATGGAAAAATATGGATGCTTTATGCAAATGTACTCAACATAGAACATGAAGACTAGACATGTTTCAAAGGTCATAGATGTTTTTCAAATAACTTGTTCATATCTATTAGACACATGAAAAAAATAACATAGAAATACCAGGTTCCCATTACCTCTCTTTCTTTGCACTGAGCAATTTACTTACGCAAGCCTGTTTACGCCGCACGAAAAAAAAACACCCCAGGGGGGGGGCAGCTCAACTTCTTCTCTCTCTGAACATGCAAAATATTTATTATTTATTATCACACTCTTTGTTTGCCTCTCTGTGCCCACATACTGTAATTTGATGCAGCCAAATTCTTAATAAAACTGTTTTCATTGTTATATTTGAATGTTTCTGTTGTCAGACAACTGAATTAATATGAAATAGTGACTGAAACGCGACCCATTAAGACTACATAACCAGCTTTCCCTTCCAAGATGTTAATCTCCACAAAAATCCTGATTTGTAATCGAGCCGTCGCCTGATGAAATCAAATACACATAAGATAAAGACAATAGCTGTGCTGTGATTTCGGCTATATTTGCTTGTAAAATTAAATCTGCAGTCCGTAAGTTTTGCCTCTTTGTCGCCATCTCTGATTGAAAATCTGCAATTGCAGCTGTGTGGAATTATCTTCCTTGCATGGGTTGTTGGCTTTGGCACGGATCAGCACGGATCAATCTATGTTTTGAGGAGTAGTGTGTGTGGCAGTCGTCACCGCACCGTTTGATATTGTACTTTGCACTCCAGCAGTTCTACCTACTCTTTGGAATATAGGACTCACATAAGCATTTTAACCGATATTGTCATCTGAACAATAACAAGTCTGCCACTTTTGTTCTACCAACTGAGGAAAAAACATTACAATAAATCGCGCTACCAATGGTGATTTAATCTAAATTAGCTCATCAAACCATGCAAATTATTATTATTGTTATACTTTATTCTCAATTGTCTGTTAAGGTGTCTATGATGGCAGTTTCAAGTTTTCCTTCCTTTCCTCTTTGGAGTGTTACAAGCTGTTCGTGCATACAGTATATAAGATCTGTAAAGTTGCAAAGACTGAGTCTCAAATCCAAAGAAATATTCTTTATCAAAGTTAAGACTCGCCACGCCCCCCTAAAACGGCTCGTTCTAACCCGCCCCCACATACCTACATCACTATGTCACTATGTGGGAAGATTTGCATAAAGCCACCCAAATGTTCACGCATAGAAAGAAGGCGGTTTTCAGTAACTATTAATAAGGACCTACAATAATGTACAGTATTTGAAAAAGAATGTGTTTTTTGAACATTAAAGCATGTCAACATATTCTGCTACACCAAATACACAAAATAATGATCTTTAAAAAAGCATCATATGACCCCTTTAACAACATCAGCATTGCGTGACTATGAGTAGCCTATTGTGTGTGTGTGTGTAGATTTCAATTTCTGTACAGTTTAATATCTAATTGTCATACCATTCGAATTTTATATTAAGAAATTATTTTAACCCAAAAAGCAAATTATGCTCCTTCGAACTGGTTTTCTTTAAAATACGAATCTTTGTAATCTCAGGCTATCTGTAATCAGAAGCAGATTTAAAACTGGAATATAATTTAAATTTCATTCACATGTGTTTCATAAACACATAATCCTTTCTGGTTTACAATCCGCCATCAAAATGATACATTTAAGTATTCTAGCTGCTGTGAGAAAAAAAGGCTATAAACGATCCGCCACCTGTAGCATCCTCATGTGATAGCCTAGTAGCCGGTACAACTTACAGATGTGACGTAATGATGCAGTGCCATGCTCGAATTTCCCGCGAAACCTACCCGTACCACTCAAATGAGAAAACATTATTATAAACTAACCGTTGTGAATCGGGCTAAAGTAAGACGATAGTTTCGAACACTGGCTGGTTATGTACTTGCTCAAATATTGATTTCAGATCATTTTTAACCAAAAGAAGTTACGGACTGCAGCTTTTACGGAAGCAACATAATATCTGTTTTAACTGAAAGCGCTGCTCCTCTCAGCCACTCGCTGAATAGAGCAGATGAACAGAGAGAGAAACAGAGAGAGGTGTGTGTGCGCTGGGAAAGCAAGACCTCATGCTCGTGATAGTACCGGCAAGATATGTTACATACATGTAATTATTTATTTTCTGAATAGGTGTTAAACTATGGAACTACCTGAAAAAATGTATACTTAGTTTTTTGTGTAAAGCTGGTTTAAGAGAATATTTAGACATAATGTTTACTGTTGACAACATCACAAGTCATCAGCCAAATATGACAAAACAGTTATTAAGTAAGAATCCTAATTATCCTAATTTCCTTATTACATTCATCCTGGAAATTGTTTTGTCAATACTTTTTTGTTACTGATACTGTGATAACACCTGAACTAATGATCATATATGGGCAACTGAATACATTTGAATGAGGCCATAGATGATTTAGGGACAAATCATCTGAAGAGCAATTTCCTGAACATCATCCTAATAGCAGCCATTAATTCTAGAAAGACATGAGGAGCTACAGGGAATGAAGCATCTCCTCTAGTTATGTCATTATGTCTCTGTGTGTGCACAAGTCTGTATGGCCTAAGTGTCCAACAATGCCTGTTTAAAAAAAAGAACAGAAGAAAAAGAGGAGGACAGGACTAAAGTACTAGCAAAAATAGCTCAGAAAAAGCACCAGATACAAAGATGAATGGCAACAGCAGACACACTCAAATCTAAGGGAGGAAAAAACACACCGAGACAAGACATGAAGGGGGGACAGGGTAGAAGAGGTGACAACAACTAAGAGAGGATAGAGCGAGCAGGTGAAGGAAGAAGTAGTGTGACGCTCAAATGTGATGTTCCTACGTAATGAATATGTAGACCGCTCACACACACTCACACACCACAACACACACACAACACACACACACACACACACACACACACACACACACACACCACACACACACATCTCCGTACCTCTTGCTGTGTGCCGCAATTCTGCCTTTTACGAAAGAGACATAGGAAAAGATGAAATAAAAATATGCCATGTTTAATCTGCAACACTCTGCCCTAAATATGATTTTTTTGGGAAGATGCTGAAATTTCTCGCCCACTCTTTGAGCTGACATTTATTGAAGAAATCTCTCTCTCTCCCTCTAGTAATGTAGCCACAGACAAACAGACTGGAAAGAAATAAGGCAGTATTTGAGTCCGGTATTCAAAGCCTTTTCACTGGAGCGCAAAGACCCAAATTAACAAATCATTTCGTTTGAGGACACGTCGGTCTAAGGAACAGGGTGTCGCTGAGCGATTACACATATTCATTATTCCATAATGAAGCTAAGTGTGATTATTTGACTTTCCAATTAAAACTAAGTTGAAACAAGTGCATAAGGGAATGTTGATTGAACTACACCCTAAAACATCTTAAATTACACTGCAAGTTACACTGATCGCTTCCTAATGGTAGGTGGCATAGTTGGGAAAGTTGTTGAGATGTGGCCTGTAATTGTTACAGATGGTGTGAGGTGGATTCTTGTTGCTAGGTGACATTAGTGCACAGTTTTTACTCATGGCTGCACATAAAGACCTGACATAATGAATCCATTTGCTTGATATGGCATTGTATTATGAGGCCGTTTCTGCCGCAGGTTGTTCTGAAAAATCACAGTCTTCGCGCTGTGCTTTGTAGACTTCTCTCCTGGTTTTCTAAGCACAGTTGATCCTATTTGCATAATCTATTCACAACATCGGCACTTACTTACCGAGTCCCCCCGCAGCGATGACCCATCCACCGAGACAGCCAGCTACGAAGTCCGCCCGCTTCTCTCTCATGCGACAGCTCCGCGTGGCCTTCAACCACACACCTGCACACAGGTGACATATCATGAAAATCTGACGTTTTCTTTGTTTAAGTGCTATAATCGGGACCCTGTGCATCTACCAACCCAGAAAACAGAACACTAGAGTCCCAGCCTCAGAGGAGACAAGAGAGCAGTTGATTTATTTACTGTATATTACGCTGCTGCCACACAGATCTAATATAAACATGTGATTTCTTTCCCAGCTGTTTACCTTCAATGACATGACCGACTGTTTTTGTAACTGTGTGTTGTGTGTTTTTAACAAACTTGTGTGTATTTGACAGTTTAAGCACAATAAGACATGAAAGAGAACTTAATTTTGTACTCACATGCCGTGTGACAGCCACTTTCTGTGTGCGGATGTGTGTGCTCACAAAACATATATCAGAAGTTTAAGCTAACATGGTTTAAAATGCATGATTTCAGCACAATAGACATGATAATCCAAACCAAACAGATGTTTTTTAGTAGAGTATCCGAGGTACGAGCAGTAAAGGCAAAGCCCTGTTTTAGAAAAGGGGGCAGGGAGCAGCAGCTAATTTGCATTTAAAGAGACAGGCATGAAAACAGCATGTTTCTTCTTCCACTCAAAAATCTGTGGGGTCATTTGAGCTGAAAATTCACAGACACATTCTGGGGACACCTGAGACTTATATTACATATTGTAAAAAGGGGCATAATAGGTCTCCTTTAAGTACAAAAATGACTAAAACTAAAATTAAACAAACTTAGAAACTATATAGGCATATTTAAAAGCACAAAAACAAATAAAAAATGACAAAAACAACTAAATTAAAAAATTTAAATGAAGTCAGAAAATATAAAAATTAAATCTAATACAAAATATAAAAAAACTATAATAGTACATCAATGGATGGTCCATTTAGTTCTAGTCACGTAGACAGACCTTCGGACTAATGACAGAAGGTCTAGAATCCATAGCAGCTTTCATCTGCCAATGACCACCCAAGAGGTCGTCCGGCCAACATGTAAAGCAATCTTGATAAGTGCTCACTGTCAGAGTTTTAAACATGATGGCTTTCTTATTCCATGAGAGAGTTTGCCATCACAATGGCTTTGTTTCCAGACAGACATTTAAATTATATGACACACACGAATCCCAGAAATCCTGTAAAATTCAACCAATCAAATGACAACTTTGAAACTCGCAAAGTGTTCTCCATTTTGTGTGGCTTATGCATTACACGTTTGGCCAATGGTCCATGGGCATGATGTCTTACAAATTTTATATATGTATACAGTACTGTGCAAAAGTCTTAGGTCATTAGTATTTTTACCAACAACAAAAAAAAGTTATAAGCCAGTTATTTCTATCTGGCCTTAGGTTTCTTCAAGCGCCTTGGAGACATTGCCACAGTTCTTTACAGTTTTTTTTCTATTTCTTCATGTAAAGCCAGATGGACTGTATGATAGTGAGATCAGATCTCTGTGTGGAGCACTGGCTGTTGTCAGACTCCTTGTGCACAGGGCTGGATTGGTAATCGGGCATTCCGGGCATTTTCCCGGTGGGCCGACACACTTAAGGGGCCGACAGAATGTTTTTTTTTTTTTTGCCAAGGACCATCACGCCCATTGGATTGTCTCCCGTATTGACAGTGTAAACCATCCAATCACAATGCGCTATAGATGGAGCGATGAAGTATTTTGCTCCACCTATATAAAGATCACTTCACTCCAACTTCTTCGTCATCAGCTTTTCCCACGTTTTCACAGCAGCTTCATTAAGAACAGGCTTGCTCTGCGGTGAGTGATGCGGGCCAAAGAGTCAGGCAGGAGGAGGAGAGGAGAGTAGTTGAATCGGTAAAGTGCTTGATAGGGACTCGCAGCGGAGGCAGACATCTAACCTATCCTAATGTGTGTGCATGCCATGAATGTAGAATACATAACAGAGATGGGCACTCGAGTTGGTGACTCAGACTCGAGTCGCATTTTTATAGACTTCAGACTTGACTCAGACTCGACCTGAAATGACTCCAGACTTGACTCGACTCGAGGAAAAGGACTCGTGAAAATTTTATAAGCAACTCGAGTCTTTTATCCTTAAATAACTGATATTCAAAAGGCATCTGCACCCCAGCATCCATCTGGACCACGAGCCGTAACACAGCACCATTTTAAGTGAACGGCGAGCAAAAAAGCGGAGTGGTAAATATCTTTCAGCGCTATATCCTCTAGTATTTTTATCAAAAGCCAAACGCGCTTTATTCAAGACCTTTCAGCTCCGTGCGCTTTCTCTCTCTCTCTCGCTCTCCGGATGCGCCGGTGCCAAGTTCAAGAGCTGCGGATGACGCGGTTATTTTAACAACAACAGAAACAACAAAACACAGCAGAAAACAACAATGCTGCAAATATAGTTATTTTTCATACTATCTATTTACCTATCTATAACCTATGACTCTGACTGTTCAAACCAGATGTGACAAGACATTTCTAATCTACATTTAGCATTATTAATCTGTAGGCTAAGAACATTTAAAAAGAATCATGTCATTATAATTGGGAAAATTGTTGTTAGATGGCTAGGATAGAACTTAAACTTTGAAATTGCTAGTTATCTTTATTTTCTGCTCAAGATGAAAACGTTTTGATTATTGTAGCTACATTGTTTTTAGATAATGCTTTTAAATAGGCTAAAATATTAAAATAGTATAGATTTCAGGAGGAAAACCCTGACAGAAACAGTATTTTTTTTCTGTCACATGGCATCGCATGTATCTAAATGTAAAAATGCAATACATGTAAAAAAAAAAAAAAAAAAAAAGATTTTTTTTCCGGACTCTGCTTGGAATAAAATATAGAGGGTGCACCTTGGAACTTTAATTGAATACCCCTGACATATATAATAAAGAAATACTTTGCATGGTTTTGTAATATCTGTGTCACATATTTCTTTGTGTGGTAGATCAGACTCTTATTATAGAATTTTTTTGTTTCCCCATTTTTTACAGAAAACATTGTTTGGTAATGGATTAAAACAGAGCCTATAAATAACAGGCTGGATGTACAATAACCTTACATCTTAACACCTCTTTTTTTTCTATAAAGCAGATCATAGAATATTTTGTCTATAGCCTATAAAACAGTTTCTTAAATAAGAAAGATTTCAATACATGAGGATTCTGAATGAGATTTTTGACTGAATGAGAACAAAGACTCGAGACTTGACTCCAGCGATAAAGCTTCAGCCTGACTCGGCCTCCAAGTTAAAGACTTGTAACATCTCTGAAAAACACTTTTAATAAAATGTAAATTCGTCCCCCGTGCTTTTTTGGCCAAGTTAAGTGTGTTCATAGAGGTTTCCATTGGCCAATGCGAATAAATCTAGATTTAAATAAAAAAAGACACAACATTGTTGGACCTGACGTTTTATTCTTATCCAAAACAACTATATGTGATATGAGTGTGATACATACATACACTACCAGTCAAAAGTTTTTGAACAGTAATATTTTTAATGCTTTTTAAAGAAGTCTCTTCTGCTCACCAAGCCTGGATTTGTTTGATCCAAAATACAGCAAAAGCATTGATATTGTGAAATGTTTTTACTATTTAAAATAACTGCTTCTATTTTAATATATTTTAAATGTACTTCAAAGCTAAATTTTCAGCATCATTACGCCAGTCTTCAATGTCACATGATCCTTCAGAATCATTCTAAAATGCTGATTTGCTGATTAAGAAACATTTATTTTTCTTAAATTTAAAACAGTTGAGTAAATTTTTTCGAGATTCTTTGATGAATAGAAATATCCAAAGATCAGCATTTATCTGAAATAAAAAGCTTTTGTAACATTATACACTATACAATTCAAAAACTTGGAGTCAGTAGAATGTTTTTTTTTGTTTTTTTTGTTTTGGGAAAGAAATTATAGAAATTAATACTTTATTTAGCAAGGATGCTTTAATTGATCAAAAGTGATGATAAAGACATTCACAATTTTACAAAAGATTTCCATTTCAGATAAATGCTGTTCTATTCATCTCTGAAAAAATTCCACTCCGCTGTTTTCAACATAATAAATGTATTTTTTTAGTAGCAAATCAAATATTAATGATTTCTGAAGGATCATGTAACTTGAGTAATGATCCTAAAAATTCAGCTTTGAAATCACAGGAATAAATTACATTTTACAATATTTTCACATAGAAAACAGCTGTTTTAAATAATACAAATATTTCACAAATATTGTTGTTTTTGCTGTATTTTGGATCAAATATATGCAGGCCTTGGTGAGCAGAAGAGACTTCTTTATAAAACATTAAAAATCTTACTGTTCAAAAACTTTTGACTGGTAGTGTATATATATATATATATATATATATATATATTATCAATATATATCTGGATATAAATGGTGTGGGTCCGCCTGGACCAAAAAATGCCTGGGCCGATTTTTTATCCCAGTCCACCCTGCTTGTGCACACAAAAATCTCACTGGATTATTACAATTAATGGCAAAAGGAATGTTTGGAAAAGTAAACTGATATTTCCTACTGACATAATACAGCAAAAGATAGAAATAACTGGCATAAAACTATTTTTGTTGGTGAAAATACTAATTGCCTAAGATTTTGCATAGTAGTATATACAGTATATCAGTGATCAGTCACATGTCTTTTATGGCTCAGGTTTTCATGGCTCAAAAACATTCAGTGTAATGTTGGCAGATTATAAATTGTGATCTTCCAGGGAGTTCTGTTCTAGCCGAAAAATTGTTGTTGCGATTTCTCCAGGTATTATAGACCTCCTTGGACTGCTAGGTCTCCAAAGATCAATATAAAACCCAAGCATATGTCTCTGGTTCACTCAAATTTAGCCAGATGGGGCATGTTGCTCGTGGTCATTTGT
The DNA here is from genome assembly GCA_018155175.1 of Sinocyclocheilus anophthalmus. NCBI lineage: Eukaryota > Metazoa > Chordata > Actinopteri > Cypriniformes > Cyprinidae > Sinocyclocheilus > Sinocyclocheilus anophthalmus. Next base: position 973,961 of record JADLZN010000732.1, read on the forward strand.
CAGCATGTGGGAACCGGCCAAAATTGACATGGAAACCATAATTTACCATAATGACTGCAATGAAAGAAAACAATCAGACACTAAAAGTCATGCAATCAATCTGCCTTAAACTATACGGACAGCTTGATACACAACTTTAGCGATGAACAAGCAGCTGAGAAGGGCGTATCTCTATTTTTGATTACCTAACATGCCATGACCATGCAGTCTCCGGAAAGCTGTCTCCCTGCATGACACCATCTGCCTGGGAGAAAATGTATGCCCTCAGTTTTCTCAGATGTTCCCATATACAACGTCTTCACTCACACTTTTTGACGACTCTGATTTTTTTTTTTTTATCTGTTTGCTCCATTTTCTTGTAACCTTGAGCCCACCTGCCATCTCTTTCAACTTGTAGTCTTCCAAGCTCTTCAGCATCTTTCAATTCATCCCAAATTTCAATTCATTCTCCCTGCTGTCGGCCTCACATAAAAGAATGCAATCTGTTTGAAAAACACTCTGTAGGTCACTGTATCCCCACCCGCACACTCGTACTTGTCCTTATCAGACTTAATAGCCCTCTTGCTTAAGGTATCAAGGTGATGTGCTCCTCATGAAGATAAGAAATACTCTGCTGTAACCCAACCTTGTCCTGACTGATGGCACAATCTGAGGAGCTGCTCTGAAATCTTTCTGAAGAGTGAATATCTTTCAGCACTTTTTGACACTTTAATAGGGTCATAAGAAAGCCAAAAGAGTTTAGAATACTGTAAGTGTCAGAAGTCAAATGGTTTGTTCTGGTCTTCAGATTTGATTGGCTAAAATGTGTGAATTTGAGTGCTAATACACAGTCCACCAGCACTAGAACTACTTTCTCTGACAGTCCATGCATTTGTGGTGGGAGTTTTGCAGCTTGTTCTGCAGGTTGCATCGCTACACCAGTTTGTGGAAACAAGCGACTGTCTTTATGAGCGAGTCAGTGAGTTATTTTATTAAGGGATTCATTCAAACAAAATGATTCACAGACGATTCTTTTAAACACACAGATTCATTCAGAAACAAAACAAGTGACTGTCTGTCTATACAGTATGAGATTGAATTATTCAGTCAACAGTTTTGTTCAAACAATTCTTTCAGAAACAAAATCTACTTACTACTGTCAAACAGATATAAATTAACAGACCACGCCTTTTGTACAGCACATTTCAAAGAAGATATTTATATATAAATTTTAAAGGTATAACAGCACAAAACAGCCTGTATAATTCAGAGAAGTTAGTAAAACAATCATGAATATCTAAATATCTATGAATATATATGAATATTACCATTTTGTAGTAAAAAATCTTGACTAGCAGACCTCAGGGAAAACAGATTAATACTGATAATAACATCAGTGGTGGTTCTTCATTTCATGTGGTGGCTTATGCATTTTATGGACATTAATGTTAATGTGAAAATTTCCTATATAATTATACTAGAATATATAATATGAGTCAGTACTTTGTTCAACACAACAGCAGGACCCAGACAAACAAGTTGAACACTACAGGGATTCAAATAATAATACCTTGCTTCCTGCCAACTGTCAAATCAAAGATGCTATTGTCTTGAATCGTCACCTCTGATAATGAAGCTCTGCATTTAAGCATCCTTTCTAACAAAATTGATGTGCTGAGAAATACAGAGAAAGCAAGCAAAAGATCAAAGATATAAGCTCTCTCAACCTGTCTGTCTTTCTCTGCCTTCACACACACACACACACACACACACTCACACACAGCAAGGCAAATTGTGGCAGTTAATGAAGTGTGGCGGCCCCAGCGTGACCGGTCAAACTGTTTATAGAAGAGAGAAAGGTACAGGTAATCTCATTGTATGAGATTACAGCACACTAAAAGGAGAACAAGAGAGCAGTACAGAGAAGAAAAGATTTGGATGGAGGCAAGAGAAACGGTTAAAGGGTTAGTTCACCCAACAATTAAAATTAGCCTGTGTTTTACTCACAATCAAAGCATCCTAGGTGTATGTGACTTTCTTCTTTCAGATGAATCCAATCGGAGTTATATAAAAAATTGTCCTGGCCCCTCCAAGCCTTTCAATGGGGGTAAGCGGGTGTTGGTTGTCAACAGTTCAGAAGACGTGAAATAAAGTGCGTGCATCTGTAAACTAACCCTTTAAGCAGAAACAATTTCCACCACCCGCAGCCCCTTCTGAAACCATGAGATAAATTGGTTGAAATTGCCAGTGACTCCACGCTGACAGGAGTTTGAGTGTTTGTCTCGCTCTCTCAATGTGTATGAGACACAAATGGAGCTGAATTAGGGTTAGGGTTCACAGATAACACTCTGAAGCTCTAAATCACTCAGACATGCTTAAATCTGATGGTTTATGTAGCATGCGTTTACAGTGATGGTGGCTTCTCTCCATATGAGATCTTTGGAGATCATATTTCATTCTCAGATTCATCCATTTTCATTTGGGACAATTAGGTAAAGGGAACCTTCCAAACTGTAGCTGGTCACATGTAAATCTATAAATTTCCCTCCTTTATTTATTGTAAAAGGTCAAATTTTCTATTCTTTCATTATATATTCAGGCAACCATATTAAGTAAAATAAGATATAATGGTAAACACTTTTGGTTCAATTCATTAACATTAGTTAATGCATTGGGTATCATGAACTAACAGTGAACAATACTTTACAGTATATATTAATCTAGGTTAAAACTAATTTCTACCTATACTAATACAGTTTTAACAGAAATGATTTAAAAAGTAATTTTCAAAGCTTCGCTAACATACGTGCCTAATGTCATCCGCTGGAATGCCATTCCCGTGTATGTGCAAACGACAGTTAGCGGAAGCTAGAGATTACGATTTATAGGGCCAGATTTACTAAACAGGGCAAATTAGCGTTAGAGCGCAATTCCATAAGCGCCGATGGGAGGGGAAAATTCTGCATGTGATTTACTGACAATGGGCACATTAAAGAACACAGACGCAACCAGATAATTTCCATAATGACCAGTGCAATCTACCAAAAGCAGCGCAAATTACCGCCTGCTTTTAGACATGCTTTTTTGGCGTTAATAATGGCGCAAATACCAGTAATTTGATGAGCGCAAATGTTAGTAAATCGCATTGCGTGATTCATTTAAATACTCTCCTCCCATAAATTTTGCGTCTGAAAAGGGAAACTCCAACAAATGCATATTCAATAAGGTCAGACGCAAAAATAACTGTCCACACCTTTACAGCGCTAACTCTTAACTCTTTTTAGTCAATCCTGACAGTAATATTTTAACACCAAAAGACGGTTTGTGCTGACGCAAATTGTTAGTAAATCTGGCCCATAAAGTTTTAAATATGGATATTTTCCTACACAAATGCATCGATTCACTTCAGAAGGCCTTATTAACCCATGGAGCCATGTGGAGTACTTTTTATGATGGATATGAAAATAATCCACTTGGACCTGGACTCAAAATCTCGACCACCATTCACTGCCATTATAAAGCTTGGAAGAGCCAGGACATTTTTTTTATATAATTCCGATTATATTGTCTGAGAGAAGAAAATCATGCACAACTAGGATGGCTTGAGGGTGAGTAAATCATAGGGTAATTTTTATTTTTGGGTGAATTATCCCTTTAAAATAGTATATTTTAAGGCATCTCTACAATTTTGGTGGAACCAATGGACTGCAGGTCCCACTCTAATTGGGTAACTCTTCCTTTAGATAAAATTATGAGGAACAAGCGATTATTATCCTACCATTCACAAATACTCTCATGTAGAGAGTGGAAAAAATAAGACAGGAGGAGTAAATATCACAGCAAAGTATACAAAGCACCGGCCAATTTCCTTTGAAAAATGCTGCTTTAGACTCCCTGTCTGCTTGCACACCTGTCTGCGTCTGTCGACCTGTCGCTTGCTATTGCAACCAGACATGCACACAGCTGCGCTCTCTCTGAGATAAGAAACAGGACGGTGTTGTATGATTGACAGTTCTGCGGCCTCAGAAACCCAACGACCAAGAGGAAGATGATACGCGTTGATTTACAGGCCCACAAATCAGCCATCTCTCTGCTCTTTTATTACGATACACATGCGAACACACCCCCGTATGATCTACACAATTTCAATATACAGATGTTCTCTCCTGGTCGGGTCATAATATTTTCGTCATGTATTTTAATCAGACTCTTTAAAGTGCTCAATCAAAGTCCTTCAGATTTTCAAGAAAAGTCAGGTTCATTGGCAGACAGCCAGGCTTTCAGGAATACAAAACCAAACTCCTATTGACTTGATGGGGAAACCAAAATCTCAAAAAACTGCTACCCACTCAAAATAGCATTTAAAACCGTCTGTATGTAATGTTGGTTTGGCCAATGTCCATGCAATTTTAAAGTATGAGGGGGGGTTTTTTTTTTCCATTTGGGGTTCTAGTGTAACCCAGAGCATAATAGTACTCTGGGCTCTGGAGGTCAGGTTCCGCAAGTAAAAATGACTATTATTGCTACTTTTTTTATTTTAGTGATGATTTGAAATATAAACTGAAATATAAAGATTCACAATTGTCTTATCATTTGATACAGTGGGGAAAAAAAAAGTATTTAGTCAGCCACCAATTGTGAAAGTTCTACCACTTAAAAAGATGAGAGAGGCCTGTAATTTCATCATAGGTATACCTCAACTATGAGAGACAAAAAATGAGAAGAAAAAAAATCCAGAAAATCACATTGTAGGATTTTTAAAGAATTTATTTGCAAATTATGGTGGAAAAATAAGTATTTGGTCAATAACAAAATTTCATCTCAATACTTTGTTATATACCCTTTGTTGGCAATGGCAGAGGTCAAACGTTTTCTGTAAGTCTTCACAGGTTTTCACACACTGTTGCTGGTATTTTGGCCCATTTCTCCATGCAAGATCTCCTCTAGAGCAGTAATGTTTAGGGGCTGTCGCTGGGCAACACAGATTCTCAACTCCCTCCAAAGATTTTCTATGGGGATGAGATCTGGAGACTGGCTAGGCCACTCCAGGACCTTTGAAATGCTTCTTACGAAGCCACTCATTCGTTGCCCGGGCGGTGTGTTTGGGATCATTGTCATACTGAAAGACCCAGCCATGTTTCATCTTCAATGCCCTAGCTGATGGTTTTCACTCAAAATCTCACGATACATGGCCCCATTCATTCTTTCGTTTACACGGATCAGTCGTCCTGGTCCCTTTGCAGGAAAAACAGCCCCAAAGCATGATGTTTCCACCAACATGCTTCACAGTAGGTATGGTGTTTTTGGATGCAACTCAGCATTCTTTCTCCTCCAAACACGAAAAGTTGAGTTTTTACCAAAAAGTTCTATTTTGGTGTCATCTGACCATATGACATTCTCCCAAACCTCTTCTGGATCATCCAAATGCTCTATAGCAAACTTCAGACGGGCAGGACATGTACTGGCTTAAGCAGGTGGACACGTCTGGCACTGCAGGATTTGAGTCCCTGGCGGCGCAGTGTGTTACTGATGGTAGCCTTTGTTACTTTGGTCCCAGCTCTCTGCAGGTCATTCACTAGGTCCCCCCGAGTGGTTCTGGGATTTTTGCTCACAATTCTTGTGACCATTTTGACCCCACGGGGTGAGGGAGGTGAGATTTTGCGTGGAGCCCAGATAGAGGGAGTTATCGGTGATATTAGTGGTTCTCTGTAGTTTAAATTTTCTAATAATGCTCACACAGTTGATTTTCTTCACCACCAGCTGCTACCTATTGCAGATTCGTTTCCCAGCTGGTGAAGGTTTTTTTTTATTTAACAATTTTGTTTCTGGTGTTTTTTGACAGCTCTTTGGTCTTGGCCATTGTGGTGTTTGGAGTGTGACTGTTTGAGGGTGTGGACAGGTGTCTTTTATACTGATACGAGTTCAAACAGATGCCATTAATAAAGGTAACGAGTGGAGGACAGAGGAGCCTCTTAAAGAAGTTGTTACAGGTCTGTGAGAGCCAGAAATTTTGCTTGTTTGTAGGTGACCAAATACTTATTTTACCGAGGAATTTACCAATTAATTCTGTAAAAATCCTACAATGTGCAGTTTCTGGATTTTTTTTTTTCATTTTGTCTTTCATAGTTGAGGTATACCTATGATGAAAATTACAGGCCTCTCTCATCTTTTTAAGTGGGAGAACTTGCACAATTGGTGGCTGACTAAATACTTTTTTGCCCCACTGTATATGTTTAGTAAAAACAACACTTCATCCTTATGCTTGCTTGCTTTTTTAAATATATTTGGTTGAATTCACATTAAACATGCCCTTCCGAATCTTTGGACACTCCACTAGTGCCAACATTATGCTCTGTACTGTTTTTTTTGTACTGCTCTTTGTACTTTTTTAAATTTTATCGAAATACAGTAACATACAAACATATCAAATAAAGCACAATAAAATTAAAGTGGCATTTTGATCTCCACTGTAAATCTCATATCAACGGCCAGATAAATCTCCGCTACTCCCCTGCACACTCTCACTGTGGGATTGATTAGAGCCGATCGATCGGCTAATCCACGAGAGCTGTGCACTATATCAGTCAGTGTGATGCTGCGAAGGAGCACATGTGGAGTTTGTGTTATCAGAGCTGCTGGTCCAGATGGCCCTTGTGAGGCAGGAGAGAAAAGTTGAAAATAAGGAGAAATGACAGGAGTGGAATGTGTAAGGCCAGTCTGAGAACGAGAGATAAAACGAGAGAGGAGTGAAACATGTGACAGCAGGACATCAGCAACTAGGATTCACACAGTGAAAAACACAGTTTTTATGATGCCTTGAAAACCTTTAGGGGGAAGTTTGTATTAAATCCTGCACTGGTGGTGCACACAAACCCTTTCTGCACGCTGTTACTGTGAATAAGGATGAGGGATCCAGCAATTGTTGCTAACACCACACTCATTCATGTACAAAAGCTCTAAGAACACAAGCTGACAATAGCAGCCAAGCCACGTCCCCCCCACACCGACACCGCACCCCCCCCCGTGAACACACTCTGACCTGTACCCGGCAGCAGCACACAGCAGCTGAGCCGGTAACTGAGTCTGCTGTCCAGATGGAATGTGAAGGAGGTGTGCCATTATTGTTTTTTTCCCTCGACCCACCAAAATCCACTGAAGCTTTTCTTGTGTGAAGCTAAACCAACATATTCAAAGAGATCACCACTTCATTTAAGGGGTCATGATTGTAGATTCCCCCCCCGAGGTAGCTTTTTAAAAAATTACTTCACCTGTTGAAAAGGCCCTCAGGTGAAGAATTGCTATTCAAAAATCTAACAACATTTAGTATTAATATAGTATATATAATATATATATATTACAGTGGTGGCCAAAAATTATTAGAACACTAGTATTTTCACCAACTCCAAGATGCTTTAAGAGACCTTCCTGCAAAGCTACAGTACTGTTAAAAGTTTTAGGCACTTTCATACTAAAACGAGTATGCTGTCATAAATAATGCCATAAATAGAGTTTCTTTATCAATTAACTTCTATTAACTAATTAATTTCAAAATTGGTTGTAAAACCATCTCTTCGCATTTAAAGCAGCTTTTGCCCCTCCTCGGTGCAATTGCACATAGTTTTTCAGGAATTTTGCAGGTAGGTTCTTGAAGGTCTGGCGGACGTTGCCACAGTTATTCTGGAATTTAGTCGTCTCAGTTTGATCGTTTCCTTCATGTAATTCAGCCAAAAAGCTGGCAAACGATAGAAATAAACAGATTTAAACCATTTTAGTGTGAAAATTACTAGTCTTCAAACTTATTTTGGCCACCATTGTATGTATGTGTGTATATCATATATCTAATATATATATATACTAGAGCGAGGAGAGAGGTGTCGGTACAAAACATGAACGTTCGGGTACATGCTGGTTTGACATTACGGTTCGCTATACATGGGGGGAGAAAAATAAAACATACAACTGCTTTTTTTTTTATAAACAGTGGTTTACTGAACAAATGGGTAACAATGGTATATGCCTTTACAACAGAACCAAATTTAAATTTAAATTACTACTTATTTTTGAATCTAGAATACAACAATCACAAAATGTATGTCTGTCTAAATGTTATAATATAAAAATGTCTAGTGGTGTGAAATATATGCATTTCACAGGCTGCCATAACTTATTTCATAACAGAAGATTATTTAAATAGGGTGACAATAAAGTACTTTTTTTCCACGGACATGTCTCTTTTGGATCTAAAAATAAGGCGTCCCGACTAGGCTTTCTTAATCGCCAAAAAATTCAGTCATACTTCCTATTCTAGAAATTGATCAGTCCCAAAGTTGACTACCTGACGGTAGAGGGACAGTTATATTAATATATATTTTATAGTTATTATAAAAATAAACAAGCAAGCAAACAAAAAAAAACTTGTTGTATAGTGTGTAGCGAAACCCCGCCCACTCCAACCGCCCCCCACGAACCCCGCCCCCCACTGTCCTCTTTTTTGGAAAGCTAAAATATGGTCACCCTAATTTAAATATACAGTACATTAAATAATTAAGACATCACTAACAGGTAAAGTAAATATAACAGGTCAAATAAAATGTAATGAGTACATAGTCTAATATTTCGTGAAATTCTCTTCTTTAGACCTTCATATCTCTAGCAAAGTACAAGTGGACACTGTATCTGAAGACAGCAGTATACTTGAATTCACAGCATTCATAAAACAGTAGGCAAAAAGTTCCCAGAAGACCTACTACTCCATGTCAGATTCTGAAATGCGCATCCAGTTTACAATCCTACGAGGCCACAGGAGAGGAGCTGTGAATGGAAGTGAAGTGACACAACTGGCTCTGGTAGGTCACATGACAATGACAACATGACAACTATAGTATGGCTAGATTACATTCATATAAACACATTCAAAAGAAGTAGCTACTCTGAGTATGAAATTGTGGATGCAGCCCATGACTTATATTACTTATATGTGGGCAGTTATAAATTCATATTTCAAAATTTCAGAACTACCCATTTTTGCAGCTTGCAATATGTTTTCACAGTACAATAAATTAACTCATCTTAAAAGACTATGTTCATGATATAATGATAAAAGCCCTATTAATATGTATACACATTACACAGTGAACTATGCATTTTTATTTCTTAGCAGATGAATTTTGACCAAAGCAACATGAACATGTATAAAGGTTATGCTGACCATTCAGAAAGCACCTAAAAGATACAAAAATAGTTTTTTGTACTGGCTCTTTGTTAAAAAGAAAAAAAGAAAATGAGGCTTTCATTTGGTATAGTGGATGGTTTCTCACAATAAGAGTCAGAGTGGCCACAGGGCTTTACCGGACCATATTCATACAGTAAAGGATGCGACTACAGTGTCCAGTGATATGACAGGGTAATATTAGCAATCTCAGCCACTCAGCCATTTGCTCAAGGGACACATTTAGCCCTGTAATTAAATTACTCATTCTCAATGTACATGGCAGTATGATTTATGACATATGCTGCACTGGGAGGGTGAATTCTGCCAGTCACTGTGCATCTACTTTCATTTTTGGTCAACCCTCTTGATGTTGATTGCAACTGAAATAATAGTTTACTCCATCATTTAAAAATCATCTATTTCTGTGACAGCACTGGGTGAATGTACTCACCGAAGCATGCTAGTACCTTCTCTTCAGAATGACTGGATGCTTTTGATGCATATTTATGTAAAACTGTAGCCAAGACCTAAATGTCATGCCACAATGTTACTGATATACATAAAAATCTCTAATTAATGCAAACTGAAAGTTTTTATACATCAATTGAGTTGCATTTGTGCAATTATGGAAAATGAATCATCTCCATAACAGCATGGTAAAGCATCTTAATATGCATGCTAGCAAACTATGGTTGATAAGTTGTATTATATTTGCATGAGGCTAAAAGAGACTGACCAAGAAAACAATGTTTCAAACCTAAGCAAAAAATAAAGATAGCAAAATGAATAAAGGTGACAGCAGAGGAGTATGCAATGAGACAGTGAGTGACAAAAAAAGGGAAAATCAGAAAAGAAATGGGACAGGGAGAGAGGGAGAGACAAACAGACACAAAGAGCACCGTGGAAGGTGTTTGATTATGCTATGATTCTTCTCAAATGTCAAAGGCTCTTCGCAAGCACTCTCACTTAGCTCTGACAGACAAAGAGATAAAGAGCAACAGAGAGAGAGTCATCTCAACTCATAAATACTGGCAGATGGACAAAGGAGCTGGCCAGAGGATAATCAGACGATCCTCAGCGATCCTTCACTTTCATCCGCAGAAATTTGCTTAATTGATTTGACATGTTATAAAATGTTCATGTGATAATGCATTCCAATATTTCTCTATGGGCAACTTAGATTTAATGTACTACACTAAAAATTTAACGGGACAGTTAAAATTGTGTCCTCATTTCCTAACTCGTTCCAAACTCATATGACTTTATTTCTTTAGTGTAGATCTTTAGAAAAATGTACTCGCCATCTTTTCCATACAATGAAAGTGAATGGGTATCTGGGTTGTCGAGTATATAAAAGCAACATATCATTAATGTGGTCCATATGACTTTTGTACTACAAGTCGTACAATAGTTTTGTGTGAGGAACACACCTAAATTTAATTCATTATTAATTGAAATTGTTGCCCGCCGTTCAAATACTGCATAGATGATGTCAATGAAAACACACCATATGTAAGATTTTAGAGTCTTTTTCCCTCACACAAAGCTCATCATATAGCTTCAGAAGACTTGAAAAATAGTGTCATATGGACTAATATTATAATACTTTGATGTTATGTTGTTATTTTGGAGCTTGACATGCCAGATCCCTTTTCACTCTTATTATATGTAAAAGAGCGAGCAGTACATTCTTCAACATTTCTTCTTCATTTCTTGTGTTCTGCTGAAGACAGCAAATCACACAGGTTGTAATAGAGGAGCTTTATTTTTGGGGGAACTATGCCTTTAAAGATAATTTTGTTTGTTAATTAAAGCCGTAGGGTAAACAGTGAGAAACTTCAAAGTTCAGCAACTCTTCACAATCAGATTTGCTTTGATATTAAACTAAAAAGTAATTTGTAAAGTTAGTTCTTAATGCAGCCTGACAAATCCCAACAGATTAAACATGCAATAACTGTCATACATATTGCTATATTCTGCTTGCACTCGGGTAGAATTCAAAGCAAAAATGCTTTTATATTGTTTGAAAAAGAAATGCCAGGAAAACCGTCGGCGTACACTGCAAGCATAGCCTCAGTCAATAAACCATCCAAGACAAAGATGAAGAATATGCTATCCTGTATAATATGTGTGATACTGTGTGATAAACTGGCTTGAAGCTATAATGGGACCTTCAGAAGAGCACAGTGCAGAGCTGTAGGGGTCGGTCACAGCCCTCAAGACATTTGTGGGATTGAGAAGGCTTGAGGACATTTGTAAGCTACATGGAAGAGAAATGAGCCAAACAAGCAGAAATTTTCAGCAAATAACACTGAGACACATCTCTCTGGTGTCTGCCGATTACACTGATGAACTCTGAAACCAAAGTCAATAAGTGGGATGAAAGGGAGGAAAAATGTGTTAAGACAGACACAGAAAAGTGACAAAAAACCCCAACAACACTCACAAAACAGACTGTATTCATTAAAATTAACTATAGCAACACAATTCTACAAAACATTTTAATACAAGCAATCAATGTAAATTCCAAGTCAAAGGCTGTGTGACTAATGTATTAAATCACCATATTGACCGCAAATCCACAAAAAAAAAAAACAGCAAAAAGCAACTTTATGGCAAAAAGCCAAAAACTGTAGAAAAGTTTTAAAAATGTGCTATAGAGGAGTGATTCATCAGAGAAACGCAGGCAGAAGTGTGATGGTGCATACAGTATGTGCAGCGACCTGAGTTCAAATCCCGCCCAGTCCTTCTCATTTTCACTGCATTTAGTTGGCATAACTAAATTAATTTGGACAAAAAGACTACTAGACCAAATCCATTCAAACTATTTATTTGTGTTGAGAAGGCTTACAGTTATTTAACTGCATGGAAAAGCTTCCTGAATTTAATTACGTAAATGTTTTATTAATGAATGAACAAAGGAGTTGAATACGATAAGGGGAAGCGATTAGGAAGCCAATGCTCGGGGAAGTTTAAAGGAGAGGTTTAAAGCAAAGGAATTCAATGCTGAACAATATACTAAATAACCGATTATAATGAAGTAATAAAAAAGGAAGGTTCTCCGTGCTGAAGAGGAGAGCTGAGAGAGGACACTCATACTACTGATTCCTCTCAAAAAAAAAAAAAAAAAAAAAAACAAAAAAAAAAAAAAAAAAAACAAAAAAAAACAATAACAAGCCTCTGCTCACTCTTTTATGTGGTGCTGCTCTTAGGATGCCTGAGGGAGAGATTCCTGTCAGACCCAGACCTGCACTGAAGTTCCACCGTAGACTACCCAGAGAAATCATACTTTATCCAGCTCTCATAACTGAACACATCTGCTACAGGCAAAAGGAAAGACAAAAATTTCAGGTGAAAAGGCCAGGATCAGAATCACATCAACAAATTAAATATTTAACTGTTGTTTCTCATTCTGCGGCAGGGAGAATAACTGGTGTTGTTATTGTTAACTGAAACTATTTAAAATCATTTTTGGTACAGAAATACATTAAAAGTTAAACAAATATTTGAAACAAAAAAAATTAAGAAACAAAAAATGCTATAGCCGAAAACTAAATGTATAAATATATACAAATACAGCTCACAACATCTTACATAAATTAGATAGTAATATTAAATATTATAATAACTAGTCAATAAAGAATATATAAATATACTAAAAGCCCGAGTGAAATAAATATATTAAGTGTATTTGAAATACATTATACAACAAATTACATATTTATGTACTTAATAAAAATACCCTGCAATTGTACTAAACCATACTTAAAGTCTGATAAATTTGAACAACTAATTTTGTGTTTAATGCACTTTAATTGTACAGAAGTAGTGCTGAAGTTTTGCTGATTGTGTTAAAGTGGAACTATTGCAAGTATACCTCATGTACACTTTAAATGTCTTGCATTTAAAGGAGACATACTGTATTTATGCCACTTTTTACAATATGTAATATAAGTCTCTGGTGTCCCCAGAATGTGTCAAATTTCAGCTCAAAATACTCCACAGATCATTTATTATATAATTTTGAAAATGCCTATTTTGAGTGGAAGCAGAAACACGCTGTTTTTCGGGCCTGTTTCTTTAAATGCAAATGAGCTGCTGCTCCCTGCCCCCTTTTCCAGAATAGAGCTGCGCCATTACAGCTCAGACCTGCTAAAAACATCTGATTATCATGATTATCACGCTGAAATCATGCGTTTATGAGTTTAAACTTCTGTTATATGGTTTTCTGAGAGCACAAGAACAGAAAGCGGCTCTCACTGCATGCGAGTACTAAACTCGCATTCACACACAAGTTTACGTTAAAAACACATGAGTTAACAAAAAACAGTCGGTTATGTCTGTGAAGGTAAACAGCTGGAAAATAAATTGCATGTTTAATTTAGATCTGTGTGGCAGCAGCAATATACATTAAATAAATGAATAAATCCACTGCTCTCTTGTCTCTTCTGAGGCTGGGACTCTAAACAGTGTTCTGTGCTCGTCTGTGCATCCAAAGACAGAACAGTTAGCATGTTTTGCTCAAACTTTCGCCATGGCATTAGAACTGATACAACGTTGTCGCTTGCGAAAACACAATAACGGCGCGTCAATCCCTCATTGAAGAAAAAATCACTTCACAAAGAAGGCACGTGCAGGGGGCGGAATATTTGGCAAATTACGTTGCAGCACTTTTATTATTGCACTGGTTGGCTATTAACTGTGAGCAAACAGAGTGTCAATCAATGCATTGGAGAATACAGTGAACATAAATGAAAAGAAACTAAGTTGCTTGTCAGGATTTCCTAACAAGCAACCGTATTTTTAAAAATAAGCCCAAAAAACTTTCACGCAACTTTACAAAAAAAGAAGCCCAAAGTCGCATATAATATGCGGACTTGGCAACTCTGCGCCGTGGGTGTAAACTTACAGATTAAAGGGGCGGTAATATTATAATGAGATCCCTTTGCCACGTCGCCAAGGGAGCGAAATCAGACGCGTTTGTTTTCTCAGACGCTTGCAGAAAAGTCTTACCAAAACAAAGTTACTGGGTTATTTTTTTTCACGTTTCCTTGGTTGGTAGATGCAGTGGTGACCTGATTATAGCACTTAAAACCGGAAAAGTCAGATTTTCATGATATGTCCAATTTAAAGAAGATTATTCAAGAGTCATCAATCCTCATAAATAGTGACATTAAAGCATATTTTAAGCTTAATATTAAGAAATGTGCATTGTGCACAAGTAGTACTCCAAATTGTTTCATTGTAATTTTTATATCAGTAAGTCGCGAGCGATATGTCTGTAAATATGTTAATAGATTTGAACTATTAGTATGAAATGAATGTATTTTTAAATATATTACTTTTTTACTAGGGATAACGCATACAAAAACATTGATAGTGCTGTTTACTTGAATTTTTTAGTACCCCATCCATGCAAATCAGGTAATATTCGATGTGCTAAAAAATGACAGACAAAAATACATTTTATTTAATCACTTCACTTTTGTTAGGTAATACCATGCAGTAATATAATGAATTTGGCCCCAGCAAATTTCAATGACCAACAACACTTATTGCACAGCTCTCTGGAATACTTTACTCTGATTGGTCAGTGGCAACATCTCGCACTCAAATGACAATACAATGACCATTAAACTATACAGCTTGACCTTTGTTCCAGGAAACTGATTTCCTAGCTGTGCTACTTTCTTCTCCTATTATTTAGCGCTAATGACTGGTTGACTGCACATTGTCCAGATTGGGGGGGTTGTATTAGGATTGGAGTGATTGTCGAAGCGGACGAAAAATTAGGTGTTGGGTGTTGGGGGTGGTTGTATGATTTGGTTGCTGCAAGCAAGACGAAAAACGGCATTTGGGTGTGTTTGATGCCGGGGTTGCATTTGCGGAGATAGAATTTGGGGTAGGAGGAAGAATTGCGACGGGTAATTGTTGGGCGGGGGGGGGGGGGGGGGGAGAAGTGGGGATACATGCTGCAATAGACAATTGCCAATTCACAATGTAACAGACCTTTTTTTTTGCATGGAATGCAGCCCCTCATAAATCACACAAGCACCCAATGTAGCCTACAAGTTTTGAATGGGGAGATTTGGAGCAGTAATGTGTAATTGAGATATGGCCTGTAACGTGGCTGATAATTACACTGGGCGGCATTTCTCTACGGCCTCTACAGTAATAGGTAAAGTGATAATGGAATTAGTGATTGCCACTTATACAAGGACTCACGCTAGCCTCCATTAACCATACACGCACATACACACAGTTTTCTTTCACACTTACAGCTCACGGAATCAGAGCACACAACAGCAGCATTTAAATGCAAATGTATGTTGATTAAAAGGTAAAACTGAGCAGGTTACAACCTGTCCTGCTCACGTCACCCCTGTACGCTTGGCGTCAGCAAATACACACCAATTTATGTTTTTTTTTTTACTTTTCCAGCTTCTTTTTTTATGTAAAAAGCCTTATAACTCACTAAAAAGCACGTAGGATCCAAAAAGGTGGCTTGGTGTTTAAACATCCTTTCTTATTGATTTTTTCCCTTCTATCCTTCTCTATTTGTCCCTTTGGCTGAGTGCAATGGATAGAAACATTCGTGTAGCAGAGGTTTAATATACAGGTAGGCAGGAATATAATTTAAGAGGTCGGTGAGAATGACCCTTATATCAGGAGGACTGATCAGACTTCATTCTGTGTTGGGAGATTGCCCAGGAGTTTGACAAACACGTACACACACACACATATAAACACTGGCAAACGCAAAGGGAACACGAAGGGAAAGTGACAGAAGATGAAAAAGCTAATAACACGTATCTTTGTGATAAGGGCCGGTGGCCCGTGGGGGTTTGGCTATTTAAATGAAGATGAGAGAACACTCTTATTTTTGTATTATTTATTTAAAAGCTTTTTGAGTGGTACTCCTGGGATGAGGAAAAAAGGTTCAAACATAAGAGAATTACAGTTTAATTAAATGCCACCAAGGCTGGAAAACACTGGGAGAAAACCAACACAGACGAACGTACACAGTGGGGATCAAGAGTCTGAGAGCATTAGTAAAAATGCTTCTATTTTGCATATTTGAAATGTAATAAAAACTAATTTATTGCTATTTATGTTAATATTAAATTGTTTTAAAGACTGATTAAAAAATTTAATAGTAATAAAATGAATGAATGAATAAACAAATAAATAAAATAGCAATAAAAATTTAATAATAATGTTAAAAGAAAAAATTAATAAACCGATTACCAATTATATTACAGGTGCAATCTCTCTCAATAAATTAGTCCGTGGAACATTCTTATTTCAGTACTATTAACTCAACTTGTAAAACTCGTTTTAAATAAATTCAATGGACACAGACTGAAGTAGTTTAAGTCTTTGGTTCTTTTAATTGTGATGATTTTGGCTCACATTTAACAAAAACCCACCAATTCACTCAACAAATTAGAATATGGTGACATGCCAATCAGCTAATCAGCTCAAAACACCTGCAAAGTTTTCCTGAGTCTTCAAAATGGTCTCTCGGTTTGGTTTACTAGGCTACACAATCATGGTGAAGACTGTTGATCTGACAGTTGTCCAGAAGACATTGACACCCTTCACAAGGAGGGTAAGCCACAAACATTCATTGCCAAAGAAGCTGGCTGTTCACAGAGTGCTGTATCCAAGCATGTTAACAAAGTTGAGTGGAAGGAAAAAGTGTGGAAGAAAAAGATGCACAACCAACCGAGAGAACCGCAGCCTTATGAGGATTGTCAAGCAAAATCGATTCAAGATTTGAGTGAACTTCACAAGGAATGGACTGCGGCTGGGGTCAAGGCATCAAGAGCCACACACACAGACGTGTCAAGGAATTTGGCTACAGTTTTCGTATTCCTCTTGTTAAGCCACTCCTGAACCACAGACAACGTCAGAGGTGTCTTAGCTGGGCTAAGGAGAAGAAGAACTGTTCTGTTGCCCAGTGGTCCAAAGTCCTCTTTTCAGATGAGAGCAAGTTTTGTATTTCATTTGGAAACCAAGGTCCTAGAGTCTGGAGGAAGGGTGGAGAAGCTCATAGCCCAAGTTGCTTGAAGTCCAGTGTTAAGTTTCCACAGTCTGTGATGATTTGGGGTGCAATGTCATCTGCTGGTGTTGGTCCATTGTGTTTTTTGAAAACCAACTTCACTGCACCCGTTTACCAAGAAATTTGGAGCACTTCATGCTTCCTTCTGCTGAAGCTTTATGGAGATGCTGATTTCATGTTCCAGCAGGACTTGGTACCTGCTCACACTGCCAAAGGTACCAAAAGTTGGTTCAATGACCATGGTGTTTCTGTGCTTGATTGGCCTGCAAACTCGGCTGACCTGAACCCCATAGAGAATCTATGGGGTATTGTCAAGAGGAAAATGAGAAACAAGAGACCAAAAAATGCAGATGAGCTGAAGGCCACTGTCAAAGAAACCTGGACTTCCATACCACCTCAGCAGTGCCACAAACTGATCACCTCCATGCCACGCCGAATTGAGGCAGTAATTAAAGCAAAAGGAGCCCCTACCAAGTATTAAGTACATGTACAGTAAATTAACATACTTTCCAGAAGGCCAACAATTCACTAAAAATGTTTTTTTTATTGGTCTTATGAAGTATTCTAATTTGTTGAGATAGTGAATTGGTGGGTTTTTGTTAAATGTGAGCCAAAATCATCACAATTAAAAGAACCAAAGACCAGAATTTATTTAATGCACGAGTTTCACAATTTGAGTTGAATTACTGAAATAAATGAACTTTTCCATGACATTCTAATTTATTGAGATGCACCTGTAGCATCACAAAAATTTTAGTGAAATTGTTCAAAATCCTAAAACCTAATTTACATTTTGTAGCCCATATTTTAAATGTGGCCTCAGACTTTGCTAGATCAATGTGAATATTAAATCAGTGCGAGTTCTGAAACAATGCTTTCCATGACATGAACAAATATGATGTTTTTCCTCGGATTTATATCAGATCCTTTATGTAAATGACTAACTATGCCTTGAATATCGACTTAAATTATATATCCACAGGCCGTTGTTTTATTCAGGGCACCAGAACATTTTAAATGACTCAAACTCTCTTCAAATGGGTACTGGCCAGTCAGCATAAAGTAAAGCTGATATTGCTGGATTCTGTGCATAATGACTGAATAATACTTCCTGTGCTCAGAGGAAGGTGAATAAATATTCGGTGTGCCTCTGTTGACTTCCCCCAACACGAGAAATGGATTTAAAAAACAAAATGCATTTTATAAGGCCAGAGGACTGACAAAGCAGTTTTCACAAGGACCTTATAGGTGGTATTCACCCAGAGAGCATGTTGTATACCAGTGAACAGTGAGAGTGTGAGGGAGAAACAAATATATTTCTGTGCTGTATGTACAGTGAACACAACACATCAATCTTTCTCCCGCCTGTCACATAGTGAGGGAGAAGAGATTGAAGCTGAGCTGTCAGAGAGGTTTCAACCACAGCATCAGAGCAAAAGTGAGAGGAAGTCATGTAAAAGGGACCACAATTTTGTCAAGACTGCTTTAAGAACCTCTTTCATGTTTCATGATTTCATGACAGATTGAACACTGACTGAAATACATTGCTGTGGACTGTAGACCTGTGCTTGGCTTGTTCAATGATATGGAAATAAAATAAATATACTGACTCCTAAAGGCATTTTTGTGTGCCTATTTGCAAGTTTCCACTTCCAAAATGTCTTTATTTGGTATTTTTTCTAAATCCAAATGTAAATACATGTGACTAATTAATCAGTATATGTTGTAATTATTTTAATAAAATTTTTTATTTATTATGAAAACAGGTTTTACACAGTTTTGATAAATCAAATTATACGCATTAAAAGCATTACCGACAGCCATTCAAGCATCAAATTACCATTTCTTTGATATTCACCAATTACAAACACTGCTGTCATCAAATATTGCCACCTATTTTAATAATTAATGATGGCTGAAAGTTAATTACAGTTGGCTACAGTACTCTACATTACACAGCGATGACTGATTGAAAACGATTTAAGCAAAAACAATCCTCCAATATTTAAGCTTGCCGTTTGTATGAACACTGAGGGTTATTTATCCTAGTTAGAGAAGAAAACAGCTACAATCCTATTTATTTACAGGCAGAGCCAAATTATTTTTGATTTTATAGCACCTTCCTCAAGCTCAAGGTCACTTTGCACATGTAAAAAGGCATTAAAGACATTGCATTAAAAAAACGTCCTACACAGCATATACACTACCGTTCAAAATGTTGGGATCGGGTTAAAAAAATATATATATATATTTTTATTCAGCAAAGACACTTAAATTGATCAAATGTTACAGTAAAGACATTTATCATGTTGTATAAAGATTTATATTTCAAACAAATGCTGTTGTTTTCAAAAAATCCTTGAAAAAAATTACGGTTCTACAAAATATTGAAGAGGCACAAAAACTGTTTGCAACAGTAATATAATACTGTTTCTTGAGCACCAAATCATCATATTAGAATGACTTCTGAAGCAACATATGACACTGAAGACTGGAGTAATGATGCTGAAGATTCAGCTTTGATCACAGAAAAAAAATTACATTTTAAAATATATTAACTAAAAAACATCACTTTAGGATACGAAATATTTCAAAATATTACTGTTTTGCTGTATTTTGATCAAACAAATGAAGCCGTGGTGCCAGGGCGGATCTACCGGGGTGGCAGCAGGGTGCAAATGCCAGCTAAGAAAGAAAAAGCGTGCACCCCACCTGCCACCCCAGAATTAGCACAGAATAAAATATAAATGTAAGCCGTGTTTCATGTGCTACTTTTCAGCCGTGGCGATGACAGAGTAACACAAAATAATGGCAAAAACACTTATTTTAATAAACTGTGCACGATGGTTGCACGTGCACGCAGACGCCAGTGGAGTCGGCTTCATTAACAAATGACTCTATGAACCGGATCTTATGAGTCAAAACCACAAAGCGCGGCCCATGGCCAGTTCACTAACGAATTGTTTTTTTTACATTTGTTCGTGAATCAGATAATTACTGCTTTTCAGGTAACTCAGAAGTCCTCTGAGAAATCTAATCCCATCCGGATATGCCTGAGATTCAGTGCGTAATTGTTTGGTGATCCGATTCTCCGACCGCTCGCTCCACTTTCATCATGGATATAAGCCGCAACAATAACATGAAATCAATAAGAAGATGCCGATCACGGAAACTAATAGCAGAGTTAGGTAAGTATCTAGTCGTATTGCAGTTTTCGCGATTGTTAATATAACTGATTTTAGTTGGCACTTTCCCTCCCAAAACTTTAATTCAGTTTTCAAAACAAAGACATTTCTCAAAAAGTTTAACAATAAGCAAGTTAAACATTAGGTAGCAAAACTGATAACACACCAGTCAGAATCTCAGCATCCTAACAACGGAGAGCGGAGAGAGCTGAGCTAATCATCTACAGGGGTTTTATACTTACACATACAGTATAATTACAGTACAGTATCAGTACAATAGATAATGAAAATTTCACTATTCTATATGTACAGTAAACTGTAGCACATGTTGTACACCTTCAAGCGTGTGACTGTCAAATTTTATTTGTAACCATTTTTTATGTGTACTGCATTTTTTGCAGAACTGAGAAATGACTGCCTTGAGATATAGTCTTGTGTCATGAGACCAAGAAACTGCTATAGTACTGTAATGAAATTTTGCCAAATGTGCAGAGGATGCTAAATTTTTATTTTTTACTGTGCTGTATTGTGGTGCATACCAAGTTCATACAATTCTTTGGTATTTGAACTTTTCTAGTGCTTTTCATCTACTGCAAGAGTACTTTACAGTAGTAAAATGAAAATGATTTTTCCCCAAAAGTTCATTGCTGAATTATACATCTGTATCTGTAATTTAATTTATTTATACTGTTATAGACATTGAGCTGCAAAAATAATTCCTGAATCCTACTAAGAGTTTTTTGTTACAGTGTTATTGATCTCAGTGTTCCCTGGGCAGGAAAGTCATCTGTGTATTTAAATTGTGTAATGTTACTTTGGTCTGTCACGAATCGGTCCATGAACTCTTCGTAGACATCCAGAGGTCACCTTTTCAATGTCTTGACTCTCGCCATTACACACTTTTGCCATCCTGATGGGAATAATATCCCTCCATTCATTGCACGATTGCACTTGTTTCATATCACCTCCTCCTATTTTTTTTTTGTTGTAAGCACTCACCTTGTGATCCTTCCCTCGCGAGTATGTTCAGCGATTATCACTCCTAGGGAAAGGAACACTAACGACGCCCTCGTTTGTTTGCCCGCCTTAGGCCTTAGCCATAGCCTTGATGGTTTCTCCGGTTTTGATCTTCGCTGTTTTCCTGGATTCCTCCCTTTAGCATTGCCCCTGTGACTCTGTCTGCAGTTCATCGACCCACGCTAGCCCTAGGATTATTCTTGGGTTTTGCCCGCCATATACCTGTCTGCCTCTGTTTGACCCTGCCTGCCTTATGACCACGTCTGTATCTTTTCCAATTAAAGCTTTGCATTTGGATCCGAACGTATCACGTCTCGTCAGCCCCGTTACAATACCCTACACAGATCCAAGCCAGCTTTCAGTGGACTCTGGCCGGTTTTTAAAAAAAAAAAATGGACCCAGTACCGAGCTATACATGCTTCGGCAAGGAGGTCTTCTATTGAGGAGTATGTCACCGGTTCTGTGAAACTATCTTATCAGGTACACTTATGATGAGATTTTATAAGGACTTGTTTAGTGGTTGGGGACTTAAGGAAACCACGAATCTCGTATGACAAGGAGAATGCAACGGTAGCTTAAGGCTTTATTTGACATGCGCTGATGATAACTGGTTCAGCGTTCACCGGTGGGTGTCGCGGATGGGAACGAAAGCGACGCACATGTCTGTGGACTGAGGTGATGGCTGAACAGAGCAAAGCTACAAAAGGGCGGCAGTGCGGGAGCACTGATACAAGATGGCGGACACGACACGCATCTAGTTTAGCACACAGCTGTTCTTTCCTGGAGTCCAGTCTAGCACAGCTGTCTTCTGAGTTCCAGTCTAGCCCAGGCTGTGTTGTCCTGGAGTCCAGAGACAAGCGTCGTCCTGATCGCAGCTAGCAAAGCTGTTCGTCGCTGGTCCCGTCTCTGCCACAGCTGATCGTCCTGAGGTCCAGTATGGCCACAGCTGATCCGTCATGAGTCAGTTGGGCCACAGCTGATCGTCCCGCTGAGTCACCGTTGGACCATAGCTGGATCGTCCTGAGTTCCCGCTCTGGCCACAGCTGATCGTCCTGAGCCGTGGGCACAGCTCAGCGTCATGAGTTCAGTCGGGACCACAGCTGTCTCCTGGAGTCCCGTCGGGCCACAAGCGATCGTCTGGAGTCCCGTCGGGCCACAGCTGCTGTCACTGAGTCCGTAGGGCCACAGCTGAGTACTGAGTTACAGTCGGGCCACAGTGTTGTTCTGAGTCCCGTCGGGCCAAAGCTGTTGGTTCCGAGTCCAGGCGGCACAGTTGTTGTCCTGATCCGCCGGGGTCAAGTGTTGTTTCTGAGGTCAGGGGGTGTCACAGTTGTTGTTCCTGAGTCCCGTCGGGTCACAGTTGTTGTTCCTGAGTCCCGTCGGTTCACAGTTGTTGTTCCTGAGTCTCGTCGGGTCACAGTTGTTGTTCCTGAGTCCCGTCGGGTCACAGTTGTTGTTCCTGACGTCGGGTCACAGTTGTTGTTCCTGACGTCGGGTCACAGTTGTTGTTCCTGAGTCCCGTCGGGTCACAGTTGTTGTTCCTGAGTCTCGTCGGGTCACAGCTGATCATCCAGAGCCTCGTCACGTCACAGCTGATCATCCAGAGTCATGTCCTGTCTGTTGCACCCAGATTGTCGGGGTCAGTCCGTCGGTATCCCTGTCTGGTGTCCAGTGTGAGGGATGCACAGCTGGTGTCTGCATGCTCAGCTGGTATCCCCAAACCAACTCACTCTAACCCTTCTATTCATGAGCTCATTCCCCTGTCTGCAGCACTTCCAATACGGGGGGTTGCTTTATGGTGTATCTGGACCGCGTACACCACCGCCGATTTGCTAGAGGCAGCAACAACATCTCCAGAGTGGCGGCTTCGCTGACCGAAACACAAAGTAGCGAGTTTCACATGTCTGTGATAACAAGAGGCCATGGTTGTCCAGATGTAGTACTTTCAGAAGGGGGGGTGGCGGCGCAGGCTGCAGAGAACCTCCCGAGACGGCGAAACTTGTCTCAGTTCCTTGCTGTGGTGTGCCGCTACGCACTTAAGCCTGTTCTGTTCGGCCAAGAAGGCCGTCTATGAACGTCATGCCTGTCCTGTTCGGCCAGGGAGGCAGTTTGGAACTTCCTGCCTGTACCTGTTCCAGGCCAGGGAGGTACGGTCTATGAAATTCTGACTGTGTGTACGGCAAGGAGGCGTCTATGAAACTTCTGCTCTTCCTGTTCGGCCAAGGAAGGCCGTGATGAACTTCCGCCTGTCTGTCACGGCATATCAGAGGCAGTTTCGAGCTCCCTGCTCGTCCTGCCAGCGGTTATAGAGGCCGTTTGCGCGCGTCGTGATGTCCGGTCCGCTATGGAGGCATCGGGGAATCCTCACTCGGTCTGTCTGCTATGGATTAGGGCGTTTGTGAATTCTTTGATGTCGCCACGGCGAGGTTGCCCCGGCTGAATGCTAGGTTTTCGTAGATCAACGCACAAAGAGTTCTGTCTGGGTTGTCTGTCTTGCTCGATTCGTTGTTGTACAAGGTATAACCGCATGGTCTCCTGACGGTGTGGTTCACCAAGGGGGTTTCTGAACTCCTTCGGCTCCGCCGTGGTGGTCTGTCTGGCTCTGGTGGTCCTTTGCTCTGCCGTGGTGGTTCTCTGCCCCGCCGTGGTGGTCCTCTGCTCATGAAGTGGTGGTCTGCTGTCTGGCTCTGGTGGTACTCTGTTCCGCCGTGGTGGTCTACTGTCTGGCTGTGGTGGTCCTCTGCTCCGCCATGGTGGTCCTCTGATCCGCCGTGGTGGTCTGTCTGCTCCGCCGTGGGGATCTTTGGTCCCGTCTGCTCTGCTGTGGTGGTCCGCAGCTCCACCGGCTCTGCCTCAGTCCCTGTGTCTCTCCTATCCTTGGACCTGACCCTCCGTCCCTCCCCCTGTTCCGCCTCCACCCCACCGCCCTCCGGAATCGTAAAGGGTTTTGAGCGTCTGGAAAGCGAATCCTTGGAGGGGGGGGGGGGGGGCTCTGTCACGCATCCGGTTCATGGACTTCCTTCTGCTAGCCATCAGAGGTCACCCTTTCCAATTTCATTGACTCTCGCACTACACACTGTTGCAAATCACCCCGGACTACATATCCCCTCATTCATTGCACTGATTGCACTCAGCACGGATTGCACCCAGCTGTTTCATATCACTCCCTCACTATTTAACACTCACTCTGATCCCTTCCCTCTGCCGAGTATTGTTCAGCGATTATCACTCCCCTAGCGATAGCGACACTACAGAGTCCTCGTTTGTTTCCCTGCCTTAGCCTTGTCTGTTTTCTCCGGTTTGCATGCTTCAGCATGTTCCATGGATTCCTCACTTGTATTGCCTTGGGCACCTGGACTCTGTCTGAAGTTCATCGAGCCCCACGTAAGCCCTAGAGAATTTCTTGTGTTTTGCTCACCATGATACCGGTCTGCCTACTGTTTGACCAATGGCCTGCTTTATGACCCCGTTGTATCTTCTCAATAACGATTGCCTTGGGAATCCGAACGTATCACGTCTCGTCAGACCGTTACATAGTCATTAGTACCCGCTTTTATTCAAAGCAACTTACAATTGGGGAATACATAAATCTATTCTTCTTAAAGAGGCAAACAGACATAGGAAGTGGTTGTAATACCAAGTTCTTTGACATTGTTCAAATAAGTACAAGCTAGAAAAGAAAGGAATAAATACGAGACATATAATATAGATATTTTTTTTTTTTGAGGAAGTCAAGTAGCTTCGAAAGAGATGAGTTTTCAGCTGTCGAAAATTGAAAATTGAAAATTGTCATGGATTCAGCATTCCGGATAGGGGTGGGAATATCGTTCCAGCAGCCAGGAGTGTATTGTGAAATGTGTGGAAGCATACAGTAAGTTTCAACCGAGCTACACACAAAATCTTTATTGTACACACATTTCTGAAACGACCCAAACACCGACCCACCCACCAACATCTGCAAAACATATACTAATTCTCGGCCTTTGGATCCAGTTTTCAATTTTATAAAACACTTTTTGCAAAACACAACACAATTCTCTATGTAACACAAAAAAATCTAACAGGAATTAATATTATGGCAAAAGTGTTTGCAACGTAAGACAGATGTTTGCTTTTGTATGCAGTGTGTCATTTTGCAAGAGATGTGAGGCATTTTGCATCTTGTGTGTGCAATTCTTGGATTTGTGTGTAAAGTTTGGAAAAAAAGAGGCAAAGTTTTAAATGTGTGTAAGCAGTGCAAAAAACCTGTAAGAAAAGGTTAATGAATAGATGAAAAGTTTGAAAGACAAATTATGTATGCGGTCTTGTTAAAAGTAAAGTGGTTTTGGTCAGTGAGTTTAGAGTTGCTTAAAGTGTGTGCTAGTTGGTTTTTTGCTAGGATTATTCTGGGTGTTTAAGTGTTTGAATAGTGTATTTCTTTCTAATGTCGGAAATTCAAAAGTTTTGTTGATCTTAATTGCACTAAACGTGATTATACCCATCTAGTATCCTATGTCATTTTAACTAGAACCGCAGGTCTTTTTTAGCGATACAACTCCGTTGAAAGAAAAGGAACATTTATACTGTTGAAGTTTCTGTGGTGTATTGACTTGGTGCAATGAGGATATTGAAATGTTATTTATTATTTTCATTTTAAACAGTCTAGCTGATTATAATGGTAATACAATATTTGTGAGACAGAATGGGTATGTCAGACGCATAAATCCACAAAAAACTAGGCAGTGGGGGGGTTGCTTTGGTGTTGCCACCCCTCATAGACCCCAAGCCACCCTAAAAATTATTTTCTAGATCCGCCCGTTAGGGGCAAATGGAGAGACTCATTATATTCTTAGTGCTGCTAATCGATAAAAACAAAAATGAAAACTAATTAATCACACATTTTTTTCTGAAATTAATCGCAGTTAATCCCACCTAACATTAAAGTTTTTTAATATACTTTTATATTGCAATGATTTCACATTAAATCTTCAAATTAATATACAAACAACATACAGTACATTTTTAATATTTGTTTAATGACATCTTTTATTTATGACTGAAGGCCACAGTACTGATTGTCCTCTATAAAATAAAATAGGTTTCACGCCCCCTATAGTTTAACGCATTGACTATAGCCATTCAACATACAGTATAATTGAGAGCTACAATTTGAACTTAGGTAGACGTTTAAAAATAATTACTTATAATTTAGTGAATTTAAACATTCTCCACATAACCCCATTATCAACATGTCATTTATCTGTGCCCTTAGAAGCAGAACTAGTACAGAAATTGAAACGGAAGTATTAAACACGTAAATGCTAAATATAAGTATAGAGAACTCCTTCAAGTATAAAAGTTATGATTTCTCTTTTTTTTGATTAACAGACGTCACAGCAGCTGGTTATTAGATTGTTAAGAGCCGCCGCTGCTGAACATGATGCAGATCTGACACGCATCGTATTCTACCTTTCCTGACCCACTTCAGGTATTAAAGTCTCTAGTAATGAACTGGCGAGTTAAATCAAGTGTGTTAGATGAGGGAGATGCGGTGCTCCAGGATTGTTTTATAAACCATTTCAGAGACATGTTCTTAAATGTGACTCACATAAAATATATTATATGCATGCACAGTTTTAAGGCAGCTTCAATCGTCTTTTTGGTAACTTCATGACTTAACTACCCGAATTGAGTATGCGACGTAGTTTAGTTTCGCGGCATTGATATGGATCATGCATACAAGGGGTCCAGATTTACGCCTGGGTCCTTTGTGCCATAGTGCAAACATGCCGACACGCAATGCTGCTGCGCACCTAGGTAACGTTTTCTGCGCTCGTTTGACTCGGTGCTGACGCGAAGTGCGTTGGAGTGCACGTCTGAAACGTCTCCGGTTTGATGTGGTCATAAAGACTGAATAAATGCACTTCTTGTGACAGACCAGAAGAAGAAAGAGTGACAAGCAACGAGCAGCTTGTGAGGAGGGAGGTTACCAAAACGGTTATGATCCACCCCCTGCACTTAATTGTGTGTATCATTGTAGGTAATTTTTGACAGCACTAAATTATAGATAATTAGTATATATTATATTATAATATATCCTAGCACGACCGATTCAGCAAAACTTGAGCGGGTAGTGTAGTGTTATGATCGACCCAGGACAAAGCTTTTTTTTTTTAAATATCCTTTTAAAGGTACCATTCGGGTTATATTCGTAACGTGCCAACAATGTTACAATGAGAAATGTCGTTTGAACCATGGCTGGACATATAATGATTCACATTTCTTTGTGCATCGTTTTGTCCATAAAGATCAGCAAAAGAGATGATAGCTGCTCACCCTGCTCACAATCAAAGGTCCTCTAGGTGGAGCGCGAAGTGACGGGGTCTGGAGTACAAGTTGTGGCGTGTTGGTTTTTATGTGTCAGGGGTCCAGGGCTGCGAAGACCCCCCAGGCTGAAAAACGCTCCCTGGTCGCTGGCAGCGCAGGGGCGCACCACTCTGCGGCTCGGGATGGCGACGGGTACCGCGTCCACGCTCTTGATCTCAGGTCGACGGGCTCAAATGCGGTCACTGCGCTAGATGCACCTGCGCCCACGTGTGGAGGGAAAATAAGAAGAGGTTGAGGTTGATATGATAGTCTGAAGATGAACGGGGAAGTCTACGTGTGTGGTGTGTGTGTGTATATCTCTGGATAGGAGCTCAGTCGTGTGATAACGTCTGTCCCATGCTGGTGCCCGTCCACGGAGTGTGCGCGGGATTACAAAGTAAAGGACAGCTCACGAACAACGCCTTTGGTCTCCCACAGACAAGCTGACAGGCCTATTCCATTATTGGGTCTTTGACTAGACACAAACGACGCAACGACACCACACACGAAAATATGTCTCTAACCGCACACCGTCCAGCTATCCACAGGCTTGAACTACAAACTCATTACATTTATTCATTTAGCAGATGATTACAAATGAGATAAGTTGTTGAACAGGGCATGAGTTCTGAGCTACAACACAACATGATTCATGCTATGGGGAGACATAACACATACTACCACGGCAAAGTACAGTGATGGATCTGTAGAAACACCACATTTAGTAAGAGCATCATGTTGATCGACTAATCGTTTTATCATTACATTAATGAAATTTGTGCAGATATTTTTTTCACCAGGAACCAAATGTAAAGACAAAACCGAACCAAAATTAGTGACAGGTGATATAATTAAAAAAGAATAATGTGGATTATATATATGATATGGTATCCCTTTACAATGAAGGTTCATGTTGAGTTAATGGATAAAGGAACATGATAATCAACCATGAACACTACAATTTGTGACTGTATTACTAATCTGCACTACGTCGTATACCCTAAAGATGTTCAATTGTTAGATTAATGTTAGTTCAACCAGTGCATTAACTAAGTTAACAAGATGTTTAATAATGTGTATAGTAAAATGTTGAAATGACATTGAAAGAAAGAGGTAAAGTCGAACGCTGTATATAGTGCGGGTTATATATTAGTCATGCTGAACATAATGTTAGATTAAACTAATGAACCTTATTGATAGAAAAGTGTTGACTGTATATCTATATAACAGGTATAGTAGTAGTAGCTATGCTATAATAGATCTATCCACATCGACATACATACAGTTTTTTGCAGTGGCTTTTGAAGTTAAATATAAACCACAAACTCAGAAACAAACTCAAGGGAATTATTGGATGTAGCATGTACAAAATATAATCCAAGTAAAAGAGTTAAATAAAACGAATATATGTCAGCCTGGTCCCCTTCAAGCATTCCAAGTTTAAGGTAGTTCAATGTGTTACCCGTCATTGCTAAAAAATAACTAGTGTCTAATAACTAGATCTATTATCTCATTTATATCTCAAATTATCTTATTTAATTTCTCATGTTTTTAAGTCATGTATGAGCATGTGTTTTTTTTATCTTGCTTTTGTATGCAGAATATGTCTGAGGAGCTTATTATTATTGAGATTGCGTAACTGCAGAAAGATGACACAATAAGCGCATCTCATTGGTAACACAATGGATCTGTTAGTTGAGCTTCTGTGAGTGTGTAGCTACAGTAATATCCATTAGTCACAGCAGACAGCATATTTCATGTGATGAGAATGAAAATGAGGCTGTGATGGATGGAAGTTTATGTCATGCTGTTATGTATCTGGGGAGAAATCATTCAGCTGATGAAACAATCTGGAAATATAGTCACAGTGGACAAAACAATCAGGAAATTTTCAATTAAAAAAAAGGCATTTTGTAGGATCTTAACATGATGCAATGGATGCACTGTCCTTTCCACTTCATTTGATAATAATAATAATAATAATAATAACAGTTTATTTGACATGGTCATTTAAGTCAAATGAAACATGACGTCTACCCTGAATAAGGTCTAAAACTAGTGGTTCTCAACTGCTTGGACCCTAAAGAGATTTCGCCATATACCATATAATCATGCATTTAAAGGGATAATTCATCCAAAACTACAAATTCTGTGATCATTTACTCACCTTTATGTCATTCCAAACCTGTATGACTTTCTTTCTTACAGTAAGTGAAAGATAAAAGCAGATATTTTGAAGAATCTTAAACAAAAACAATTTCCACAGTATGGACAACAAAACCCCACTGAGACATTTATCAAAATATCTTCTATGTTTTACAGAAAAATGCAAGTCATACACGTTTAGATGAGGAGTAAATGGATGATTTTAATTTTTTGGTGAACCATACTATTAAGAAATGCAAAATAAATAACATAACTGGGAGGAGAACTTGTCTCTTATGTTTTTGTTGTGACGTCACAAAGGTCACATGTCCAATTCTACCTCGCCCCCCCACCGACCCGCCCCCCTTTGTTACTGTTGCTATGTCCAACAAGCCATGCCGTTCTCACGCCACACATCATGTTCTCACGCAGTGAAAAATACATTGCGCGGCCTCGCGCCCCCCTGCTTGTGTGCCGACAGACGTGATAGTAAGTCTCAGTTTTCAAATTTGCTCCTTCCCCCCCCCAACCTCCCTAATCTACCATTTGTAGCTCTGTCTGGTCATGACCGCTCACTAGCACCTCAGTTCCCGCGGCACCGAGTGCCCCCACCCCTTTAGGCTGTCACCGCGTCCCCATCCCGTCAACTCCACCCACTTCGTTCACACGGGATTATGAGGTTTTCGCGCTTCCGTTGCCCGGATTTGCTATTTCTTTTTTCTTTCTACTCCGCGCTTGAGAACAGAAAACAGTACTAATAGATTACCTGGGCATAGATCCTTGACCTTATGCTTAGACAAAAGGCCTGCACTCTGTCTGTGACCTTGACATATAACAACTAGTAATACATATTAACTCATACTAGCACGTCAGAGTAGTTATAGGTTGTTTGTGGTTGGATTGCTTCTATTGTCCTACATTTGAAAAGTCGCTTGGATAAAAGTGGTGCTGGTCAGGACAAAATTCATTATCCTGTAAATGTAAATAACTAAACAAAATTGAAATTTTAAAACAAGCTCAAAATTAAATAAGTAACACAAATAAAATAAACATATTCATATAAACAAACTAAGGCATTTGTCTGTGCTATTACCATTTAAAAATTGACGGAACCACGCATTTCATCTATGAGATCCCAACAAAGATGCTGCATGACATGCAACACATGAGCAGTTTTTAATAATAATAAAAACGCAGACGACCTGAATGAGACTCCTATTCACTCTCTGCCAGACAGGTGGCGTTAAACCCTTTCATTGGGTTTAAGCGCCATACTTATGAACTTTAATATGCATTATACAGAGACAAGATTAATAAAAAAAATACCATCTAAACTTTTCTAAAGACAGTAAGTTCCCCTCAGACATGCATTCATATAAACTCCTACCCCTAAATGAATCGCGATTTGTTTAGCATCTCAACCGATTTGAATCATTACGTATTTGAATCAATTTTCAACCAGCTCGCAGTTAATCGTTACATCCCTACCAATCATCTTTTCATATTTACTTAAAGCCTGAAATAAACATGAATGAATATCAGAAGGTATTTTGTTACAACTGCGGAAAGACGTCAATACACACCATTTAAGTCACAGGACCGAGAAAGTTAACGACTCGGTCTAATACCGAGTGGTTTGTTTGTCAGATAAAAATGGCAAATTCGGCGTTATGACTGATCAGATCACCTGTCAATCAAACTCCCTGCAAAGGGTCAATTGGAATGACAATAGTGGAGCATTTGTTCACCTAGTAAAAGCAGCCAAATTAGGTAGATGCCAACATGAAGCGGACATGTCCTCATCCTTGAAAACCATGAACAAAACTAAACAAGGACAAAATGATAAATACAAACCACACTGCATTAAAACATTATTGGTTGTGAACAAGAAACCATTAAAATTGTTTAGTCTTTTAGAAACCAAAATCATCAATACTGCCAAACACCAACAAATCTCAATGTTGATTTCAGTGACTTAAGAACATTTCTATAACTTTTGCACAATAAACAGTTGTGGTTCTCTTTTGGGTTGCCACTGTGCTGTATATCCATTGTTTATTCTGGGTGCTGAAACAAAATCAGTTGAGATCGACTGATCTATACAACAAATAATAAAGCACAAGAACATAAACCTCTCTGGAAAACAATGTAAAGTTTACAACTAGGGTGTGTATGACTGCTTGTGTATGTGAGAGCTCAGAAAGAATCAAACACTGTCACATTTCCAGGTACGCCTTCATTTTTTCCTCGTATTCTTTCCCTCTTGCACGTTCTCTTTCCTTCACTATGCATTCACTATGCGACTGATCTCCTCCCAGCTCTGGCATTACTGAAAGCCCTCTGGGACAGAACGGAGAGCCAGGGAAAACACACACACAAAAGAGAAAACAAAGGTAGGAGAGAAAGAACCTGTCTGAGGAACAATGCGGAAGAGCGAAGAGATGGAGAAATCAGGCCAGAAAATGGAAATCCAGTCAAGACAGTGTGAGAGAACCAGATAGAGGAAAAGTCTTGAGGACAGGGCAGCGTGACTCTATAAGAAGCGAGGTTACAGCAGTTCATTTAAAAGGACTTGTTCTCTTGACCTTTGCTGGACACCTCTAATTAACTTCTTTGAAGTCTTTCAGCCTTTCGACTTCAATCATTAAAGCCTCCATGGTCAAAATTGTGAGAAATTAGCTGAGGGGAACAGGGCAAATGAAGTGGATTCAACAGAGACGTGTATGGGAGAGATATTGAGCTGAGTGAAGTGCAGCTGGTATTGGGCCAAACCCATCCACAGACAGATTTGAAGACAGACGGTCGCTGCAGCCAGCATCAAGCACACATGGCAAACTAACACACACATCATATGCAAAATAACATTTACATTTAGTCATTTAGCAGACGCTTTTATCCAAAGCAACTTACAAATGAGGACAATAAAAGCAGTCAAAACAAACAAAAGAGCAACAATATATAAGTGCAAATGACAAGTCTCAGTTAGCCTAACGCAGTACAACTATCAAGTGTATTACCAGTAATATCTATATATATCTTATATAATATATTATACAACCCACACAAAGAAAAACACGTAGATGGAATAGAAAAAATAAGAAATCTATTGTTTTCTTTTTTTTTATAAAAAAAGAAGATATAAAGTAGAATTAAAATAGAATAGAAAGTGCTAGAGTTAGAGGGGCAAATAAAGGTGGAACAGATGTGTTTTTTAGTCGTTTCTTGAAGATGGTTAAGGACTCAGCTGCTCGGATTTATTTGGGCAGGTCATTCCACCAGGAGGAACATTTAATTTAAAAGTCCGTAAAAGTGATTTTGTGCCTCTTTGAGATGGCACAATAAAACGTTGTTTCACTTACATAACCAATCTTCTAGAGGGCACATCACTCTGAAGTAATGAATTTAGGTAAAGGGGTGCAGCGCCAGTTGTGGTTTTTGAACCTATTGAATGTCAGGTAGACAGAGAAGAGACGTGGTCCAAGAACTGAGCCCTGAGGCACCCCAGTAGTTGTTGTGACTTGGACACCTCACCTCTCCAAAATACCTTGAAGGACCTATCTGAGAGGTAAGATTCAAACCACTGGCGTGCGGTTCCTGATATGCCATTTTCCAATAGGGTTGACAGGAGAATCTGGTGGTTCACCGTATCAAAAGCAGCAAAATAACAGATCCAGCAAAATAAGTATAGAACATTTGGAAGCTGCTCTTGCCAGTCTTAAGGCTTCAACAACCAAGAGCAGGGCAGTCTCCTTTGAATTTCCACTTCTGAGGCCAGACTGATTGCTGTCCAGGAGGTTGTTCTGTGCAAAAAACATAGAGAGTTGGTTGAACACAACTCGATCAAGTGTTTTTGCAATGAAAGGTAGAATGGAAATCTGTCTGTAGTTCTCTAAAAGAGTTGGGTTAAGGGTGGGTTTCTTAAGTATTGGGGTTATACGTGCCTGTCTTAATGCTGAGGGAAAAACACCAGTGTGATGGGATGTGTTATTTGATGTGAGTGAGTGCAGGTACAACTGCTGGAGAAATTGCTTGAAGGAGATGAGATGGAATAGGATCAAGCGGACAAGTAGTAGGATGATTGGAAAGGATGAGTTTAGAGACTTCTGCCTCAGAGAGTGGAGAGAAGGATGAAAACGAGTGTATGTTTGCTGGTAAGATGTTCTTGACAGATTGTGGTGTGGAAAATTTTGCACTGATGGTTTTAATTTTATTAAAGAAAAACGTGGCAAAGTCTTCAGCTGTTAGAATTGATAAAGGAGGGGTAGGAGGAGGACAAAGGAGGGAGGAAATGTTTTAAAGAGCATGTGAGAGTTAGACAAATTGTTAATTTTGTTATGATAGTATGTACTTTTAGCAGTGGAGACATTAGCAGAGAATGAAGAGAGGAGTGATTGATATACATTAAGGTCAGTAGGATTTTGTGATTTGCGCCATACTCTTTCTGCAGCTCTGAGCTTAGAACGATGCTCACGGAGAACATCAGATAGCCAAGGGGCAGAAGAGGTGGTACGGGCTGGCCTGGAAGCCGGCAGACAGTGTCTAAACAAACCGCAGAGTGGAGCAGAAAGTGGATCATTAGCACTGTTAACATCAAGAGATGATAACTGTTCAGGGGAAGGAAGCTTAGATGAAACCATAGCAGATAGCCGGGGAGGTGAGAGTGAGCGTAGGTTACGTCGAAAAGTGACATGTGTAGGGGTATGTGTTGTGTCAGGAACCATGTTGAGGTTAAGAGTGAGGAGGAAGTGGTCCGAGGTGTGTAGTTGAGTAACCAGTACATGATCAGTGGAGCGGTGTTGTGTGTAAATAAGGTCCAGTTGGTTGCCTGATTTGTGAGTAGCCATAGTTGACACTCGGATGAGATCGAAAGAGGCAAGCAGAGTGTGGAAGTCTGCAGCCTGAGGTTTATCGAGGTGGATCTTGAAGTCTCCAAGCATAACTAGGGGAGTACCATCCTCAGGAAAGTTTGAGACCATCACATCTAATTCTTCCACGAAGTTACCTAGTGGTCCTGGGGGTCGATAAACAACTATAAAATGGATTTTAAGAGGGTGGGTAATAGTGGCTGAATGTGATTCACCTCCACCTCTTACAGTCAGATGGGGGGAGTGGGAAAAAGATAAATTATTGGAGAGTGCTGCAGGTGTAGCATTGTCCTCTGGTTTTATCCACGTCTCTGTCAGGGCCATGAGGTTTATTCTTGAATGACTAGTAATAGATGTAATAAAATCTGCTTTGTTTACAGCAGAGTGGCAATTCCAGAGACCAATAGAAAAAGAATGTAGTGTATTAGTAGACATAGGCAAATTGCGCAGGTTGTTAGGATTGCGCTGCTTATAGTGTGTGATGCGTGGTTTGCGATTGGTAGTAATAGTAGGGATCTGGAAACTTTATAAGAATTGGTTATAAAAACAGAAGGAGAACAAGTAGATGGAAAGAGAATGATTCAGAAGCGATAATTATGTCCCTTGCCGGTGTCCCTGCTTGGTGGAGTCGAACGGTAGAGTCGATGGTCTTTACACTCTTCGGTCTTCACATGAGGGTTGCCGCGATTGCTGCCGCGGTATACTAAGCTTTTTATATTCGTCGAACAAAACTCAAATTGAATTCAGCTGGACACACTTTCCGGTTTATCACAAAAAATGGCCAAGCAAAGCGCACGACACTGACAAGGTACGCGATACAGTACGAGACCAAATGCGATTTAAATAACGCATGCTGACTGTCAGTAAATCTGAATTCAAAAACAAAGAAACAAGGAGAGCTTGGATATGTTACAGCAGGGGTTTTCAGCTGTTTTCATGTCAAGCCCCCCTAGGTGGATAGAGACCCCATGTTGCAGTATAGAACTTTTGATTTTTATACACAATTAATTTTCCAACCCAATCTCACAGCAATTCGTACATATTTGACAAGGTGGCTCATTTGTACGAATTCACACAATTTGTGAAAAATCATACATATTTTATGAGGTGGCATATTTGTAGGAATTCGTACAAAGGACCACACCTAATCCCGCCCCTACACTTAACCATCACAATTCAAAATTGTCCAAAATTGGTCTAAATATTTGTACAAATTAGCCACTTCGTAAAATACGTACGAAAAGGCTGTGAAATAGTGTTGGAATTTCCCCCCCTTTTGTTTGAGTGAATCGACAATTTCAACTTCTGGTTCAATCAAGGGTGAAAGTTTTTAATTTTAAATTCCAACATTTGCTCCACAAGGCTGAATTTACTTGATCAAAAATACAGCATACAGCAATATTGTGAAATATTATTGCATTTAAAATAACTTTTCTATAATTATTAAATTCTTATATACATTATTAATTTTTTTTTCTGTGATGGCAAAGCTGAATTTTCTGAATTTATTACTTCACTCTTCAGGGTCACATGATCCATGATCATTCTAATCTGCTGATTTGGTGCTCAAGAAACATTTCTTATTATTATCAATGTTGAAAACATTGCTGCTTAACATTTTTTGTGGAAACCATGATACTTTTCCCCCAGGATCCTTACTGCAGAGGAAGTTGAAATCCAGCGATTAAACATGATTCTTGTAACTAATAAATTCTTTGACGTCGACTTTGTTTCATTAATTCCGTTGAAAGTATTATAAACACCTGTTAGTGTAAGTCTTTCTCCAACAATGCAGACCTGTTGGGAAACATTATTTTTGTCAGGACCACTATCGTCGAGGATTATTGACAATTAGCATACAGTTTGGATTGGCGGTATGGTTCTGTTCTGGGCAAGAACTCCCTGCGCATCCATGCAGCCTAGCATGGATGAGAGCAGGGAGAGCAGCAATAACCCCCCAGTGTAAACAGAACAGAACCAACATAAACGTATTGCAGATATTGTTAAAGTTCAATAATTTTATGTACACATTTTAAAATTAGTCTGATTCAAAGGAGAATCAGAAGGCTGAATCCCTACTGACAGAGGAGGAGTTGGGGATGGAGGAGGGTAATTAGCTATTGAGCAATGCGAAAACTGCTGATAATACTGAGGGACCTTATATATGAATGCTTAGATAGGTGTCATATTCCCATAAATAGATGGGGATCAGCTGAGAGTCAGCTGATGAGAGCTTGACTAACGTGACCTGCCAGAACTAACGCTATGCTTGATATTTGCAATTCCACTTTGTAGCAGCGCAGAAAATTCTAATGATAAAAATAAATAAAAAAATTCACTCATGAAAACAACACCAGTGGAAAACACCTTTAAGCAGCCTTAAACTTTCTCTGAGAATGTTTTTTATTTCACATTCGAATGGGGTCACGTCGCTCTCCTGCCCACACCAGAGGTAACAATATTAGTGAGCACAGTAGGCATCTTATTTTGGGGAGACAGCGTGGTGCATCTGGGTGACGTGTGATCGAGTGTCTGCGCTCATGATAGACCTTGCGGGGCGCATCCCAAAGTAAATCAAAACTAGATTAGCATTCTGTGATACTGGCTCATTCCTCATTCATGGCCTTAATGTGATTTTACTGCCGCTCTATTTGTGGTCCAGCAGCCTGACAAATAACAGAATTAAGTTTCTTAACTTTACTTCTGTCACCAGGCAAAAGATCTTCAATGCAAAACTTTTTTAAGTGTCAAACTGCATCTAAAGCATGACAAGCAACACAAAGGCGAGTAGCCCTTTGAGCACAAGTGAGGGACAGAGAGTGAAAAACAGAGATAGAAAGAAAGAATGATGATGATGAAGATGGCAAGGAGGGATATAAGCAAAAGCAAGGGTTGCATACAGAGAGACTCTGAATGAATTATTCCCTGTGATGTCAAATCAATGAGTATAAATCTAGCCATCAAGACAAAACTGTCACAGCGGAGGAGAAGAATCATGAGTCCACAGGGAAAATCTGTATTACTCCCCATTCCACTTACTTCACACATCACATCTCAATTTCTAATAATTTTTTATAAATTGTTAAGGTTTTTAGGGGTTGAATTTATCAAACTCCAATCAAATTGAACTGTACAGAAAGAAGAAACAAAATAAGAGTTTAGAGTTAGCTGGAAAAACTTAAATAGTTTAAATGAACAAACTCTTCACTTTAGTTTTTACTATTTGGTTATAAAAAGTCCCCAAAACCATTAAAGGAAGATGAAGTTATTTACCTTATTTTTATTTTTATTTTTTTATCACAGAGGCATATTATTGGTGGAGATGCACATGAACATATTCTCCTTAATCTACGTTCAAGCAGTCTTAAACAGCATATCAGAACATCTCTACTGAATTTACCACATTTCCATTCACATTCAGTATGAGCTGT
Organism: Sinocyclocheilus anophthalmus; assembly: GCA_018155175.1. Taxonomy (NCBI): domain Eukaryota; kingdom Metazoa; phylum Chordata; class Actinopteri; order Cypriniformes; family Cyprinidae; genus Sinocyclocheilus; species Sinocyclocheilus anophthalmus. The sequence goes on from JADLZN010000732.1 coordinate 1,012,204, forward strand.
AAAATGAAACCAAACAAGACTAGATAATAAGTTGAAACACAGAAGTTGTACTTGCTGTGAGGGACTGTAAGTCCAGGTGTGTACTGTAACAGTAATGAGGGCACATCTGCTTCACCAGGCTGATCAATCATACGCTGTCATGGGAAGGTGATGTTGCCCATCACGCTTGCCATGTCCAGCCTACACCTTATACAAAAAAATCTTCTGGCCTCATTAGTGTGTGTGTAGGGAGGCAGAGTTTTAATGACTTCTCAAAGAGTGAGAGGGCAGCTGATCTTTGTGTCTGACCTGAACAGAATGTCTCACAGTGCAGAGAGGTTAGAAAGAGGACAAATCTGGCAAAACAAGACCCCATACTGGCAACCCCACAAGCTCATCAAACCCATGGGCACAAACACACTCTGATCAACTATCAAACTCACACATACACAGTTTAACCATTCCAAATGCTCATCAAACTCAGGCATTTACATGTACACATTTGGCAGAGGCTTTAACGCAAAGCAATTTAAATTGCTTTGTATCAGTTCATGCATTAACACATTCACCTAGCTATTTAAATATGAAATGTTCTTAATTATTATGAATTATTAGGTTATTAACCTAAAATCTTAAAATCTTTGGCTTGTCTAGAATTAAAAAAGTAATATGATTTTGTTTCTGAATCTATTAATTATATAAATAACAATAAACAATTAAACTGCAATTTATGCATACAATTGATTGAAGATACTTCTATATAAAATTCATTTTGATATTTTTGGGGGAGCTAAATCAGATCAGAGTCATATGGCGTGACTAACATGCTGAAAACAAATCATGAAACCGAGTACATACTGCACGATTTTCAAAGTCATCGGATCACGGGACAAAAACATTAAAACCCATTATAAACAAGGCATTTGTTGCATCCAGTGGGGACGTAATTACTGATTATAATGACTTATACTGGTCTTTTACGTGTTGCGTATCGCATCGCACCGCGTAAACATAAAACCAATGTTGAATCGGTGAAACGACAAACAACAAGCGCTACTCAACACTGCCCAAAACTCGCGTTTGAATAACAAAATTGTCACATCATAATCCGGCAACACAATTCTTTCCAAAAAGATGAAACGGACTTACAGTCTGAGTCCGAAAGCCGGCATTGGAGTCTACTTACTGCCAAATCATCGCACATACTGGGACAACAGTCCTCCATAAAATGTGATGCACTGAATATTTGGGTTGAACTGTACTGGAACAGTGTTGTAAATACAACAAAACCACTGATTTTCATTTTTGGAAGGCCAAACAAAGTAGTTTTGCTTTCACAACGAAACACACAGCGTCTTCACGACATGGCGGCGGCGGCAACAACAACACTACAGCATGAATAAAAGTTACGCCTTCTTTCTTTGAGTGAACATTTGGGCGGCGTTATGCAAATCTTCCCACAACGTGACGTAGATATGTGGGGGCGTGTTAGAACGAGCCGTTTTAGGTAGGCGTGGTTGACTCTTAACTTTTATAAAGAATATCTCTTTGGATTTGAGACTTTAGTCTTTGCAACTTTACAGATCTTCTTTATGAACCAAGAGCTTGTAACACTCCAAAGAGAAGGAAAAATTGAAATCGCATCATATGACCCCTTTAATGCTCCTTTGTGATTTCCAACACTGAGGTAAGAACTGAACAGCTCTGCTGTAAACCGTCAGATCCCTGCAGCATATTGCAGTGCAGATTTCACTTCCCCTCACTGAGAAATGACTCCACTCCACGGCTCTTATCAGCCCTGGCACGGCATAAACAATTAACAGGTGTTGTTACCACATCTGCTGCTCCTGGAGAATATTGTGAGACAGCCTGACATGGAAAATAAGTTACATTATAATTACTGGCTAGTCTAGTACTCCATCTGCTAAGCACCTCTAGAGAGAAGACTCACATTTTCATTCCTTTAAAACAATAAATGTTGATGATATGCATAGACATACTCTACTGTTCCAAAGTTTGGGGACAGTAAGATTTTTTATTTATAAACTAATTTATAGTATTATTCATCAAACACACATTAAATTGATTAAAAGTGACATTAAAAACATTTATAATATTACAAAAGAGTTATTCAATTCAAATAAATGCAGTTCTTTCTTTTTTCTTTTTTGCATGGTTTCCACAAAATATATTAAGCAGCATGACTGTTTTCAACATTGATAATGATAAGAAATGTTTTTTTTTAGTAGCAAATTAGCATATCAGAAAGATTTCTGAAGGATCATGTGACACTGAAAAGTAATGACTGCTGAAAATTCAGCTTTGCATCACAGGAATAAATTACGTTTTAAAATACAATAGAAATAAAATAGAAAACGTCATTTTGAATTGTAAAAATATTCCCAACGGTTCTGTTTTCACAGTATTTTAAATAAGTGCAGCCTTGATGAGCAAAAGAGACTTAAAAAAAAAACATTTAAAGTCTTATCACCCCAAACTTTTGAACAGTAGTTTATACACCTATACAAAATATGCATGATTATTGTAGGAAGAAAGTGTTTCTAAAATGCTGTAACAGAAATCAACCATTCATGTCTAAATGTATCCAATTATTCAGATTATTTGCTCTAATTTACAAATGTTGTCATAATCGACACTCTTAAAAATAAAGGTGCTTCCCGATGCCAAAGAAGAAACTTTTTTTGTCTAAATGGTTCCATAAAGAACCTTTAACATCTGAAGAACCTTTCTGTTTCACATAAGGTTCTTTGTGGCAAAATAAGTTTCTTCAGATTATAAAAAGGTAAGAAAGAGATGGTTCTTTGTGGAGCCAAAAATGGTTCTTCTATGTGTAGCCGGGTAAGGCATAGCCCAGGTATGATTGGCATGCCGGCCTGTGAACCTATCAGTGTCCCTACTCCTTTGTGATTGGTTAACATGGTTTAAATCCTATGAACCTATCAAGTGTTGGCATTGATGATATAAAATGGGAAGGGTTTGATTACTTGGGATGCATCATCCTTGGTACTAGACCTTTGTGAAAGTATGTAATTATGAACAAGGGATGGAGCTTGGTGCATCTTCCTGTTTAGCAGTTAAGCCTTTTTCAGGTTAGTCTCCCAGTTATAAATAGGATTGCTTTGTTTATATAAGGAGAGGCTTTTTTTGTTGTCATCTTTTGGTCATCAGCATGCTAGTGGCCGTGGTGTTGCGTGGTGAGCTACCATGCATTTTGCTACATGGTAAATCTCTCTCGGTATGTATGATGGGAGCTTGTCATGTGTTTTAATGAGTGTAATATTGTAGATAATCTCTGTTTTATGTTCAGCAGGTCTAACTGCACATCCAGGGGTTTCCAGTAACTTGGTTGGAGACGAATGTACATCAGTGATGTGACTGCACTGCTGCTTTGTTTGTAGTGTTTGTTGGTTGATTGTTTTAACTTTGTCTGTGTTGGTCTTATTTTGGTTAACTTGGTTTGTATGGGTGCTCTTTTATTCATTCATGAGCAGCCATTCATTAACTTGTGTGAGTTAGCAGGGAGACAAGCAAGATATTTGGCCTTGGTCGGCCATTTTGTTCCTCCTGTTGGTGCAGACGCCTGCGCCTTTTTTTTTTTTTTTTCTTTGTACAAGTAGTTGTTGAATCTGTGTTTGTGCACTCCTTTTTGGAGTAGATTGTTCTGTTGTGGTATGAAAGTGAGTTTTGTATTTTTGAATGTGTCTTGACGTTTGTACCAGTTAACCATGTTGTCATTTAGGAGTAGAAACTTTTTAAAGCGGGAGTTGCGGTCTTTTAGCGTGGCCACATGGAGTGCGGTGCTTAACCAATTGTATTGCTTTCACAATGGTGTGGTGTGGGGATGGTGTGAGGTGAAAATTCAAAAGGCCCCCGCTGGTCATTTCTGTAACTGGTAGATTTGTGTATCTGATTGATTAAGATTGTGTACAAAACCAGTGTGTCAAATTAATGTTTCATTTGTGTATAAATGGCTTAATTTTTACACTGTCTAGGTCTCCATGCTCACCCTGCCTTTGGCAACGAACCTGTGTGCCCTTGTATAGGGTTATGTCCTGGTATATTCCGGGTGGCGTAGTCTATTTGTATCCGTTGTTGGTAACTTCCCCTACCTGACCACTTATTGCCACATATGGCATCGCTGTGAAGAACCTTTATTTTTAAGAGTGTAACCACCATCATGTCACTAGAAAACTATATAATTTTTTTTTTCCTGTTGATGAATGCTGAAGTTCAAGTTAAACGGCTGTCAAGATTAGATTAGAAATGAGAAAAACTGTTAGGTTGGGATTTGAATTGTGGATCCCCTTTCACACTAAACAAGTTTTACATTAACTCCCTGCGGTCGCACCTTTTTATTATTTGGTCATCTCCAGAGGCGGACAGTAACTAAGTACATTTACTTGAGTATCTGTACTTTCTTTATTTTTTTCTGGGAACTTAGGACTTTAACTTCACTACATTTGAAAGACAAATATTGTACTTTTCACTCCACTACATTTCTATCAAGGTCCTCGAAGTAGAAAGTCATTACTATGTAGCAGCTTTGAAAGTCAGTAGGTGATATTTTTATTTTTTTTTAAATGTGACTTTCCAGACAGTTTCAGTAATCACTCCTGGGGCTACAGGAAGAGATTTCCCAGCATTTTTTGAACACTGACCAGTTGCAAATGAGATTTATTTACAATTCAATAATAAGTTAAAATTGTGGTATATATTAGACACAATATATTGTCTGATTTAGCTCAATTGTGTACGTGAAAATATTACCTAAAGCCACAGAACAACTGTTGTGCATCTGCTAACAAAACACAGTAGGTGTTTGACTTAAAGCAGCACTGCACAGACTGTTCTGTGTGTGACATCCAAGTACCACAAGAGCGATTAGACAGCATTTAAAATGTTTGTTTTGATGTCAAATAAGTCTTGCTGTTTTGCTTTTTTGTTAAAGCAGTGTTGCTGTTGTAACATTATACAGCTACAGTTGTGTTGCTGGTTTTTAAAGCAGGTTTGATTTTTTTTTTTCCTTATCGGTCTGTATTTACAGCAATTTCATTGTCCACTTTGTTCAAATGTGGATGAATGGCTAGATGGAGATGTCAGAGCTATGCAAGATCACTACCATCCTGATTTTGTGGGTAGGGGTGTACTTCTTATTTTTTTCCCCATAGTTTTTTAACATTCTAAAAGCTCTTTATTCCAAATATACCACAAGTTAGTCAGTGTATTCAGCAGGTGTAATGTATTCTAAGTTGCTTCAGAAGTATTGCAAGTATTACGTACAACAATAAAACAGTGCATTGACAAAAGGAAATTACTTTTGATACTCAAGTACTTTTGAAAGCAATTACTTCTGTACTTTTACATAAGTAAAAATCTGTCTTTACAACTTTTACTTGTAATGGAGTAATATTTGACCAGAAGTATCTGTACTTTCACTCAAGTAATAAAGTTGAGTACTTTGTCCGCCTCTGGTCATCCTCTATTATTCTAGGGAACCAATAGTGTTCTCTGACAACAACAGATATTATAGTTATAGCCCCATTTTATGAGGCTTACCTATAACATACGATCTTTTTTACCCGTGGCAGGAAGGAGAAGGCTCCATAGCGTGGGGTGGGCATGGAGGTGAGGGGCAACCACTGGTCCTTTGTTGGCTCATACAGCCTCACTGAGGCCTGAGTGGTCGTGTCAGCTCCCATCCCGCCCAGCGCATACACCTTGCCATCTGAGAGGGTCAGACAAAAAAAAAAAAAAAAGAGATTCTGAAATTAGTTTAAATTCCGTTTCCAAGTCTCCTCACAGCCTTATTACAGTTTTTCTCAATTGCTTAAACACTTGTCCACTCAGACATCCCATTTTCAAAACAGTTAACACAGGCTGAAACTGAAGCTCAATGGCCAAAATTACTCATTTTGTTTGCAAAATGCTCCAACACTCACAAAAACATTAAAAACATGCAACATAAGCAAATACTTCCATCAAACACCACAGCTTGTGATCACATTAATTTATTCTTTCAATCAATCATTACACAATGGACAACAAATTACAAAACACAGCTATCAATATGAAATTACACTGTTCAAACTCAGAAGTGTTGAATATAGTTTAAAAAAACAAAAACAAAAGGAAACTTATGGATGGTAATATCTAAAAAACAAAATTAAGAGTTGAAATACTCAGAACTTCAAATTGGATGTTTTCCCTTGGAAATACCTCCTTGCATGGAAAATCCATCAACAGCCCTCTCTCTTTAGGTGAAACCAGTCTTTCATTTAGTGCATCAAGAAATGTGATGATGAGGCATTCTGTATTGAACTGATAGTTTGTATGTGGCAAAGGACATCATTGGAGATGGCAGCACACATGGTGATATTGGCACCCCTCTGATCTGGCACTGCAACAGTGACCCTCTGCCCAATAAATGTTCCTCCCGCGTCTCCTCACTTTACAGAGGTTGAAGCTTTGGCCTCTTTGATCCATACTTGCAAATAGCAGGACAGAGGTGGAATCTTTTATAAAGGGATGAGGACTGATTGCTGATTTCACACAGGTGCACTAGAAATTCATAATTATGCAAGTACTTTCTATCAGCTGTGAATAAATGTTTTTCTTTTGTTCAACACAGTGAATCCAATAGAGTTTGGGGTCTTTCAATGAGATCAGTAGTGACTGTTTTGACAAAGGGTGTGAAAAATGTGTGAAACAAATGAAAAAGTGTTAAGGCATTTGCAAGATAAGCTAAGAATGTGATGATGAAGATCAAGCGGATCCCAGTTTCATTAAGCGTGTCTTAGCAAATGAGAAAAACGGTAAACAAATTAATAACAAACAAATCAGGAAATGGCAGAGCAGTGGGAGTGAGTCACTAGTCTGAATTAGGAATGTTCTCTCCGTGCCAGAGTGGAGAATCTCTAGAGACATGCACCTTTTTTTCTGGGCTCCAGCTATTTTAAGGTTTACTTAAATTCCACCTCTAAACATCACACTCCACATTTGTTCTCTTCCCCTACGGGGACTGAACATTAAATATGAATGTGTTCCCATAACTGACCCAAACTTTTGAACTTTCCCACAAACTTCTCTATTATAGCTCTACCTGAAATATATGCACTACTATACTTTTTTCTCAATTGCTAAAACACATTTAATCCCTGTGAAAAACCAGCTTATTCTAGCATGAATGCACACGCTCGTTCAGGCTGGTTAGTGCGACTTTGCTGCTGGTAAAGTTGGTGGATATGTTTAATCATGCTATTTACTTTGCTAGCTGAGCAAAGGTCGAGCAAAGAACTCCTGCTGGTTAAGCTAGAAGCCAGATGTAGACAACAGCATCCAAAACACAACATATGCTGAGCTATAACAAATATAGCATGAAATCAACTTAAATTTTACAAACCTCAAACTTTACACAAAAACCAAACCTCATCATATACCTATAAAGAGCCAAACTGACATTTTAGAAGAAGGCATGTTGGCACTCAAAAGTGAAAGGCACAGACTTTATTTAATACTCTTCCTCTAATGTGAACGCTTTCTGTATTGTTTGCATCTAAAGCCCAGAACTCTGTAGCTATTTTTGCAAACCCCATTCTGGCTGCTGTGTGAAGTAGTTTGCATACTAATGTTCACATAATGAGAATTGTGTGTCAACTGAGGTTGTGATGACATTGTGATGGTTTCTGAATGCTAGTGCTTTTAACATGAGCCCAAAATGGTTGTAAAATTATTTATTTGTATTTAGAGTTTTGAGAAAAAAATGCAACTTTTGTTTATATGTTTGAGGAATTAGTCTTTGTTTGTAAAAGTGAAACTGATGGTTCATAAGATCATGAGTTTTGAAAGTGCTTTGTCCCAACAGTTCCAAAATAGTAAAATAATAATAATTCATATAAAAAATAATATTTATTAAAATAGAAACAGAATCCCAGAAATTTCATTATTATTTAATATACATAATTTTGTCAAATAATAATCATGGATTTTAGTGTGAAAACAACTGAGAAAAACTGTAACTAATCCAATTTATAGAATTTATGTGTCTATAATTAAACAGAGGACCAGACAGATTATATTACATTCCACTCTGATATAACTATGCATTTAAAACACAGTTTTTAGGCTCAGTTTAGACTTAACTCTAATCCAAAAATGACCTTCATGAAGTTTTCAAGGGAAAGTGCAGCACAGTGGTGAAATTAGGATATGAATGTGGAGAGAAATGCAGCATCAGCAAAGAGAACAGCCCTGCTGCAGCACAGCCAACTGCTAATGGAAAGAGAGAGAGACAGAGAGAGAGAGAGAGTTGTATGTACAGTTGTGGAAGAGAAAAGCATCCTGATATTGATGCTAGTCATAATTTTACTGAACTGTCAATGGGACAAACAGCATGTGAGAAAGAGCATGGGAGTACTAACTGATGTGCACATACGGTTTATTACGCCACTGAAACACCCGAATCAAGACATCAGGATCATCCCTGGAGGAAACAGCATTAATGATCACCATATGGAGCGTTTAAGACTGTGAGAGAGGATGTATGTTAGTTAAAGACAGTTTCGGTATTATGTCTGTATAATACTCTCCTGGCTTGACTGCAGCAGCTGCTGACTCAGATATCTGCAGTACTCTGGGACAGCAACCTGTGACTATAGTTAACTGCAGAACAAACGGGACATATAGAGAGAGATACCGGGGAGTAAACTAGGTGGCAGCAGAGAGTACTGGTCATGCCCTCCAAAATAAATTAATAAAACAAATAAATAAAAAACTGTAACTACAATATATTATATATATTATTTGCAAAAACAGTTTGTGTAGTCATAATATAGCACTGATTTCTGAATGGATATTAATAAAGTGGTGTCCACATGATGTAGTTACACCATTTACCAGCAGGGGGTAACTAGACCATGCTAACTAGCCATACCTTCACCTTTTGAAGAAGATATTTAAGTGTTGGAAAATCATAACTATGATCTGACGTGCACTCAAGTCTTTTCTGACACAATCCTTAATTATTTCTCTTTTTTTCTCTACCTGATAATGACAAAGCCATTTTAGTGCTACTGTATAAAAAATGAAGAGCAATGAATGTGCATTAGGTGTGTAATTGGTTGTCACAGAAAATGAAGGGGAAAGCAGCTTGGTCATACAGCCTCGTCTCCTCATAAACAGGCTAAATGAATAGAATTTTCTAACGAGTGTCATCACTATTCTTCATCAACACTACAGAAAATGCATACAAATTAATTTGACCATCACAGTTATTACTCAGGATTAATACTAATTTGCTTCCACCGCAATTCTTTAATCAATAATGTTACTGTTAACTAAAATTATTAAAAGTATTTTTTTGGCAATTGAATTGAAGCTGAATTAAATTATAACATGAAAAACGTATAAATGAGAAAAATAAGAAATCTTGCTTTGGCAACTAACTGAAATGAGATTAAGTTGAGGTACTAAAAGTACTATAAATAATAAATAAAAAAAAGTAAATGAAAGCTATATAGAATTATTAAAAACAATGACACAGAAAGACACTATTAAAAATGGCAAAAGAACATCAAATTACTAAAGCTTATACTAAGGTGACAGAAAATAAAAATAAAAAAATATATAAAAATAAAAGCTCTCATTATGGTGTCCGGGTGTGCTCATATGTAGGCCTATATGATTATTTTGACATGATTTGAATGCAGCTTATTTATGTTTTTGCGCTCCTACAGAGTATTATGGTAAATGCAGTTTCCCATGTACACTCAGACCTCATAAACTTCCTAAAATATTTTCCTTATTAGAAAGAAATTTGTTTAGCAATTAGATACTGTAAAATACATAGTTTTCAATGTTTTGCTCAGATATTGTTGCAGTGATGATCAGGGGTGGAAAGCAATGTTCTTTCCAGCACTCTGAAGCACACTCTACTTTTCTATTTCTTTCCCATGGCTTGCTATATGTGAAAATTATTTTTAGTGAAGATTTTCTTTGTCCTTTTTGGAGCTTGACAGCCACAAGTCACTATAAATTGTCTTTACATGGCAAGAGCTGCAAAACAATTCCTGAAAAATGTGTTCCACCAAAAATATAACAGCATACGGGTCTGGAACAACATGAGGGAGAAGACAATGACAGAATTATTTTTGGGGAGAATGGTCAATTTAAAATTCTCAGTGAGTGTGAAAGGAGAAAGTATTTTAGTGTCTATTACATCACCTTTAATGCTCCAGAAAGTGAGGAGACAGTGAGAGAGCAACTGTAAAAGCAAGAGGTCTTTCAAGGCTTGTGTGTAAATGACAGCAAAAAAACAACACTCAAAGATCATGACCACCATCTTCACTTTCATCCTCTTCACTGAATTCACTCTGATGACCACAAATGATTTCTCCAGTTTGATTTGATACAGCCTGACGTGTTCAAGACTGTGTAAAGCATGAAAGAGACTGAGAAAAAGAGCAGGTCAGAAATATCTGAATAGTGCAGGAGAATCTAATGGCTTTAGAAACTAACATACTCAAGTTTTTCTTCAAAGGGACGTTTCAAAGCTATTTTCTATAAAGATTTGCCATAAATTAAGCAATTCCGCGGACATTAAAAACACTTTGTTCTATCCACCCACAATATCATGATAAAACAACAAAAGCTCTTCCATGTAAAGAGGTTTTGTCATAAACATCCACTGCAGTGATAAGCAACGGCCAACAGAACATTTTATTGAAGGCTTGTCTCGTATTTCATGCTAGCTCCGCCTACTGTGAAATCTCATTGGTCCAAAATCTCACTTTCATTACTGTCATTAGACATCAAATATCTTCCATTTGCCTTTACATCAGACAGCTCACAGTTTCAGTTTAGTGTGAAAAGATCAATTGCTTGTCGCTAGAAACATCTCATCATGTCTGGTTAGGACACGGTGTCAGTTGTCAGACAACAGATGGAATCCAAATGTCTGTGTTCACCCATTAATGAATGTCAACCACTAGTTAGACAACCTGTCTCAGAGAACAAGACATCACATTGACATACATGTATTACACTGAACACATTCCCTGCTAGTCAGAAAAAAACTGCAACTTTTTGTATTTTAACTACTTTTCAACTTTCTGTCAAAGCTATTCCCTGGCCATATATTTCATCCAAATCTTTGGAAATGGTTCTGTCCTTTTTAATAGCTCCTCTTTTCCCCGAGGACTGAGGACAGCAACAGCGCTTATTCTTTTCATGCATCTGACATCTTTATAATATCTTGCTCACGCTGAAAAAAAAAATCAGAATGCTATAGCTGCATACTGTTTTTAAAGCAACACATCTTGTACAGAAACTATTTGATATGTATTATAATGCAGATAACTGAATAATACATTATTAAACTACTGCAATTGTTGTGTATAGTTATAGAGCTTGAATACAATTTATGGTGCAATTGATTTATCATACAGTGTGACAGGCAAAATACTGCCTTAGCATAAGATTTAATGTCACGCTGTGTTTCACGCTGTTAGGTCAATCCGAGGCCAAACTGAACTCAGCTTCGCTGTAACTGTCACTCTTTCTGCATGGAAAAATATTGAATCATTAAACAATACACTCTTAAAATAAAGGGTGTTTTTGCAGTGAGGCCATTGAAGAACCATTTTGTGATCAAGTAAGTACTTTTCAGTAAGAAAGTTCTTATAAGAACCATCTTTTCTTAGTGTAAAAAACATTTGAATAATCTAAAGAACCTTTTTTTCATAACAAAGAACCCTTTTGTGGAAAGGTCTACTCTTAAAAATAATGAACCTTTAACATCCATGGACTTTTCCATTCCGCAAAAGGTTCCTGATAATGGAAAAGGGTTTTTTAGATCATTAAAATGTTCTTCACACTAAGAATAAAATGGTTATTTTTAGAACTGATGACTGGAAGGTTCATTGAAGATCCAAAATGGTTCTTATACGGCATCACCACAAAAACCCTTTTGGAACCTTTATTTTTTAGAGTGTTCTTTATAGGTTCTTCAAAGGTTCTATGGATGTCAAAGCTTCTCCATGGGTTGGTGCCGATAGCCAAGTGAGTAGTGTGACAGCATATCATGCAGTTGCGTTGCGGGTGTCCAGAGTTCGAATTCCGGCCAATAAAGAACCTTTATTAAGTGTGTAACCAATGCATTTATAAATAGACTTCATGTTCTAGTGTTGTTAAATTTCATTCTACAAGTAATAAATGTTTTTATAGTGTAATGAGAGGAAAACACATTTCATTCAAACAATAAGCATTCTGAAATCGCCTGCGTCAGCAGCACCACATGCATGAGAACTCATGGAAGAGAAGAAATCGTTGAATAAAGTCAGTATTTTTGTTTTCTTTGCCCACAAAAAAGTATTCTCATAGCTTCATAAAATTAAGGTTGAAGCACTGATGTCACATGGACTAATTTAATGATGTCCTTCCTACCTTTCTGGGCCTTGAATGCGTCAGTTGCATTTCTGTCGATTTTACGAGGGTCAAAAAAGCTTATGGGATTCATCAAAAATATCTTAATTTGTAATCCGAAGATGAACAAAGGTCTTACAGGTTTTGAATGACATGAGGGTCAACTATCTCTTTAATGCTAGAAATGTTTTAACATGGACAAAGAAGTCACACTGAACCCTAAAAAAAGCACATCTTGTCGACCATCACATAGACTAAGTCAAATATTCAGTGGTACGGACAGTACAGCACATGCTGGCTGTTCCACACATAAATGCTAGAGGATTATGGGAATGGTAGTCAGGAGAGCACGTCTTGCAATCAAGGGTATATAGTGAAGGTATATATTGTTATCTACAAGCTGTTTTCTCCAATCAATCTAAACTCAACCCACCCACCTCGAATCCATCTATTTCTCCCCTCTGCAACCTCGCTGAGTCATACCCCCGCAGACGGCCTGCCCCCACTCCAGCAGTCAATTCTAATTAGAGCCTCTGTTGAATCTCCAGTCGTCGCCCTGGGAAGAAACCCCATCGCAACCAAACACGTACTCTGAGACAATTAGGAAATAGTGGTCTGACAAGAAAAAGCATCTATTGCACACAAAAACACACATGCATGAGCTTGCATCTAACCAGAGCATACAATGGAACAAACAAATCATGTATCAAGTCACAACTATAATTTGGGAAACAAATGCACAAATGTGTTTGTCCGCTCCTGTACACACACATAGCTGTTTTGAACCCTCCGTATGACAGAGAGAGACCCTTATTAAATAGACCACCTGCTGCTGGTCTTTCTCCTCTATTTTCAAGACTGCAAGCAGGAAATATGGTCTTCATCTCATGACATCTCTTTCTGGCTGTATAAACCGGTTAAACTTTATTTACTCAAAAATAGAAGCCTTGCCTAAAGCCAAAGCAAATGATCATTCCTGCGGTTCATCTTCAGCCTTGTGATCACAGCATCTTCCAAGTATTCCATACTGCATGACACTGAAACCACAACAGGGAGACAGAGAAGTGACAGCAAGAGACTCGCATGAGACTAGTTGTCCCTGAGGAGGCAACTAGCACAGACATTTGTGGTTTAGCCCCGTCCGAATTGAAAAAGTTTTTTTTGGTAAAAATAAAAGATCAAATTATCTACTGCATTTTGGCTTACATGTAGGTCCTCTGAGAAATCTGAGGATGGGGATTCTGTTATCCATATGAAATGTTTCTGATCGCAGTATATATTGTACAGAGTTCTAAGCGGCCATGCATTTTTTTTTCCCCCTTCCTGTTTTCTCGTTATAACGACTTATTTTCTCGTTATATCGACATAACGAGAGTTGTTTTCTCGTTATAACGACTTATTTTCTCGTTATATCGACATAAGAGAGTTGCTTTCTCGTTATAACGACTTCTTTTTTCTTGTTATATCGACATAACAAGAGTTGTTTTCTCGTTATAACCACTTAATTTTCTCGTTATATCGACATAACGAGAGTTGTTTTCTCGTTATAACGACTTAATTTTCTCGTTATATCGACATAACGAGAGTTGTTTTCACGTTATAACGACTTAATTTCTCGTGATCTAGACATAAGTTTTTGTTACAAGTGATTGTTTGATTATCTTGTTGTTATAGTAACGAAACCAATCTGATGGACAGATAAACCATGCGCTCTTACTGTAGCCTAGGTCGTGGATATTTCAGCAAAATTTGCTTCGCCTAGTAATAACGTCTACAATACAAAAATAAAGGCTGATCAATCACGGTTGATATTTCCAGAGACAGTACGCTAAACATTTTGTTTGTGTAATTAGCATGTTTAAATGGTCAAAGCAACACCGCAAACAGGCGGAGCGCCTTCAGGATGCAGAACTATTCTAAAATCTTTTAGAGCTGCTTAGATTCAACTCACTTTATTTTCCTTTTATTTTAAATAAAATTATATATAATTTGTAATTTTTAGTAGTCATATGCTGTGACTGATATCATGTGCGTTAAAGGCTTGTTTGAAAAGTGCGGTCAGTAGCTATGGGTATACGTTGTGTGTGTGGTGTGTGTGTGTGGTGTTTGTGTGTGTTTCCACAAAGAAAGTAGAAATGTAGAAAACACAAAAGATTACAACACTGTAGAACATCACTGAATTAAATTAGCCTATACACTTTACATATAAATCACATGTCTTATCAATATACATTTAATGATTAACAATAAAGATTAATAATAAGGAAAAGAGGCACATTACAAATAGCCTACGTCGCTGAAGCCCGTCCTACTGTAGATAAACAGACCCCCGCTTATTAACTAACAATAATGTACCTCAAGGAAGCACAAATAAAGATATAGGTGCAAACAGAATAGTGACGTCAACCTGGGTTTTAATAAGCAGTTATTATTTTATGACACAGAACGCATTGGTGAAACTCATGCATCTAGCAAAAGAACTTAATACACAAAATAGTCACATTGATTCAAGCATTTAACATTTATGAATGAATTAAATGTCAGTAGCCTAATGAACAATACTGTACAAATTATAGCGATCACGAGGTCGTTCATATTCTATCCCAAACGCGTACAGTAAAGTGGACATACAGTATAGCCTACAACACCCCATCAGTTATATTCAGGTCAATAGTGCCACCTGTTTTGTAACTTAGAGAACAACTTTTTTTGTCGAGATCACGAGAAATTAAGTTGTTATAACGAGAAAACAACTCTCTTTATGTCGATATAACGAGAAAATAAGTAGTTTATAACGAGAAAACAACTCTCGTTATTTCGATATAACGAGAAAATTAAGTCGTTATAACGAGAAAACAACTCTCGTTATGTCGATATAACGAGAAAATTAAGTCGTTATAACGAGAAAACAACTCTCGTTATGTCGATATAACGAGAAAAATTAAGTCGTTATAACGAGAAAAAAGGAAGGAAAAAAATAATGCATTGGCCGCTTGAACTTCCGTTATTTGTCACAACAAGTCTTCAATTATTTGCCTTCACGAATAACTAAAAATACCATAAACAAAGCATATAAATTAAATAATATATATTAACATAAAATTTGTTTAAATAAGACAGGATACAGTAGATTGATCAAAGTAATATTTCTATTTCAAATAAATTGTGTTCTTGTGATATTTCTTTTAATTAAAGAATCCTGGAAAAAAATCCAGCATGGCTTGCAAAAAAATATGAAGCAGCGCAACTGTTTTAACCCAAAATAAGAAGAACATGTTCTCGGGCAGAAATAGGAATCAGCATATGAGAATTATTTCTGAAGGTTCATGTGACACTGAGGACTGGAGTAATAATGCAGAAAATTCATCTTTGCCATCACAGATTATGGTTAAATCATACTTTTAGATTCAAGCATTTTGATATTTAATTTCATCTGCTTCGAAGAATGTCACATTTCATTCATTATATTTATCATGATTATTTTATTTTACTGATAGCACTAGTTTTTAAAAGGGAAAAAATATGTAATTTGATAAAAAAAAGGCATCTTTGTAACACCATGCTTAAAATTAGTGTAAATTAAACTGTTGATAGGAGTGAGAAGTGGGTACTTCGCAAGAGGATCCACACATTTCCTGGTCCTTCTGGCATGAAACAAGTTTAAACACCCTGGAGTATAACCTAATCCAGTAATAATAGTGTTAAATGTCATTTAAAAAAAAAATCAATCCTGTCTGAATGGCTCTTTAGATAGGAATTTGATCTATCTTGGCCAGAAACTGAAGATCACAATCAAAAAGCCAAAACTGATCGATCTCCAAAAGCAGCAATGCATATCCGGTGTGACAGCAGAGTTAAATGACTGATATTTACAGAGAGATTCAGGGGCGGTGTGGCAGAAGACGGGCATAGACTTCAATAAGTGAGCTGGAAGACTCCAGTCGCCCCAACAGGAGCCCTATCTGCTGATAACACGGGCATCGTGTCCCATCATGCCATTTAAAGGCCACTTATTTCTGTCCTTTACAAAAGCATAATCGATATTCAAAATCACTAGAGGCTCTCAGAATATGGAACTGATAACAGCAGGATGTATTCTCTACAAAGTCTGGAAGGAGGAGGAGAGAAAATGTCAATAATTCACTGAAGGATGAAATTTTAGGAAGCCTGCACAGCTTTAAATGGAAAGAGAGCATCCAAAGAATCCAGGAAGAAAAGGTGTTTGAACTTCTAAATGACACAGTCTGTTATTCACCTCTGTTTGTGCACCTTCTTGCCCCTCCATCAACACAGGGAAAACAGCTTACACACGCCGGAAAACACTGTCCCCATAAGGCACCATAGGTGACTCACTGAAAGACAAATAGCCCTTTTTGATATGCAGGGAAGAGAAATGACAGGACCTTTTCAATAGCAAATTCTTTGGACAGAGGCCGTCTATTATCCCATAATACACAAGCCATTTCAAATAAGGAAACGATAAAGGGCTGGTATTTCGAAAAGGAACTTCCTCTAGCGTTGATCTGCGGCACACAGGAAATAGGAGAAACAGGGCTGAATTACAGGGGTGACTCTGCTGTTTTTCACAATACATCTCCTAATAGAAGGCAGGTCTGCTGCTGTGAATATCACCTTTAAAGGACACCAGGAGGTCTGAACTTCATCTCACATTTGCTCCGCCAACTTATTATATGTAATATATGTGCTTGTCTGAAGAATGCTGAACAGAAAAATTATGGTTTTAAAGACGACATATTTAATTGAATGTGAATAAAATGAGGCTGTGTGTAGGGCTGTCACGATTAGGAACTTGATGATGGGGAAAAAAAAAAAATTTAACTTTTTGTCTAAAAATAGCACGGTTATGGCGATAATTGTTGTTCAGAGCTTGCCGATACCCCAGTAATGTCTGTTTTTTTTATGGCCATATATTAATGTGGATTCATTAGGGTTCGTAAATAATAGGAGGTTATCTGTAATCTTGTTTTATTTTTATTTTGCAGGTAAGATACATAGAGAATTCAAAATTCTAAGATGGCCATTCCGTATCCAACCCCGCGTTATTTTTTTCTACACCACTACAGAATATCAATACTGTGTTTGTGGAACTAATGGTCACTCTTTTTTTAAACCCTTTGTTAAACATAATCCACTAAATACTCACTTCCTCATTACAGAGAAAAACTACATTTGAATAAAAAGATATAAGATATGAAATTAATTTAGCAGCAGAAACAATATCTTGAAAAAAATCTTTGGTGCACATTATACAATTTAAACATGTTTATTCTGTTAACTATTTGTATTCTTACAAAATACATTCATGAAAATAAGATAGAAATCATGAGAAAAATAAAAGCTTCTAATAATCTTTGTGTGCAAAATTTTGATAATGTGAAACGCTTCAAACAGAGCGGCACAAGCTCTTATGCACATCTAGGGTGCAGAATGATGTGCTTGAAGCAACATGGAGTCGCAGCGCTTATGCACATCTAGGGTGCAGAATGATGTGCTTGAAGCAACATAAGCACTCCACAGGTAACATTACAAGAGAAGAAAAATGAGAGAGCAATGAACTCCAGCAAGATGTCATTTTAATGCGAATCCCCAGACCTTTATCTACACATCAAGTATTATAATGGGAATATATCATCTTGGAGAGAGAGTTTTACCATGCTGACTGTCATAACTGAACGTGGCTTGCTGTTTGAATGCTGAGCGGAGAATGACAGCTGCAGCAGAAGTTTCTGTAAACTTAAATTTAACAATGTAAATATAATTATGTCCTTCACATTAAGATATGGAATGGCTTCAGATGATATAGGCTATACAGTGCATGAAAACCAAACTTGTGCTCTTCTGTTTCTTTTGGTGGATGACTCCCCCTTGTGCCATATAAAAAGCACAATAATCGCGGTTGTCTGAAACAACTGCGGTTAGATCAAATAATCACGATTAGACGGTTATTTAATTATCGCAACAGGCCTAGCTGTGTGGTACAATTTGTTCAATATATTTCCAATGGTTTGTAGGCTGAACGATTGAGAAGCATAATTGAAGGGCATACTGAACAGAGTAGAATGAATTTATGCATAAACCCTTTATAAAATTATTCTTGCCCATTTATGCCCATTAACTAATTTATGTAAGAATGGATTTTGCAATTGATTTACACAAAAATTTATTCCACTCATTTCATGAATGAGGCCCATTGAACAGACTGTAAATCCATCCCCCACAGCCCTGTTTTTGTGCATGTTTTTATCAATTTAAAGGAAAAGTTCACCCCAAAATACAAGTTTTCAAAAACCAATTTTTCAATCCATTAGATTTTCTGGTACTGGATTTTCGATACTGGTACTTATCGATACTGTTATCGATACTATCTGGTGCAAAAAGATATGAAGTGAAAATTTTATTACTGCTGAACTTTAGTAACTGTATTAAAGTTCTTCAGTCAAGAGCAGTGAGTTCTCTTTGATTTTATTTGATTAACATTAAAGGAATAGTTCACCCATAAATGAAAATTGTGTCATCATTTACTCACTCACAAGTTGTTTCAAACCAGTGTGAGTTTCTTTCTTCTGTTGAACATCAAAAGTTAATTTGAAGAATGTGGGACACGTAACAGTTGCTGGTCCCCAGTGACTTTTTCTTCCTACTATTAAAGTCAGTGGGGACCAGCAATTGTTTGGTTACCCACATTCTTCAAAATATCTTATTTTGGGTTCAGCACAAGAATAAGTAAAAATGAATACATGTTTGGTACAGCATGACGGAGTAAATAATGACAGAATTTAAATTTTTGGGTAAACTATCCCTTTAATGACAAGCGGCAGCATGTTTAGTAGCCGCTTTAAGAGCGGCACGCATCTGTTTTTTTCTCAACTGTTTCATTTCACTTTAGACATAATTAACTGTGTTTATATGTAAACCTTGTGTGTTTTTGACAGTATTAGCGCAATCAGACGATAACTAAGATAACTAAGTAATCAGATGCTGTTTGACTGGCCCTTTAGTGTACGGACGCTTCGGGTGTACAAGCTCTGAATAAGCACATGTTAGAACAGCTCGCGAAGGTTAACTGCATGGCGTAAAGCCCGCGGGAAATAATGTACTTTGTGATTGCGAATAAGTCGCATGAGGAACTATTACGAATAAAACATTTGATGTGAGGTGTCTCGTGAGATGCGTTGGAGCTGGAGCTGCGAGAACCTAATACAGGAGCTGCGTGTTTGGAGTAAATGTTTCATACATTATAGTGTGCTCCTTGGTCACTATTTACACATGCAGAATTGCATGACACTGGTATCGCTAGTTTTGTACCATGAGCCCCACACTTTCGACTTTTCAAACTATTGCCGCGATGAATGAGAACGAAACACCAACCGCACATGTGCATGGATCAGCACAACAGTCGAGCCACGTCGGGACAATCATTCAGTGAAGGAAAATGACAAGCAGCAGCTGCAAGTCGTCGTGACATGAAGTAGACAGAGATAAAACAACGCAAGTATCGATAAGAGTATCGTTTGTCCTGAAGGTTATCGGTACTCCGGTATTGAGCCAATTACGTACCGGTTCAAAAAAATACCGGTTCTCGGTACCCATCCCTATAGACGAGACACACATGGACTCAATGAAACACAACAGGAACAGGAAGGAAACCAAATATGGGCATGTCACACACGAGGGAAAACTAGGTCATGGAAGGCACAGAGAAAAACACAACACAGACAGTCCATATTTCTGACAAAAAGTAGTCCAACTTAGACAAATCGTGCATTATATTCAAAGGCTTCTAAATCTTTGTAAATGAGGAACAGACAAATTTAAATTATTATTCAATGATCTTTGCTTTCAAATCTCATTTGTGAAATTTAAATATGTGCATATTCAAATTTGTCATATTATGGCAAGTAATGAGATACCAAAGATCCAGTGATGAATATTATAACATCAATCCTTGACACACTGTATTTGACTTTACAAATGTCAATGAGATTGTGCAGCTATATGATGAAATTTGAATATTTTCCTCACATGAAAATATAGTCACTGTTAAAACAACTCAAATGTTGTATTGACTACTTTTGTGGTGCGTTTTGGAGCTTAACAGCCCTTAGGTATTATAATGTATGAACAGCGCGAACATTCTGCGAAACATCTCCTTTTGTGTTCCAGTGAAAAATAAAAATTAATCCAGGTTTGGAATTATATGAGGGTAAATATTATATGATGACAGAATGAAAATTTTGGGTGGACTATCCCTTATTATAGATATTATTGACTAAAGTCATAAGGGCCTTTCGCATCGCTTTAGTTCCAGAACTAAATGGACAGTACTAAAGTACTGGGACGATTTTGCGCGAACTATTTCCCAGTACCATTTAAAGGGTTGCATTCGCACCCTGTGTACTAGGAACCAGTCGACAGCGACGTCATTTGTGCGCGGCATTCAACAACAGAAACAAAGAACTACGTTAACAACAGGAGGATGGTGACGTTGTGATCGGAGACTGGGTTGTTGTGCTGCGGGTTTCACAATAATGGACATGGAAAGTCGACGTATACTTAAAGTGATTGAAAGAACGGAAAGGAGGACTAGAATCTCCGACGACAACTGGCAGTGCTACATTTGCTACAAGTGCCTGCACTTCAGCGTCCGTCCATCTATCGCTGTTCTCCATACTTGCGAAATAATTTGACAATGTTTACAGTATGTTTACACTGAGTTTTAAATAATGGCGGGTGAGGGCGTTTTCATACATGTTTGGTCAATCAATGTCTACTTACGTCACGATCAGTTACCAGTTGTGCTGGTTAGACCCTGCTGTGGAGTAGGAGCTAATTTGGTTCTCGGAAAAGGTAGTCCGGTACTAAAATCGCTCCCAGTTTCGGCGGTGCGAACACGCCGAAAAGTGTGTAGTTCCACAATTAGTTCTGGTACTTTGAAAAGGTTCCTGCGGTGCGAAAGGGCCTATTATCTCTCTCACAGGTTGTACTTTCGTCCTACTCATTGGTCTTAGGTTTCTCGTTAACAGTATTTCACTTTCAACATGCTGTCTCTGCACTCTTTTTATTATGTTCTTTGAACACGCTATATCAGTGTCTTCAGAGACTGCTTTAGCTAAGCACAAACTAAAAAAACATGCGCAAAACCACGTCATAATGAACGATTTCTCCTCCTCTCTTTTTCCCGCAAATTATCTTTGTCTCTTCAGGCCAATGATTAACTGAGCCACTGAAGTGGCAGTGTGGCTATGTCACAGGACCGGTACTCACACACACAAACAACACCACACACACACACACACACCATGCACGAACAAAGACGTGAACACAATGCAAACGAATCATCAAATGAGAACAAGATCCCATTATTACAAGAGGGATGTTAAGTCAACATTACATTTGGGTGATGAGCTGTTTTTGAAGAGGACAAAACAAAATATGAGAACTAATAAATAAGCGTGCATCTCTAACCACTGCAGTGACAGAGAGAGAGAGAATAAGTAATTCCTCTACGATGCCTTAAGATTTAAAAAGGATTACTGCCACTTTGCTCTCCAGTAAATGCTACGAATGTTAGGTAAATACTTACTCACATCAGGACACACCAAAATGGAAAAATAACCGAGGGTTGGACATCAGAATGAGATTGAATAATGTTAAGCAATTAAGGAAAAGCACAAAATCACCAAGACAGCATGCCGCCAATTATAAAGACCAACCTGGAAAAACACAAATAGCCCTATTTATATCTTGTACGCACCAGTTGTATTTGCATGCTTCTCGTATTCCAATTAAATTTTTTTTTAGTAATCATAAAACTTCCTTTAACTGCCTTCACAAATGCACCAATATTGACATTACAATTTTATTGATATAAATATAAAAATTAAATATAATATAAATTCGAACAACAATAAAGTAATGTCAACGGAATATCCAATTTTCATACTGTCACATTAATAATAATAATGTTGAGATGCCATAACGTGAAATAATATGGCCAATAAATATTAATTTAATATTGGGACTTCTACTCACTCTAGGGCTTCGGTCAAAATCTTTAAAGACTTAAGTAATTGAGAGAACCTTTCTACTGGCCTTTTGGGGTACAAGAATAATAATATATAAGAATAATAATAATACTCATATAAACATTTATTATATGTATTATTATTATTATTGTCATTTCTAATTAGTATATCTTCAGTAAATCCTCTAATTTATAAAGCATCTCACATCTCTAATTACATAGGCTTATTAAATCACTTCAGATAAACAGTGAACGTTTATCCTGAAGCCTTGAACATGTGGACACACAAGTCCATTTGCTGAGAGCCAGAGACCATGTGTGTCAGTGAAAATATTTACTGATAATTAGTTCTTCATTAGAGAGTGTTGTTTATGTGCAGAGCTGACACTCTTAACATGATTTCCTCTCATATACAGCAGCACCAGACCATGACAGGCCTCTCACATCATACTGATAGTACTAAACACAAGCTGTGCCATGAATACCGAGGCGATGAGTCTGAGATCCTCAGTAAGACATGACACAAACATACAATACACACACAATATGGTTTGCAGCATTTGTCAAGCACTAAGCAGAGACATTAACCTGAGGTGGCAAACAACAGCAGCTAGAGGCTGAGTGCGTGAACACAAACCCATAAATGTGTGCGCACCCAGGCACCCCAGAAAACACACACCTGAGTGATTATGCAAACACAAATCAGGAACATTTACAAAGTAATGCAAGAACAGTGTTTGTCAGAAAGAGATGGAGAGAGAAGCTTCTTGCAGTCCTTAAAGTCAACATAGGCAGCATACTGTCACAAAACGACACTAACTGTCGAGCCACCAAAAAGTGCTATATTAATTTGACATTATCAAGTTGGCACATGACACAAGCTTAAAAATAAAATTGTGTAAAATAATCTATTTCAGTTACCCTTAACTATATGAGCAATACTTTTTCACTACTTTAATTATTAAAGGAGACCTATTATGCCACTTTTTACAATATGTAATATAAGTCTCTGGAGTCCCCAGAATGTGTCTGTGAAGTTTCAGCTCAAAATACCCCACAGATTTTGAATTCATTTTGAGAATGCCTATTTTGAGTGGAAGCAGAAATACGCTGTTTTTGTGCATGTCTCTTTAAATGCAAATGAGCTGCTGCTCCCCGCCCCCTTTTCCAGAACAGAGCTGCGCCTTTACAGCTCGTACCTCGGATACTATGCCAAAAAACATCTGTTTGGTTTGGATTATCATGTCTATCGCACTGAAATCATGCGTTCTAAACCCATATTAGTTTAAACTTCTGATATACGGTTTTCTGAGCACACACAGCCGAAGCACAAGCACAAAAAGCAGCTGTCCCACAGCATGTGAGTACTAAGCTAAGGTTCTCTTTCATGTCTTAATGTACTTAAACTGTCAAATACACACAAGTTTCTGTTAACAACACACGAGTAACAAAAACAGTTGGTTATGTCTGTGAAGGTAATATACATTAAATAAATCAATAAATCCACTGATCTCATCTCCTCTTATGTACTCACCCTCAAGTAGTTCGATGTCTAGAAGTAGCAAATTCTTTAATGAATTCGGATTCAGAGTCGGATTCTTTAATGAATCGGTTGATTTTAAGTTTACAAAACTGATTTGAATGATTCATTCACAAATCATTCAATGAACTGATCTCAACAACAAACAGCTTGCTATCAGAGAATAACAACTTAAATTTTAGACTAGTCATTGCACAATTCTATTGATTCTCTTCAGAATATTTGTAATACAGAAAATGAGTCATATTTATATTGCTTTTGCATGCTCTTTAAAAACGGAAAGCTTTGGTCCCCATTGTAACTGCATGAAAAAGAGTGACCAGCACATACATTTCTCCTTTTTTGTACCACAGAAAGTGATACAGGCTTATGACATTTTTATTTTTGAGTGAAATGTCCCTCCCTTTAAGATGCCTACCATTTGGAACAACCTTCTCATGATGCCTTAAAATGCTTCCTCAGTAGGCACTTAGGTTTTGGAAAAGAGTGAAAGAGAGAGTGCGCGAGATAGATAGAAAAGAGGTCTGTGTTTTCTCCTGGCTTTTGCAGGCGACTGTGAGCTGGAAGAAGGTGCTTGTACTGATGGAAGTCGTGACATGTCTGATTAATCACAGTGAGAGATGCTGCTAGACCTCACCAGCACACACACACACACCAACACCGCATCACAAACATCCATCAAAAACACCCCCATCATCTTTCACACACAGCCGTTCCTACCGGACAATCAAACCATCAGTGTTATGAAAGGGCACAAAACACAAGTGGAATACAAAACACACAATCCAAGAAACCATCACTACTGCTGATGTCTCACGCTCAACACAGGAAGTCTGGATTCACTCTTGAGGTGAAGAACAAAGTTAACCTAAACAAAAAGGACAGCTTGGTTTTCCACAAAAGATACTAAAAGAGAGCTCTGTTCAATCTTCATGAAATTTTCACTGCAATCCATCCAGTTTGAAAGTATCAGCATGAGTCTGCATGTGATCAAGAGTTTAATGTGAATGTTACAGAGGTCTGAGATGACTCACGGAGAGAAACTTTTAATCTTGATGTCTCTGAGATTAAAATCATAATGACATCAGTTGCATGAGCTGACTTCTGAATATGTTTTATTCAGTCTGAATAGATGTCTCTTTATGTATGCTCACAAAGGCTGCATTTGTATATTTGAAGAAAGATACAGTAAAAACAGTAATATTGTAAAATAGTATTACAATAGGAAACTTTATTACATTATTTATTTACATATTATACAGCCTTGGTGAAGAAGACACTTCTTTCAAAAACAGTTAAAAAAACGCATTCAACTTTGTACCATAAATGTCCCGCACCATTTTCTACCGGCCACTTGCTGAAATGGACTTTAAACTGAATAACTTTCCCACAGGGCTGAGTGGGTGAGAGGCTCTTCAGGGAAGTGGGTTAATCGTCAGTTTGATTACATCATTAAGAGATGTTTTCCAGTGGCATACAGGAGAGGGTGTTGAGCTAGTCGAGCAGAAACAGACAGATGGCTTCAAGTCTCATGGAACAAGCGCCATTGTTATTACCTCAAATACACTCAAAGTGAGAAATATGAGGAGAATTCATCATTTCTTAATGACTGATGGGAATTGTAATGCATTTATACAATTTCATAATACAAGAAATACATTTCAGGCCAGTAAACTCCATACATGATGCTGATTAGAGTGACTGCTTGATTGCTACTGTAACCTGGAACAGCGGAGCTTTTAGGAGCTGAAGAGGGAATTTCTGCCATTTTAACTGAAAGTGATATCTATTACACTCTAGCACCTGCACAAACATCTGCCACAAGCATTTTTCTTTGATGAGAACCTTAATTTTATATCAAAATATTCCTGTTTTAATTACTTCAAAAACCTTCAAAGGTGTAAAAGTGAGTTCAAACCACAGATTTTGAAAGTGGTTTCAGTCACAAATATTACAATTAAAATGTATTTCTACAGCAGTGAACTTTTTTAATTTGAAAAAATTACTTATTGCACCTTTTAAAAAATGAAGAAAAAAATCTGTTGATGTTCTTCTGTTTCTGTGTTATATTAGATAATTCATCTAGCTCTTAATTTGGATATTTAATTGTTTTGTGCTCATTTTTTTTCTTTTTTATATTTAGATTTTTTTTTCTCTCTGTCATTTAACGCTCATTTAATTAATTGTTAAAAAACAATAATTTAATAACACTGTTCAAAGGAATAGTTAACCAAAAATGAAAATTCTGTTATCATTTACTCACCCTTAAATTGTTCCAATCCAAACTGTATGAAATATGTTCTAATTCTTTTGAACACAAAATAAATATTTTGAAGAATGTGCAAATGTTCAAACAGTTTCTGGAAGCCATTCACTTCCATAGTAAGGAAAAAATACTTTCGATGGCAATGGCTACCGTCAACTGTTTGGTTACCAACATTCTTTAAAAAAAACTTATTTTGTGTTCAACAGAATTTGAACACATTTCATACAGTTTGGAACAACTTGAGAGCGAGTAAACGATGACAGAATTTACATTTTTTGGGTGAATCAAGTTTAAATGTAACACTTCCTTATTGAAAAACAAAAAATTTAAAAATGTCTCGAATACCTTTATTTCATGGTAAGGATAAAAATAAACTCTTGATCTCCTGAGAATCAAACAATACACTGGCATCTTCAAGACACCCCACAGCTCACATATGCATCAGTGCCTTTTCATCTCCTCCCTCCACTCTCACTCAGAATGGTCAAGAATATAATGTTCTATATGAATGCAAATAAGATTTACAGTAATGTTTGGTTTCATTTGAATAGTTTCAGGGCAAGTGGTACAATGGTCTTAATCTTACTAAAAGATAATACAGATTCTAAGAGTTAAGAGATACTTTGATTACTGTAGAGGGTCATTCCATGCAAATTACCTTCTGTTCCCATTGAGGTGAGACCTGGGTTAATGTAAATTACATGCCTCCATTTGGAGGATGTTTATCTTGGTTTTGTATTTAAAGGATTGCAGCAAAAGGGTCAGCGCTTCTGTAGTCAGAGAGCCCGTAGTATGGAGTGTCTCCACACACTTCACACTATGTATTTTTCTAATACATCTAATATATTTAATCTCAGGTATGCATTTTACTCTTAGATTCGTCTTTGAGAATTTGATGTCTTGTATTGATTTGATATTGTTGAATTGGCTGTGGAGATAATTGGCATAAAACATATTTACCTGACTGATAATAAATTGTTACATTTGACTTATTCTGACTTACTCTGAAATTATTTCCTCAAGTAGATTAAGTGAATGCGTATGTCTCCACAAATCTGCGTCCAGGGTTATGTGCATACTAGATCTCAGGAATTAAGTGCAGGTGGGGGGGGGGGGGGGGGGGAAAAAGATTCTAGATTTCTGACAACCGCTTGACTTATAGTTAAGTTGTACTCAGTTACGTTAACCATGTATATGATTTCAGAGTTAATTAAGTTGTACGAAGCTATATTAGCTGTTGGGGTCTAGACAAAGGTGGTCTAGAAGAACCGCTGATAAATATTTTGAGTATTTTTTTGAGATTAATGGGGAACTGTAGGGGATAAACAGACATACTATTTAAAAGTTATTAAATAGTATTAGCCACAAACCTCTGAATAAGGATTAGAATGGTGAGTTTTGTGATCGTGGAGCCCACGCATAGCGGCCGCCGTGAGGCATCCTAAGTGACATAGATTCCTAATGAACGGGTAAAATACAAAGTAAAGAGTTAACTAGTATAATCAAATGTCAGAATAATTAGAGACCTACAAACAACCAATTTGCCTTTCAACCAAAATTAGAGGTCATACTAAAATGGAGCCAGATTTGAGTTAAAACTAAATTGAATAACTCTGCGCGCTGAAAAGACCGAACACGCAAGAAAAACTCATCGCCACTGGATACCTTCCTTGGGCCATGTGTGCAGACCTTACACATGCTAAGTGTACTAAAATACATTAACATATTTATGTACTTAATAAAAATACCCTGCAATTGTACTTTTGGTATAGTAAACTGGTTTACTTAAAGTCTGCTAAATTGGAACATCTAATTTTGTACTTAATGCACTTTAAGTGTGGAAGTGTTGCTGAAGTCCAACTAAAGATATACTGCACAGAAGTATGTTTGATTGTGCTAAAGTGGAATATATTGCAAGTATACTTCAGGTACAATTTAAACATCATGCATTTAAAGACCCATATTATTCAAAGATCATACAATCCTCATCAATAGTGA
The DNA here is from genome assembly GCA_018155175.1 of Sinocyclocheilus anophthalmus. Taxonomy (NCBI): domain Eukaryota; kingdom Metazoa; phylum Chordata; class Actinopteri; order Cypriniformes; family Cyprinidae; genus Sinocyclocheilus; species Sinocyclocheilus anophthalmus. The sequence goes on from JADLZN010000732.1 coordinate 1,040,470, forward strand.
CATTAAAACACATTTTAGGTTTAATGTTGAGAAATGTGCATTGCGCACAAGTAGTACTCCAAATATATCAGCAAGTCTTAGGTGATTTGTCAGTAATAGATTTGAACTATAGACTTAGTATGAAATAAAGGTATTTTAAATATATTATTTTTTTACTATGGTTATCAAATCTCAAAATTAAAATCCATTATTTATTCACTTTCAGCATTTAAAATGATTAATGTTTAGTGTTTTGTTTTTTATTTATTTAGTCAAAATAGTATAGAATTTTAATATCATCCACCCTCCTCATAACATGAAAATAATTATTGGCCTATCAGATTTTTTTATATCAATGCATCCCTACAAAGCCTGATATCTGACAAGAAACGGGACCACTCGGTCTGACCACATGCTTCTCTTCTGCAGCGCAGTACCGAGGGAGCAGGTTGCAGGACATGCTGGGCCACTGCTGCTGCAGTCTGGACACATCCAGCCTCATCCGCTAATTAAAACACTTGGCTTACAGACATCGTCCAATCAGAGCACTAAATAAAAGCTACTGGGATGAATGGTACAGCACTATATACTGAGGTTTGGCACTGAGCGTGAGGATGAGGAGAGCAGGAGCAAAGGCTGACTCATGCACTCGGGCAGAATGCGTCAGCATTGTGGAGATGAAAGCCAAAACGATCCCCCTTGATTTACCTGGCACTGCATTAAAGCAAAGGACAGAAGGTAAGCCATTAAATGGACTGTCAAATTCATCTCTCATTTGGAACAACAGTGATATCCTGTCTGATATCTTTGAAGACAAGGCCTGATGGGAGAGAGAAATTGGAAAACAGTAGGGAATTAATCCAGCGCTTTTGGGTGACTTCATAAATAACTAAAATAATGTGGAAATAATTAAACTAAAAGTCCATACATGCAGCGGCTTGCCCTGCATGAGTGACCAGCAGCATATATTATAATAAACGTACACCGCTGTGCTGTGACCAAAGCTTTAATCACACTGAAAAAAAGGGTCAGGGAGAAAGCAGGCTTGCTCAGGCAATCAGTGGGGCTGATGCCTAACAGCGCTTAAAGAGCCTGTCTGGTAAGGCTTGGCCTCAACCCAACACAATTAATACTGCTAAACACACAAAAAAAATCAATCAGCAAAAATTTGGCACATGTTTAGAACTGGCTGTACAGAATGCCAGGCCAGATCTCAAGTGACTTGCAGCCTGAGAGCCGCAGTACCAGAATCACAACACTGGAACTGACAGGTTTCGTCACACTACTGGATATTGTAGGGCAATTTCACAATAATCAGATCTCGTATACAGTCTTAAAGGGATAGTGCACCCAAAATGAAAACGTCATGTTTTAGTCACCCTAGTATCGCTCGTCATTACTCCCAGGCAATTTTATGTTTCGGCCATTCATATTTATAATGTTACGCTAAAAAACAAATCAATGGATGTTAACGAATCTTTTAAATGAACAAATCATGTTATTTACTTTCAGCCAATGAATAATTTTTCATTCATTGACATCTCTTCCTTATGAAGAGCGTGACTGTACTAAACAAGCAAAGCATTTTGTTTGTGAATGAGGATCTGCTGACAAACAGTGACTGAACGAAAGTGGGCATATCAGTCATTCAGTTCAGCAATTGAGTCGTCTTGTTCAACAAGGAAACAAAGTGGGATCAACAATATTTCAAGTGGAACTCAATTTGTGCAGAAATGTCTGATAACCATGCACAATTAAAATGAAGTAACAATGAATGACTTTTGTTTTTGAACAAATCCATTGAGGGATTTATTAAATGACTGGTGTAATGATCTAAACCAAGGGTTTTAAAACAAACCAGGTGCATGGACACAAGGAAGTACGAGGGGGTCTGTGTACCAATGTAGAGAAAATCAGTGTAACAAATGTAAAAATAAATAAATAACAAAACAAAGACTGAATGAAATAAATTTTATTTAAAATTTTGATTAAAAATAAATACTAAAAATTGATTTAAATAAATATATAAATCCAATAATATACATCAGCATAGTAATAGGAACTAAATATTTTGAAAATAATGTTTTACACATTTATACTATTAATTTTGCACAGTATAAACTAGGGCTGGGTAAAAAAAATAGATTAATCGATTCTCATTTTTATGAAAATAAATCTCAAGAATCGATTGGTCTAGCCTGTGGAATGGAACATTGTAGCGCACATCCCATCCAATAAATCACAAAAAGCTTAGTGCTTTGTTACTTTTGATATGAAACAAAGTCACAGATTTTAAATTCTGCCCATTTTATTACAATATTCAAACAATAAATGCAGTTTTGGCGCTGTTAAAAAGAAGCGGCAGTGTGAAGCGCACATGAGCTGATCATCTCCTCTGCTTTAATACCAGTTTCAGCACGAAATAAACATGAGTAAACATCTGAAGATATGTAAAAAGAAAGAGTACAACTTTACAATCCGTATCATGTCTCAAATAATAGCTCAATCAGTGTTTCAACCGCAAAAAGATGTCAGTATAACAGCTTGTAAACAATATGTCACGTAACGTCACATTTACCTCAGAAAAAATATTTGTGGACCATAAACTTCATAGTCAGCTAGAAAAACAATCAACTGTAGAGAGAAAGCATTTCGCTAAATATATTGCACCATATAACATAGTCATTATAAGTTACTGTTCTTAAATGTTTAATTCAAGTTTTTATGACAGCCACCATTTAAATGTTTATATTTCAAATAATGAATTTTAGTAAAAATTTTAATGATGAAATTGCAACTTAATTATAATAAAAACTTAACTTAAGTGTAATTTAAGCATTTGAATACAAATCAGTTCATTTTAATCTTCAATAGTAATGTAGTACCAACTGACTCTCATGCACTGTATATATTACAGCATTAGTTGAGTTTTTTTTAATTTTTAGATAATCTGGTATGTACTGGACCTGATATATATCCAAAACAATCTATATGAAATCGAACTGAATCGAATCAGAAATTGAAGGAGGGGGGGGGGGGGACACTTCATAGGAATCAACGTGATCAGGAATTTCAAGTTAGGGTGAATCAAATTTTGCAACGAGTTCATGTTGGTTCAAATTAAAATGGAGAAAACTGTCTGGTTTGAAAGTGAGTTCTGTGTGAACTCCATTTCTACTCTATTGCCAATAGACAACAGACCTTGTGTCAGAGAGTCACAGTCACTTCAGTCACCACAGTCAACACAGTCATCAGTACCGACGTTCACAAGTTCACAATCACCTGCATTCTAATTCCCCGCACCTGCTGCAGCTCATCAAGCTCCACATTATTAGTGCTCACCTCACACTTGCTCTTCGTCCAGTCTACCGTTCACAAGCTTGAACCTAGCCTGACTCTCTTCCTAATTACCTGTGTGTTTCCTTACCTCAGACGTTCCAGATTCTCCACCGCACAGCTCCCTCCTAGCTCGACTCAATCTACCCCGTAAGCAGCAGCCCCGGGAGCGCAGAGTCGAAACGATTCAAGGTAAGCCGCTGGTGCATGGAAGGGTTAATTATCGAGCTCCCCCTCTGACGTTGAGAGTTGGATGTCTGCACGAGGAAACCATCTCATTTCTGGTACTGGAGGGACCCACGGTGGATATCAAGCTGGGACGCCCCTGGCTCAACCAACATTCTCCAGAAGTCAGATGAGATTCCTTGTGAAATCACTCGTTGGAGTGAGACCTGTTTCCAGAATTGTCTGTCCTTGATTCCCAAGCCGCTCAAATCCTCGCAGATCCAAGTGTGTTCCACCCTCGTCGAAAGCCCTGAGCCTCAGGTGAAGTGTACGATCCCATCTGACTACCAGGCGTTCCAGGATGTGTTCAGCAAGCAGGCAGCTACCCGCCTTCCACCGCATTGGCCATGGGACTGTGCCATCGACCTGCTGCCTGGAGCAAAACTCCCCAAGGGTAGAGTTTACCCCTTGTCCATCCCGGAGCGCAAGGCAATGGAGGATTACATCAAGGGGGCTCTCCAACAAGGTTTCATCCAGCCTTCCACATCACCCGCCGCCTCAAGCTTCTTCTTCATGGGCAAAAAGGACGGAGGCCATGCATCGACTACCGAGCCCTGAACTCACAGATGGTGAAGCTGCCGTATCTACTTCCCCTGGTCCCAGCCGCCCTCAAGGAACTCCGTGGAGCCCACATATTCTCCAAGCTGGACCTGCGGAGCGCGTATAACCTCATTCGAATCCGGGCGGGCGATGAGTGGAAGACGGCATTTATCGCACCCTCAGGCCACTACGAATATCGGGTCATGCCATATGGCCTATCCAACTCACCATCCGTCTTCCAATGCTTCATGAACGAGGTTTTCCAGGAGTTCCTCCATCAGTTCGTGATTGTCTACATCGACGACATCCTTATATACTCCCGGAACCTGGCCAAACATCGCCACCACGTAACGCAGGTCCTACAGCGGCTCAGAGAACACCATCTATATCTGAAGTTGGAGAAATGTGAATTCTATCGCTCCACGGTACAGTTCCTCGGATACAACATCAGCCCCGAAGGTATCCAGATGGACCAGGGGAAGGTAACTGCCATTCAGCAATGGCCACTTCCACAGTCAGTGAAGGAACTGCAGCGATTCCTAGGATTTGCCAACTTCTATAGACAATTCATTCACCAGTTCAGTCGGCTCACCGCGCCCCTAACCTCCATGCTGCGCGACAAGCCCAAGTCTCTGTCCTGGAGCCCTGATGCCCATAAAGCCTTCTGCTGTCTCAGTACCATGGTGAGCCTCCCCACCTCCATCCTTGCGCATATTTCTCCCGGAAACTGACCCCTGCAGAGCAAAACTATGACATAGGAAACTGTGCACTGCTGGCCATCAAGTTAGCTCTGGAGGAGTGGCGTCACTGGCTGGAGGGAGCCTCGTCTCCACTCACCGTCATAACCGACCACAAGAATGTACAGTACCTAAGAGATGCAAAACGCCTTAACCCCCGTCAAGCCCGCTGGGCCCTGTTCTTCACATGTTTCCATTTCATCATTACCTACCGTCCCGGAAGCCAAAACCCCAAAGAAGATGCCCTCTCCCATTTACACTCTCTGGATCAACCCTCAGATCCAGAACCCATTCTCCCTCCAGCCCTCATTGTCAGCCCGATTCCGTGGGACCTCACCAAACGCATCCGTGACGCCACTCGCACTGAGCCAGCTCCGCTCTGCAGGGGAGGCCACCAGGAAGGAGAAGACATTACAGGTGCATCATCCACAACGCGATTTTAACCCTTCTGGGCTCCGTTCAGAAAGATACCGGCTCGGACGCACCCAGGCAGCTAGCGGACCTCTCGTAATCAAGCTGCGCGGTACTGGATCTGGCCCTGTATGGCCAGATGTCAGCAGGTACGTCCTAGGACTCAGTCTGCGCCATGTTGAAATCCCCTAGCCATCTTCCATCTGGCAAACTGGATCCCCTACCTGATGCGAACCAACCCTCGGTCTACCTCGGGGTGGATTTCCTCTTCAGACCTTCCTAATCGGAAGGCCACAACAGTGTGTGCTAGTGGTAGAGTGGACACATTTCTCCAAGGCTGGTTGCACATGATCCCATGAAAGGACAGACCACTGCTCTCGAGGACCGCAGAGAGTCTCTTTCACCATGGTCCGAAATTACGGTCTTGACCCAAGGACATGGGGTTCAAACCAGAGGGTCCCCATGATTCATGTCATAGGAGCCGTCCATGCTTCGATGTAGATGGCTTGGGAGTGGAACAGCGCCACAGCGTAGCGTTAGAAGCTGTGAGCACGGATGAAACACATATACCAAGAAAAGACTCACGGCGACGGCAACTGAGTGAACGAAATACGCCAGAAGAGCAATTGGATCTGTCCTTCGGTCCATAAAGGCATAGCGTAAACCCGGGAAAGGATAAGCACAGACAGAGAGCGCCGCTGCATCCGCTGGGTCCGAGTATTGCCCCAAGAATCTCAGGACGATGATACCCACCACAGGCCTTAACACCTTGGACAATGCAGAAAACTACTCTCAGATATAAAACCCAGCCACAACGGGACTGTGTCTTCCCCACAGAGCGCGAGCGACAGAGGAAGCCCATCGGGGACAGAAAAGACCAAGCATGGAATTGACCTAAGGCTGTGCGGCGCCTACTGGTGTCACGACGAGAGGCGTGAACAATGAGAGGGTAATGGGGGATCAAGGGCACAACGCACAATCCCATACTGACAGAGCAGGTGCGGAAGCAAGCAAAACAATTATTAGGCAGACAGTAGTCATGTGTGACGGACCATCCGCCAATCTACGAAGTTCCAGGGCAGGGTGATAGGAGTCTGGCTACGGAACAGCCGAGAAAAGAAGAGCCTCCGACAAGTCCCATCGCCAGTGACACGGAAGAAAAAAGGGGCTGATATCTCCCATACATAGAGGGTCACCTTACAGCATACAGAGGCAGGAGGTCACTGAACAATGGATGGACTATCAGACTACCAACCCTGTAAAAGTGGCAAGGTGTACAGAATGACATTCCCACAAGTCCACAATTCACATTCAAATCCTGACAACCTTTCGTCTACATCCACCACAGGATCCACGAACAACCGGACGCAGCCACTCCGCCAGACACAGAGTTTTGACGAATAAAGATATAAGCTGGCATATGATGTATCAGGTCGCCATGAGAACAGGTTTGGGAGTCAACGGCACGAAGGCAGGGCGCGACGTGTGGGAGAACCCGGCTCAGTACACCTGAGTGCGATAGAGCAAGATCCTAAGGGATATGGACAGAGGCAACGAATCCATGGGAGGGCTGCCAGTGACGATAATCCTAGACTAGGACCCCTCTTACTGGCGGAATGACATTCGTAAATATACCACGCCCGCCACAAATAATGTCCTCGGCAAACAGATGAGCAGAGAGGCCCGTCCACCGTGCGGATCAGTACGTCTTAGGGCCATCAGGCGCCGGCGCACCGTGTCACTTCAAATCACCAACACAGAGTCAAAACGCACAGGATCATCCCACGATAAACAGCACGACGTTCACAAAGATACGACACTCACGGCATGTCTAATTGAGCACCCAAAAGCACCGACTCAAGCTCGATCAAGCTCCCCTTATATTACGTAGCTCGACCCTCACACGATAGTGCTCTTCGGTAGCGCCGCCCCGCCCTACTACGAGTATACACAACACTGAAGAACGCAACTAGCCTGAATTCTCTTGATATAAATTACCATGGGAGATCTTGGTATATGATACCTACAGACAAGAGCCTTTTCTTTTGCAAGCAAAGCAAAGGAGTACGCCACCCAAGGTGCCCCACCTGCCACCCAGCTCGACCCATTCGTGCACGTAGAATTACGCACCCCCGTCCAGCGCCTACAACCTCCAACCCACACTACTCCTCACACACCACCGCACCTGAGTTGTAACTCCCCCTAGTAGACTTGCTCAACTCCAGACATCCACTGTTTGAACACCCCACTAGACCTAGTCTGTGTGTCTCCGTGATGACCGGTGTGTCGGTTGACACACCGTAGATTAGTGAGCATGACAAGAAGATATATTCACAGTGTGTAAACAAACTATATGACGATCAAATGTTTGATTCAAAAAAATCATTTCCCGTAATACAACTGTGAAGTACGATAATCAAGGAAGGAGATGAATCACAACAAAACGCCATGGCTCTCATTGCGTGTGATGCGTCATTCTGCAAAACAACTTAATTTCTAACCATTTAACGGGCAATAGGGATTGTCTTCAGAAACTTTTTGTTTATGCTGGTTGAAAGTACTCTTCACATCCGATAGCCTCATTATGTTAAGTGTCTAAAGTATTTATATACTGTGGAAGGCATAGGACCAAGAAATATTTGTCCAATCAAAACACTCTGTCCGAGTGTTTTAATTGGCTTTCCTACCTTCTGTCAACATAAGTATTTGCATACCTCTGCACACCCTGTTCACGCAGACAGGACACGTCATCAGCGCGTTCACGCACACTGTGCAGACAGAGCGAGAATGGCAGACAAAACATCAACAACCCGATTTTCCTTCCTGCAGTACTTTTACTAACTGTACTATAAAGTGTTATCACAGGTTGAACGACCAAATGACGTAGACAAGCGGTTCCCACTCCAGTTCTTGCGCCCCCTGCTTGCCTAATGTGCATGTTCTCGCTTAATTAGCACAAGAGCAGATACCAGATCGTTAGTCGAGAGAGTACGTGAATGAAGCTGAGCAGGGGAAATCCGTTGACGTTTACTTCACTTCGGAACATTCATTCACAAGTATTGGGCTGCCCAGCTCTTTCAAGTCACACACAGAAAAAACTTACTAGAGAAGTGTGAAGTGTGGCATAATATAACTCTGTAAATAAATTACTATTTAAAGTACGTCTCGCACCACTTAATGCCCGTGTATGGAAACATATACGCTCGCTCAAACTGGAATCATGGCGGAAGATCTGGTGATGTCCCGTTCGCAGGGCACTACGGTCGAAAAGAACCACGGCACATGTAGATAGAGATCCCCCATATGAAATGTGCAGACATGGGGGGCGGAGGACTGAGAATTGGAAAACGCTTATATAGCCTATTGTAGTATTATTGTCTCTGGTATTCTGGTCTGTGAGCGTATATGCGTTCAGGGGGCGTGGCTTTGGACGGCGATTGCAGGGAGGGCTGTACGTTCGCTTTCAGTGCTATCAGGCTAAAGTTAGCATTTTCCAAGATCTCCTACTGCACCTTTAAGACAGACAGGTTTTGGTCAGGTTTTGAACAACATGAGGGTGAGTAAATTATGACATAATTTTTTTGGGATCTACCTCTTTACGGGTATTTTGCACTTCACACTAATAACAAAGCATGTGATGATGATTACAACCCTCATTTTAGGAGGGTGGATTTTAGTATTTTCTGAACACGGATCAGAGAGACACATCATTTAATTTCTCCTTATGAAGCCCTCAGCCCTACCCCCATGTCCCCCTGGTAACTATTTAGTGTTTGTAAAGCCCTGAGCACATATTACAGGCCTTTCTAAATTTAGGAACCTTGCAGAGGAGACATAAGAGCCCCTCCTATCACAACCACAGCTGTGTTTCTATGCTTGTGTGTTTGTGTGAGTAATTTTGTGTGGGGGACTGTTCATGTGTTCTCCATCTCATATTACTTCATAAGTAGCTAAATGTCATATTTAATGCTGTACGCAATTTGTATAGAATGTTAAGGCTGAGTGTGTGTTTATCTATGAGTAGTATGGCACTCTGAGGGAAAGATTCACCACCTACTCAGCGTCACAATCATTGAGGCAGGGGAAATAAGTACATGAAATATACATTAGAGTTTAACTATAGCACAACAGCAGAGCTGCAATGCAGTGAGAGTAGAGCAAAAATATCGATTTAAAGGAATCCCAGATAAACATGTGAGACAGCACTCATTTTCACTATGTTTTCTAAGTGGTCTGTGATAGTTCCAGTTAACACTTATTACCAAGCACCTAAACGTGGACTTAAAAAACCTTTAAAAAAAAAATGTTGTATGGATGGATAGATGGACATACACACACACATATATAAGTATTTTATATATGCATATAAAAAAATCTGGTAACACTTTACTTAAAACCTTTATGAATAATGCAATGCATTAAAACTACTTTTATAATGCATTATACATAAAGGCTTTAAGCAAAGTGTTACCAAAAATCTTATAAAGGTAGTCTCTTACAGAAAAATCTGCATTGTGGTTTCTGTAGATCTGCCATTTAGTCAAAAATGTGGCTACACAAGACTATGCATATGGGCACACACTCACACACAACTATAAACCTAAATGAGAACCAGCTAATGAAGCTCATCTCACAAAGGAGAGGAAAATACCTTATTAAAGAAATGCTGTTATATAAGACCCAGGGCACTACTTCTCTCTTCCATGTGGGAATCATATGGAATAGCAATTTATGGAGTGAGTGGGGTGGAAGAGGTTGAATGAGTACTGTATGTGTGTGAGAGAGAAAGAGAGAGAGAGAGGTAATGAAAGGCTAAGCAGTCAGTGATGCTCCATTGAAAGCTGCTGTCATGCTGAGTGCTGCCATATGATGTCTGGAAAACAGAGTGGAATCTGATTGGATCTGTTTCTCATACAAAAAGACAACATGTGAGTGACAGCAATAAATCCCACCTTCTGTTCATGTCTTCTGCTATATTCTGTCTAGCTTGCAAAGCTGTTAACAAAAGCTTCTGTCATCACTTTAGAATACAGTCTAAGGATAATTTCATATTCAACCACTAGCATAAAAGAGCAGTTCACAAAAAATAACATATATTAAAGGGATAGTTCACCCAAAAATGTAAATTAACTTGCCTCATGTTGTTCCAAACCTGTATAAACATATTTCTTCTGCTGAACACAAAAGAAGATACTTTTAAGAATGCTGGTAACCAAACAGTTGACGGTAGCCATTGACTTCCATAGTATGGAAAAAATACTATGGATGTCATTGGTTGCTGTCAACTGTTTAACTACCAGCATTGTTCTAAATATCTTCTTTTGTGTACTTTTCTTGAGTAACTGATGTGAAAATTGCAATTTTTGGGTGAACTGTAACTTTAAAAATAAGGAAACTTCATGCCTTTCAAAATCTGTTTGACTTTCCTTCTTCTGTGAAACATTAAAGATGTTTAGCTGAATTTAATGAAGCTATTTTCCATATGGAGTGTCTGCCAAGCTACAAAACTAGCAAAAAAAGGCATGTTAACATCTATTCATATGACATCTCACATCAAGCTAATAATACAAAAGATTTCTATTTCAAATATATGTTGCTCTTTTGAAATTTTTATTCATCAAAGAATCCTGAAAAAAATGTGTTTGCACAAAAATATGAAGCAGCAACAAAAATATGAAGAACACTGTTTTCAACATTGATCATAAGGAATGTTTCTTGAAAATCCGCATATTAGATTTCTGAAGGATCATGTGACACTGAAAATTGGAGTAACGGCTAGGTTACATTTAAAGATATATATAAAAAAATCATTCATTTTAAATTGTATTAATATTTCACAATATTATACAAATAAATGCAGCCTTTATGATCATTAAAGTGTTTATGCGCATTAGTGTTTATAAATAATGGCTGCTGTAATGCAATAAATGATTAAAAAAGACAGAAGCAGTTATAATCATACATCTACAAGTGTGGTGTAATCAAGTATGGTGTAGTTTTACATTTTATGTTAAATTTTTTGCCATGCATCTGTGTTTAAAGAGCTGAGTTGTGCGTGTGTGCATGTCTCATATCAAACATACGTAGGGTTTGATGAAAGTACAGCAAAAATGAGTGCCATATAAATACCTTTGATATATCTCTTCTCTCCCACATACACTGGTGACTCAGTATGTGTGTGTGTGTGGTGTGTGTGTGTGTGTGTGTGTGTGTTTAATTAGGTTAGAGCGCTGGCAGGTTAGTCCACAGCGATCCCAATGTCTTTACGTCATTTACGTTGTAGTCACTCAACAATAGAGCCTGTCTCTAGCAGTACACAACTTTACGCTCTGAGGTGTACTTGGAAGCACACTGGCAGGACTACACAGCGTGCTCTCCTCTCATCAAACGCTTTATTCGTGTGTGTCAGAGAGAGAGACTGAGAGTGAGTGAGTGTTTACTGGTGCATGACATTTAAAAACATTAGTTTTCAATTAAAACATGTTTTATGTTGTGTGAATGCCAGTTGTATTGTTTATCTATTAATGCACCTTCTTATGCCTTTTTTTCCAGCAAAGTCATTGAGGAAAGAATTAAATCCATCTACATTTTTACCACATTCATCCAGAATAAACACGCTAATGATGCTCAGTTTGTCGAGCCAAGATGAGCTGCAGACTAAATAGAAATATAATAACCCAACAGCCCTCTCGCTCCCAGTGGCCCACTCTTAATAATACAGAGAAGTGCACTCGCAATGAGGAAAGAAGGGAAGTTGAGGACAGACAAGAGGTGCTTCTCTGAAACTGAGCATCCTTGGATCCTTTTCTGGAGTCTTAGCTCCACCCTTTTAAGACGTGAGGAACAGATAAGATGCAGGGACAGAAGAATCAAAGGATGATGTATTTGTCCTGCTCACTCAAGCGTCACTTCAAAGTGACGTCAATTTCTGATTACTCTGTGCAGCTTTATTACCATAAGAAGCGCTTGAGGGATCCGCCGTTGTTGCTGGAGCTTGATTAATCAAGATATTCTTGTCTAGATATTTTTATCTGTCTCAATAAAGCGAGATGAATATATTGAAATATGTGAAATTAAGTTTTATTTAAACTGCAAAGTTAAAACTTGACTTAAAGTAATAGTTCACCAAAAAAAATGACTCTCTTTCTTCTGTAGAACAAAAAAGAGGATCTTATGCATGTCAGTGAGGATCAAAACAACACTGGACCCCAGTGACTTTCCTTTCATGGACAAACAGTTAAAACATTCATCAAAGTACACTACTGTTCAAAAGTTTGGGGCTGGTAAGTTTTTTTAATGGTTTTGAAAGAAGTCTCTTATGCTCACCAAGGCTGCATTTATTTGATACAAAATATAGTAAAAACAGTAATATTGTAAAATATTATTACAATTTGAAATAACTAATTTCTATTAATAAATATCTTAAAATGTAATTTATTCTGTAATGTCAAAGTTGACTTTTCAGCATCATTACTCCAGTCTTCAGTGTCACATGATCCTTCAGAAATTATTCTAATATGATGATCTGATTCTCAAGAAACATTTCTTGCTATAATCAATTTAGAAAACAGTTGTGCTACTTAATATTTTTACTACAGTAAGTATTTGTTTGATGAATAGAATGTTATACATCTAGTTATAAATCTATGTAACTTTATTAATGTCTTAACTGTCACTTTTGATCAATTTAATGTGTCCTTGCTGACTAAAAGTAGGCCTATTCATTAAAAAAATCCCTTAGTGACTCCAAACATTTGAACAGCAATCCATATCTTACACGTGTAGAGCCCCATCCCCCTGAACAACTGCAAGCATCTGTATGAGGTGTGCCAGGGGAACCATGGGTAATGTTCTCCTCTCTGTCAGCGTGAGTAATGAAAAGAGAGCATATCTTTGGGTTGAGACAGACAGAATGGGTGGGCGCTACACTAAGCACATACACCGCGGTCATCCGGGAGAGTGTAAATTGGCGCTATGGGAGATGTATTCAGGGGAGTCGGGTCTACTGGGCTATCTGCCTCAGTAACAATATGACACACAGAGAAAAGAACATGTGGAGGAGAGAGAGTCGGGGAGAGGAAAGAGGGAAAGAGATGAGAGAGTATGATATGAAAGGAACTGTGCCACAAGCCAAATAAACCTCTCCTGTAAGGCCGAAGAGCTCAGAAACACAATAACTCACACAGATATATATGGGTGTTTTTCTACTTTTTACACTTTGGCCTTGTGGACTGTGAAAATATACACTCTTGAAACACACTTTTCACTTTCCCATCAGTTTAATTGTCTACTAGCAATGCCCAAAAGAGGACACACTGTACATGCAACACAGCAGAATGCTATCATTTCTCTCCTGAATGTCAAGAACAAATATTATCTCACCAGTGGAGGAAATTACATTTTTGGAATAAAATTACAAACGTCTTTAAGGCTAATTTCATATCTTGCAAGTTATTTAAACACACATCATTAAATAATATTTCCACACTTTTGGCATAATTTTTACAAATTACAACCTGATTTTGAAATTATGCACAATAAAAAAAATATTCTGTTTGTAGGTGATATATACCTTGATTTTTACACTCATCATATGCCTGTCGTCTCCTTGGTAGCCAAAGACACTAACTTTTAATAAAAACTTATTGTTACCTTATCTAATTAGCATGAACAAATCTAATTGTCCTTAGATCTCAAATTACATGCTACGGAAATGATGCAGTGGAAATTACATTTTAAATGAGCAAAATCTTTTTTGTCTTGATACAGTAAGGCTAATAGTATGCATAAATAGCATTGTATGTATGCTAAATACAATTCAATTTCCACACTTGATTTAATAATTACATAATTTGACAAAAATGCATTTTTTTTAGCATTAGAATTGCTGATGATGAAAATGACAATATAACTAAGGGTTGTTGAAAAGTCAAAAGTTGAGGGATATACAAAATATTTATATTTCAACTAAATACTGTTCATTTGAACTTTCTAATCATCAAAGAATACTGAAAAAAGTAATAATGGTTTCCACAAAAATAGAACTATTATCTACTATCAAATATTGACTGTTTTCAACATTGATAATAATAAGAAATGTTTCTGGAGCATCATATCAGCATATTAGAATGATTTCTGAAGGATTGTGTGACACTGAAGACTGGGGTAATGATGCTGAAAATTCAACTTTAATATCACAGGAATAAATTACATTTTAAATTAAACTAAAAATATTTTTTTTTAATAACTGTTATTATATTCTATTATTTATTAATTATATTAGTTTTTGATAAATGATCATATAAACACAACACTGGTGAGCACTTCAAAAACATAAAAAAATTCTTACCAACCCCAAACTTTTGAACAGTAGTGTATAATTATTTCCACACTTTTTGTTTTTTACATTCAAATAGTTTATGCTTTTTACACAAATTGTTTGTATTATCATAGTTTTAAAATGTAATGATTAATATTTTATGGATTTTCATATAGTTTAAGTCTGGGACTGGGATAAGGTTAAGACAATAAAACTTGTTACTTAAATACATAAAAGAAGTTTAAAAAGTACCCGAGGCAGGGTAAAAAAACATTTACGAAACTGTTTAATGTGATCTTCACATAACAAAAAGATAAAGCAGCAATCTCTTAGTTTTAATAAAAATCAACCCCTGGGACATAAAAGTGCCTGAACTCGAAGAAACATCTATGTAGTACGTACATATACAAACACATCCATACCAAAGCTGTTAAATGAGCAGAGAGATGGAAATGAGACTAATCTCAGAGCTGAGCCGCAGAGAAATCCGCCTTTTCAGCTTCCACCATCTGGAGCAGAAGAGCATGATGAGCCGAATCAGTGCCACACACACACACAAACACACACACACACACACACACACCATCAACCACTCACACTACAAAAAAAGGGCGTGTAGGAACACCAAATATTCAGCTCCTTCTTAAAAAGTAAATACTGCTGAGTCTCAGCACACATATACTTTTGTACAATAATCAGCTTACAGCAGCAAGTGTCTGGGTGTCTGTGCGGTCAAAGAGAAATAGACTGTGATGAGGATGAGGATGGCGCATGGGCGTGTGGCAGCCGTGCGCGCGCGTGTGTGTGTGTGTGCCATCCTTGCGACCGGCTCTATTCCGCAGTACAGTGTGTGCTGTGTGCGGAAGACAGACTGACAAAGGACACTCAAGAGACGGGAGCTCATTTAAAGGCTGTGCGCAGTAGGGCTGTCAAAAAAAAAGTGAATTTAAAATAAAAATCCACATTCGAATGCAAAAACGTTGCATTCGAATTTTAGGTGTGCGTTAAGGAGGCAGCCTTATCAGTGGCTTGGCTTTCGGTCAGTGATTGGCTTTCGGCCCTTTGTATTAAACTACGCATACATACATGATCAGGGCTCCAGACTGCAACCAAATGTTTTCTACCTGTGCGATTAAATTTTGTGAGCGGTCGCACTGGCGCGACCACCGCGTTGTTTAACTCATAAGCGCTGCCATTTCTGTTGCATATGTGAAAAATCAAATGGCTAACGAAACTGAAAGCATAACGAAACCACGCTACTCGTTTGAACTGCGCAGCGCTTCGAGTGTAGAGCCTGGTTTATACTCGCCGTATCAGCAGGAGCGCGAAGGTGCGCGCAGCAAAAATGACGCGCATATTGAGGAAACCGCTTTTTAAACCAAAGGTGAACATGTTGGTATTCTTGTGGGGGAAAAAAACATGCAAACACCGTCACCGACAGCAATTTTAGTTTTACTTTTCTTTTTGTTTTCATTTGCGTTATCTTTGCTGTTTACCTCACGATATGCTATGGAGGCTCTCTTTTATTTATTTTTTATTTGATTCCTCAGTGTTTGCTAAAAGTTCTGTAATTTATTAGTCATTATATAACCTAATACAGCGTGTAGGCCATGCCTCATCTTATTCATTTTTGTTAATAAACGTTTTGTAAGCTTGTGATTGTATCTTACTGTTTTATTGTTGTTGTGCTTTTTAATTAAGAATAACAATGAATCCATCTTTTACTTTAGTCTTAAAATGTGAAAGGTATAGATGTAAGCAAAACAGACAATTATCTTTTCTTGTAAAAACGTGACAACAAGATCGCAAATTCAAAAGCGAAAGCATCTGAGAAAGTTAGTCGCAAAAGCGCGACCAGTGGGACGAATGAGTCTGGAGCCCTGATGATGCTGTTTTGTTTATAGTTGTTTAAGCAACTTAATTATAATTGGTTTATAAACATTATTTTAAACATTATGCACTTTTTTTCACAGAGCTTATGCTTTGAATAAACCTGCATTAGTAATATTTTGCTCGATGCGCCCTCTTGTGGCCTCGAGAGAAGCCAAAAGCTTTTCTTCACCCTAACTGAAATTATGCACTTTAAATTCGAATATAATTAAGTAAAAAATTCTAATTTAGTTTTTCAGCCATTTAGACAGCCCTAGTGCGCATTAGGAAACTAATACACTTTAAAACATTTGCCATTACTGTTTACGCGTTCACACACGCAGTGACATCAGATGGCTACAGCATTAGATGTGCAGACAAACACGACCACCATTTATGCCACAACTGTTCCCTGCCGTCAGATCGATATCATACTAAACCGTTTGACCAAACTCATTATAAATCCATAATCCATGTCCAAGAGAAAACCTGGAGGATTTCATACCTGGTTACTATGGCAATAATCTCAGTCGAGCAAAAGTTGAAGTGTGTCGTGATCACAGTGTGAGCTGGGCTTGAGCTCCTGTGTGATAGTACCGAATTTTCAGGCTGTATAAAAGTTGACAGAGCAACAGTTCTCTGGAGATTTATGAGCTTCTGTACTCTGACTGCTGCAGTGGCATTTAAGCAGAACAAGATGAATGCACTTGTCTGCAGGAGAGGTTCAGAGACATATGCGCTAATGAGTGAAAGTTCTTCATCAGCGTGTTGCTGCATCTACGACATGAAATTCACAGCAGCAGTTGATCACCTGTTGAACGAGTCAGAGTGTATTTTTATACTATGAAGAAAACGATAAATTCTCCTCCACAAGTGCAAAACAACCAATGAATTCAAGGAATCAACGAGCGCTGAGTTTTTTCTTGGCACCAGATGAAAGCAAACACGTTTTGTTTTGTGTTTTTTTTTCAGGATACAGTGAGAAACAGGCATGCTGGGTAGTGATATCAAGCTGAGCAGATAAACATTTTCAAATAATTGCCCTTTGAGATCTATAGCGGTGTAGGCACACAACGTTTGCTCTAGTTCAAGCATCGATACACACTCACATCCTCGCATGCTCATGAATTATTCAGTTATTCTTATTATAAGTTTCTATAGGGACTGATGTAAATGCAAGAGCCTTACATACATATGTATGTTACATCAGTATGTGTGCTGAAAAATGTAGTTTCATCTGTATCTAAATCGGCCCTCATCTTGACCATGAGCTGATCTGGCTAAGAGGAATATTTTTTGCCTTACGAGGTTGTGAGTTTGAATCTTGTGCAACTGAATTGAATTTGTTTGTAAATGTATCAGTAATGGAGTATTTATCTGCATTTTATTTTGGGACTTTACTAGAATGGGAGGCATTTGGATGACATTTAGCAAATTAATAAATACATTTATTAATTAAAAATGAATAATAAACAAACACATAACAATGCAGATTTATATGGTTGAAACCCGCTAAATAACCTAGAGCAGTTATGCTTATGTTTCAGTTTGAAATGTAAAAGAATCTAAACCCTGTCTGTCTCTGTGGGCTCCACATCACGACTTCACTGCGTCAGTGTCAAACTAAACCACACGGAGGGTTAATTATTTGCCAACGGTTTGACTTTTCCACAGAGCTAACCATTGCCATAGAAACAGAAGTGAAGATGAACTACTTGTGATTTGATATTGAATGAACATGATGTGAGTTTGTTTTATTATTATTATTTTTGGAAAAATAAAGTGGGAAGTTGGACGTTTGCGTGTCAGGAGGCAGAACGTAGAAAGATTTTAAACTGATTTAAAATTAGTTAAGAATGTAACATAAGGCTATGGATGAAGAAACAAGAGAGGTATGTGAAAAGGGAATGTCTAATAATAATGCAGAGGACAGAAGGGAGGGAGAAATCAGTGACAGATGAAGATCAACATGGCTGAAAAGATGACGGGTGGAAACAGAGTGCATTAAATTTATCTCCACTGGGCTTCTTGGCCCTTCATTACTTAGTGGGCAGCTTTAGAGTAAGTGCCAGAAGAAGCATTAGCTGAATTGCTGATAAAACTCCTCTTAAATGGCCCACAATTCTCCCCGAGGTTCAGCCAAGCTGAAGAAAGTAGATAGAGACAGGAGCAAAAGACTAGTCGCCTATCCAGTCTTTACCTGACCAGATTCGGAAATGTTTTATCAGATAAAACATTACATAAGAAAAAACACGGCATCTTAAAAACCCCTTTTTGGCAGTGGCATATATATGGACAAATTTGAATTTGAGGACTCAATTTGTTACAAAATAAAATAAACAGATTTCAAGGAGGAGTTGAAACCCTCTAAATAAGATCTACTGTAGGGCTGGGCAGTACAACTAAAAATTTACAGTACTGTGCAAACGTTTTAGGCCATTAGTATTTTCACCAACAAAGAATGGTTTTAAGACAGTTATTTCTATCTTTTACTGTAGTGTGTGTCAGTAGGGCTGTGTATTGCAAGCAAGGCAATGATACGATACGTATCCTTATACAGAGACCACGATACGATACTGTACGTATCACAATACACGACTACACTAAATTTAACCTAAGCAGAATTCAGTAAAACAGCTGTTTAATAAACGGTGCATAATATAGGGCCATTGCTAACCATAGGCAGAGCAGGCAGTTGACCTCTGCATTATGAAGGGCCTTTCAACTGTACCACAGTATAACAATATAGGTAATGGCATATGTTTAATGTTTACATTGAGCATTCCTCACCAGGTACAATATTCTGTTTGCATCTTGTTGCAGCCCATAAATAATAATGTAGTTCTAATAAATACATTACAATACTCATTCAAATATGTTAATAAAAACATCTTTACATTGCTGGTAGGTTATCATTGCACAAATTAACACTCTCTACATTTAAAAAATAAAAACAAAAATTAGAAGCATTCTTAACTTAACTAATAACTGTAAACTGTAACTTAACTGTAGCTCACGCGCACATGTTCAGTCACTCACACAGATCACGCTGCGCACGCACATACACACATTCAGCCAAACTTCTTAGCGCTGCCCCGCAATTTTCTTAACCGATTTTAAAACCATGGGAGACCACACACAAGAGCTACACGGAAGCATTTTAAAAACAAAAACCTGACAAATGTCTTGAATCGCACCATCTGAACAATGTCTTGAGGTGTGGTAACCACTTCGTGTTGTGGCTGCATTTCCACCTTGGAGGTGCATTATTTTCTAATAATTCAACGGACTGTTCTCATTTATTCCTTACTTAATTACAGCACTTCATGAAAAAATGGCTGCCAACTTCTTAGATAAACTAGGTATTCACACTAATCAACTAGTTGATTTAGAAGGGGTGTGTGTGTTGTGTGTGTGTGTGTGTGTGTGTGGCCATTGAGACCGATTATAATTCCTCAAAGATATGAATCTTTGTTTATTGTTGTTTTTATGAAGGCTGCATTTAAAATCCATTTGCTTCATAATCTGTGGCAGCACGTTTAAATGGGCATGACGCATGAAGGGGGAAAAACTGCAACAAGGCACTGTGAATGAAGGCAATGATGTAAAACCAACTCATTTTCTTGCTAAGTGACTTACGAGAAGTGGACCACAGGACATAAAAGAACTCATAATGTGGCTGACGTGTACAGAAAATATACAGTAGAAGCCACTGAACCAGAAAACTCTGGTCAGTATAAAAGTGCAAGATAAAATATATTTTAAATTAATGAGCATGGTTTGTAGTCTCCTATTTTGTCCATACAGTAAGCTGCATTCTCTGAAACTATTCATGTAGGTTTAACATATCTTAAATTTTGTGATCAAGAATATAGTCCAAAGAAAGTTACTAGACCAGAATATAGTGTGCTTTTTTACAAACATATCCCTGCTGTGATGGAGCATCTGCCTCCCCTCAAACTGACACTGCTCAGCTACATCCAGACTCACAGCGGGAGCGCGAGGCAGAGAGGACTGCTACAATGGAGTCATATTTGCATTGTGATGAAGCATTGTGGATGTTTATCATGTCTTCAATCCAGCACTGCATCTCACTTTTTCACATACAGTTTCTTTGCATGCACAAGATATCCTCAAGGTCATGGTACAGTGCGTATACAACTGACCTCCAGTCATTTACGTCTGCTCACTCATCTGTGTCTGAGAGACAACAGCAGCCACAAGCAACTCTAGCATGCTGCCTTACCTGACTGTTACTATGTCGTCTTAGCCTCAGATGGCATGCCCACGGGCCACCCACAGTCTGTTCACACAGCATCTGATGCATATTGCATACAAAAATGAACTCAGCAGTGCTAGTCTGAGTTTCCAGGAATATGTAGCGAATCAGCTCATGTGAAATATGAATAATTAACCATAACTAGTTATAATTAACTATTCATATTTTAGATCCGCTGTAGATATTTAGCTGACCTCTCAGGGTCAACTGTCTTGTCAATTCTAAGAACGTTAATTTCCTGGTTAAGGGAAATAACTTTCTTACTGTACAATTCTACCAAGCTTGTAGCATAAATCTGCATGATTAGTGACTCCGGTTATGAGCAAACAATGAACACGTCAAGTGTGATACAAGTAAGGTTTTATTAACTACATAAACACTTAAACTAGTCCAACATACTACATAAACACATAAACTGGTCTAACATCCTACATAAAACACATAATGGTCTACCAACACATACCCCAAAAAAAAAACCTACACACACACACACACACATACAGTTGGTATAGGAAAGGGTTAAAGTTTAGCTCAGTACAGAAAGAGACATAAGGAATGACATTTATGGAACCATTTGCATATTCAACAGATCTAAGCCTGAGTGATAGGTCAGATTCTTAGTTCAAACACACCTTGTAAAAAGGTGTAACTGTTACTTAATGTTTATCAATTAATAGACTAAGTTTGATACTTGCGAGTCTCGCCTTGTCTGAAAGAGATTCCTGATGCAATTCTTAAGGCCCAAGCTCTTGCTGAAATTAGTTGATGAAAAGAAACAGTTTGAGTCAGAGAATCTTTGGTGAAAGGAAAAGTCAAGGCCGAAAGGCCTGGAACAATGCTTTGGTATCCTGAAGCGTTTTCTCACATTTTCTTAGCTTCTGACCGAACCACCGACTGGGCGGGTCACATGGTGTGTCAGCTTTAAGGTCAGAGAAGATCCCCGCCTCTCAAGATGGGCTTATCCAAGGAGAAAAGCCGGAATCCCAAGTGGGCGATTTGAGATAACAGGCGTTTTTTAGGGCCCTTTGTTGGAAAGATGGTAATTGTGGTATGAACGCTGTGTACACAATTATTTAAAGGACTCTTAGAACACTTACTAGTTGCGTAGAGTGGGACGTAAACACACAATAGACATTCTCAATTAGATCATACAGAATACGAGGTCAGATACTAGACATTGTAGAGTTACTTATATGAATGAGTGGTTTATCGTAAGCATGAATAAAAAATAGTCTATAATACAACAGATTAAAAACAACACAGCAATAATATACACAATGACCTGAAAGATATGTGTTCATTCAAAGAAAGGTTTTCCTATGAATTAAGTAGTAGAAAAGTCAATTTCTACTGTGCGTTTGTCCTGGGACATGCAGGGATTTTCCCTGCTTTAGATACTTTTGGCCAATAAACCCAGTGATATCAGCGTTGGTTGCCATGCAACAAAGGGGCCTGTTTCGGCTTCCTGGGGTGTTACGCATTTCGGGGGGGAAGGGTTCATGGGTCCTCGTATGGCTTGTTAACTGAGGGGGGTTACAGAGTATTTGTTAAATATAAAAACAAAATATATATTGTGTGTTTGATTGGTCCAGACGCTACAAATATAAAGGGGATATTTACAGTCTTAATGCTCTTTTTCATTCAATGACCACATATGCTAAGCAACAAAACTGACAAAAAACAACATAAGCACCATAAATGTAGTCCATGCTAAGAAAACCTGTCTACAAATGTATAAAATTCTGGACTGCTGCTGCTCTCCCTAAGAGCTGAGAACACAAAGGGCAATAGCAGAAGACCTCCTGAAAACCCAATAAACTGTGACTACAAAGACTTGTGTCCACTACCAGAAAAATACTGAACAAGATACTGAAGGTGTTTATAAAAGGACAAGTGGGAAATCGCTGCTGCCAAAAAAGAGGAAAAAGTTGTGTGGACAGTTGATAATAATAAAAATTATAATAAGCTGTGGGGAGAGATGGTCCAAACATAGTCAAAAGTCTACAGGAAGAAATGTTTGGTGGAGGTTTTGTTGCTAAGAGAGGATCTACAAAAGACTAAATTCAAGGTTTAAATTCAGTTACTTTCATCATTCTGCACTGCCAATCATTACTCAGTGAATTCATTAAAATTGTGAGAAGTACAACTGTGCATTATTAGTTCAGTCAGATTGTATTTGTCTGTAATCGATAGTTCAATTAAAATCAGGCTACATTTGATAAGCAACCAATGTAGAATCCAGACATTTTTGAAGGGTTCACAAAGTCATTATTAATACGATAAATAATTTAAATAACTTCACATTTTATATATAGAGAGTTTTAAAATTGAGGCCGCATGTTACAGCAATACTGGAAGTAGAAATTGGGAAAAACAACACTGTGAATGAAGTAAACGATGTAAAATCAACAAATGTTATTACTCAAAGAGAATATAATCACAAGACAAAGGAATTCATAATTAGACTGCTGCGTACAGTAAATATACACCAGAAGCCATTGAGCCAGAAAACTCAGGACGTTTTTATGAAACTGCAAGATAAGTAGCCAATTAAAATGTTAGCGAGCATAGTTTGTAGTCTGCTATTTCCAGAGAGAATAAAAATCTATACAGGTTTGGAACAACATGAGGGGAAATAAATGATGACTGAATTTTCATTTTTCCTAACCCTTTCCAACGATTAGTGTACTGGAGTTTCTCTAGATGAAAAGAATCTATTAAATGTTAAATAATCAGATGAACAGGCTCAGGTGTAGAGCGCCCCAGCTGGGCCTGGGGATGGAGTGGGAATGATGCATGGTCGACAAGCTAGTGTAATAGAGACCATTCAGCACTGAGCCACGCCACTATTCACAAAGACTCTGCAAGTGTAACAGCTGGCACAAAGCAGCACACAGTGAACTCTTGAGGCAATGGATTGTGGGATAGCATAGTCTTCCACCACCTGCTCAGGGGGAGATATGGCTTTCTCAAAATGAGCTCTGACCTCTATCTCTCCTCTGTGAAAGCACTCTAAATAACAGTCAACACAGGACTGGTGGAGGGAAGCTGCCTGACCCACACATCTTCACTGTGCTCAGGTACAGCCGTCTCAGCAGGAGCTCAGACAGCTGACGCCTATAGCACACAAACACTGAAATGACTTTGAAGTCTGGTCTGATGTAGAAAGGAATACCAACCATCTTTCACCATCATTTCCTTTTTACGTTTATTGACCTATTGCAAAGTATTTTGCAATGGGTTTTTGAACTTGTGCATTTAATAACACCCCGAGACAGCACATTTCGTTGAGAAATGTACTGTAAGTAATATCAAACAAAATATCATGCGTTTTTCTACCCAAATACAGTTGTATTTCTTTAAACTGAATAATTCATGCACAGCTTACTTATAAAGCCACATAACACCTTAAAGTGAACACTGAAGTCAAAGTTGACCTATTTACTTTCCTAAGCTCCTGGTCTGGTTGTAAGCGATTTATCTAAGCATTTTTTTCATGCTGTCTTGTAGTACTTTGTATATATTTAATAACTTCTCAATTTTCCTTTTCGGCTGATATCACATACAGGATAGGTCACACAGGCTATTAGATGTTTTTTAAAAAAAAAAGGCCAAGTAGCTATTTAGACATTGTTTTAGCACATTAGCATTCAGCCAGGATCTATTCTGGTAAAGTAACAGCTACTATTCACAATCTAGTCAATTCTTATGGTTTTTCCCAATTAACTCGGAAATGCCTAAAATTACAGAAGTAAAATGGGTTGCAAATTGCAATTCAGGTTGCCTTTAAGATTATGGCTTAAAATGCACAAGAGAAAAATCTGAGTCAAGAAATAGATAAAAAAAATCTTTACCCATTAAAGTGAGGGTTAATTTTTCCATTGTTAAAATGTACTCAGGCACGTGCAGAGGGGGGTGCTTTGAGGGGTCAAACCCCTGCCCAAAATTTACCAAAAGTGCCCCTCTCTCAACAATTATCAACAGTAATATTGTGGTCAATAAAACAAAATACAACTGAATTCTAATCATTATGACAATGCTTATAATAAGTAACAAATGCCTCAAAACTAGGAAAATACATGTTTATTTTTTACTTATGTCAGTCTATTTATTAATCGTTTTAAAACTATGTAGACACTCTGTTTTCAGTTGTTGTTGTTATTTTTTAAACAAACCTGAAATTGCTGAAGTAGAAGAATTTGCATTAATTGCAAGTAGTGTTTAATTTACTCCTATTTACATACTGTATATTGATATATCTGATGAAACTATCATTGTTGGTTAAATGAAGCCCAAGTGCCACCGACAGACCTATTATGTGAAGCGTAAACAGTTCACAAAAAGAACATGCAAAGGACTCTATTTTTATAATTATGCATATAATTTTACCATAGTAATTGTTAAATTGGAATTACTCCGAATATAAATGCCCCTTTTTTACATTTGAGCCCCTGCTCCCGAGGAACTGCACGTCCCTGATGTTCCTATCCCGGTTTGAATATTCAGAGAAAATTATTAGTAATTAACTTGAAATAAAGTTTTGTTTTTAAACGTTTTTTCCACCTTCATTCAAAAATTATTCAAAAGGTTATTTCACTTTTATATGTGTCTAAAGTGGTTTATGACTTTGAGGAATATATTTCAAAAGCAGATCTTGCATTGGCAAAGTGACTACACTAACATGAGAATTTTCAATATCCTGACTGTGGAAAAAGGAGGAGTTGGGGATGGAGGAGGGTAATTTGCTCCTGAGCAAGTGAAAAAGCTGCTGAATAATACTGAATAGACCTTATATAGGAATGCTGTGATAGGTGCCATATTCCTATAGGTAGATGTGCATCAGCTGACAGCAAGCTTGACTCACGTGCTCTGCCAGAACTAACGCGGTATGCTTAATTTCTGTGCATTCTCATATAATTCCATTCTTGTTCATTTTATGTCAATCTGCAGTTTGCGTTGTTAATAGTGGTGTTCTTCTCCCCACACCCACCCACCAAAATTAATTTCATGCTTGGTAAAACCCTCCCAAAACATTGGCTGCATCAAAAAAACATTACTATAACATAATTAAATACTTGCAATATAAATGTTACTTGAAAAAATGTGGTTGTACATGGCTACATTTGCCAGCCAGACAAACAAAGAACAATCTGTTTGAAGGGAGCAGTCATATTTTTAGAGTTTCTGGTTTTGGCCAAGTTCCATCTTCTCCTTAACTTAACTACATTTCAACAGACGGCAGAAGATATTCTGAATGCAGAAAGACATGGCCAACCACAGTATCTATGGAACTCTGTATGTGCAGAAACAGATTGTGAAAAGTAAGAACGTCTCGGAGTTTTGTGGAAAGTGAGCTCAACACTTTAGCTTTGGACGGTAGCCAGAGGCAAAAGCTTGATGTCAGCGAAAGCACAATCCCCCCAAAAGCTCCAATAGGAAAGAAAAATAATCTTAAAGGGTGAACAACGTACAAGCCGCAAGCTCTGAGGGACAATTACTTCATGTGGGAGAAAAATTTTAATCGTCTTCATTTCAGAGCGGTTAAATGTAAGCTCAAGTATACTGAGGGATTTCTCTAAAGCTAACGTGATGAGCTAACGTCTGTGGATGTAGATCAAGGTGACTGGTGAACATTCAAAAGCACAGAGCAACTACATTTGTGAGAATGTTTCAGACTAGTTCTTATTTGATGGGTTGTAATCAATGGTAAATGCAAATAATAAAATGCAACAAACTGTATAAATCATAGTGTAATCCAATCAAACTGTACTTTGGCCCAAATTCATGTCACTTAGTAAAAACTAGACAAAATAGGCAGATATCAATACAGGCAGGCTGTGTAACACGTTCTCCACCTCAAAAACAACAGAAAAAAATAGACAAGGTTAAAAACAAAAATTGACCCAGAATATAAATGCCTAAAATATCACTGTGTGCTGAATTTTCAGCTGCCAAGAGCATGAAATCACCCAAATTTAAGAGGCACTCGGAAACTAAACACTATAAAACAACTTCAAACAAGCCAGTTGAGATTTTTCATTTGTTTTTCATGGCATTATTAATAAATTACCATAACTTACTAACTCTAAAATAATAAAATTGTACCCAAGTAATATATTTGTTGACTGATGATCCTTTTTCCTTTGATCGGGAAAGGAAAAAAAAAATGCAAAAATAAAAAAAAAAAAAAAAAGGTTAAAGGTTAATTATTAAAAAAGAATAGTTAAGCATAAGGTCACAAATTAATTACTGTTTAAATTGTTACGGCAATGAGTTATTTGGAATAAATTTACAATAAATAAATTAAAAAAAAAACAATAAATAGGAATATTGTTTCCATGTTAATGTAAAAATATGAAATGTTTTTTCTTTCCCTTTTTCTGATAGTGTAAGTAATGTTTATATATTTTTTTTATTGTAAATTTATTAATTTTAAATTTCGTCCAGGCCTTTTTATGTTGCTGAGATCACCAGTGCGTTCTTTTTTTCTTAGAATGTACCAAACTGTTGATTTGGCCACTCCGAATGTTCCTGCTATCTCTCTGATGGATTTGTTTTGTTTTTGAAGCCTAACAATTGTCTGTTTCACTTGCATGGAGAGCTCCTTTGACTGCATTATGTGGGTTCACGGCAACAGCTTCCAAATGCAAATGGCACACATAGAATCAACTCCAGACCTTTTACCTGCTTAACTGATGTAGAAATAACAAAGGAATAGCCCGCAGCTGTCCATGAAACAGCTTTCGAGTCAATTGTCTAATTACTTATGGTCCCCTGAAAGGGGGGGGGATCTTATAAAAGCTGTAATTCCTTAACCTTTCCTCTAATTGTGATGAGAATACCCTCAAATTAAAGCTTAGAGTGTGCACTTTAAGCCCATATTCGTTATATAACTGTAACTTGAATATGTTTTAGTCAGCAGCTAAAATAATAAAAATTGTGCCTGTGTCCAAATATATATGGCCTGACCATGGGCAACATTTGACTCTTGAGTCAGGCCGGGGGCAAAAAAATAAAAAATAAATAAATAAACTAAAATATATATATTCTATATATATAATATATATTTTTAATATATATATATAAATGAAATAAATATGAAAACAAATTTTTTTTTTCGGATGTAAGCATCAAAACAATGCCCTACCGTATTGCAACGCATCAAAGCAGTCAATCCAACACAGTCAAGAATAACTTAAAGAGGTTGCCACCGTTTAGTAAACTGTGGACTAGCTTTGGCTCTTCCTGTTGACTTGAATGGTGATGCGTACGTTTGTCATGGCCTTTAATTTTAACCAGAAATGTGCACTCTGCTTTTCTGATGTTCACCTGAAGTTTTCCATGTCTTTTTCCCGTGTCACTTGAAATGTTTCAGTTTTGAATCGTTGTTACCAAAGGCAAAACACGTGGAGAAAAAATAAACTATCAGTTGTGGGACTATATTCTGTCATAAATCGCATACCATTCATTGCTGAACTTTCTTCCGTCCGTTACTGGAAATGAAATGAAATTAAAAAGTACGGGTTGTAGTCCGATATCATAAGTTGCACCTGCTTTTGGTCGTGGAATAGATCTAATAATAATATAAATAATAATAATAATAATAATTAAGACTAATTATTAACCCGTCCATGCCAATCACAGTTTCGAGAGTGAATCCCGCATAATATGCGGATGTCATTCCAGAAACTTTGCAGGGTGTAGCCTATGTGTCCGAAAAATCATAAGCTTCATAATAATCAATGAAGCTCTCTAAACTGCACAATGAATCTCTTATTTACATCGCGTCTGCACTTAGTCATGAGATGATTCACGAGCGTGCAAAACTGAGTGAGTGAATTCTGACGAAAAGTTTCTGATTGGCCATTGCGTTTAAGAAATTAACAGATATGTCTGTGATTGGTTACATTGCTCAATGCTGCAAAAACATGTTGAGGGTATTTAGCGCTTGGCTAGGCGCTCCAATTGCAGCGGGGCCGATATCAGGGATTCCATGCAAATATGTTAGAAACGATGCATCACGATACAAATGCCGACTTGTAGCCGATACACACTTTTTAAACCGATACATCGCATCGTTAACTTTTTATGACGATGCACAGAGCGAAGAAGGGAATCTTCCATCATATATATATATATATATATGTGTGTGTGTGTGTGTGTGTGTGTGTGTGTGGACATACACATATTTTATTATGTGTTTATGTTTAACACTACATGAACTACTTTGGTACAGAATGTACTGTAGTCTGAGAATCTTGTGTGATTGTAACGATACAGAAAGAAATCTTTTTAAAATAATATTTTTAGGTATTGAGGGCAATGTGACTTCAAAGATCAGTGAATGAAACAGACAAAAAAACTTCCATAAAATCACACACACACTCAGATACAATCAACATCAGACATGCACACACACACACACACACACACAGGTTGACTGGTTTCAGAAAAGACTAATGAGCTCTACAGTGATTGAGGATGCATTTAGATCAGCTCAATTAGAAGAGCATCAAAAATGCACCTCAACACAGGTGTCAGAAAGAAAGAGAGATGGGACAGAGAGACACGATGGAAATTAGCAGTTGTATGTATTCTTCCCTATTCTTCACGCTTCCTCAGAAGAAAGTGGCCCGGCACACCACACAGCGATCAAACGTGTGCCGCACACAGAGGTCGCAAAGCAACATCAAACAGCCCTTGCACAATAGCAGAGAGGAAGGGACTAATGCTTTCAGCGTCTTTTATTTTAGATTGCGTGTATGTGTGCACGTAATGAAGGTTTGCGGTTGGGATTTCCGTGTACGTGCAAAAGCTACATTGTGTTCTTTGAGCACCATCTGTGTCGCAAGTTACCGCATCCAATAATAAAAGAATTAGTAGGTGAAACTTTCATTTTTCAAAAATTTTAGTTTAAAGTGTGTTTGTTTGCACAGCTGTCTCGTTCCTACATGAAGCAGAGATGGATGTGTTACCATAGTGATCTGCATCTCCGCTCACTCCCCAGACAAATTTATATAATGAGATCACACAAACACATGCACACACGAACACGACATCATCTTCACGGCTGTGGCGATAACCGAATGACAAACACATGCTAGTCTAGTAACATTTTATCAGCAGCTTGCACACCTACACACAACATGGGCTGCTTTAAGACATGTGCTAACGAGACCAAATCAGATGCACCGCACATCTAGACTTCACATAATACCATTCCAAAACGACATTATCTGCACTGTAACTTGGAACAAAATCAATGCAGCTGGTTTATGAGAATCTAAAGAGAATCGAGAGAATCTAAAACACAAAGGCTTCACTTTTTTGGACACATCAACTGTTGTCTCTAAACTAAAATGCAACTAACCATAAGTCAAATATAGTGCTATTCAAACATTTTGTGGCCCAAATTCATCTGTCACTTGTTATAAGCTGGACAAAATAGATAGATGTCAACATGGACAGGTAGTGTAACTTTTCCTTCTCCTCAAAAACCACAGAAAAATATGCAGGCAGTTAAAAAAAAAATAAAACAATGTTTAAAGCAAGCCTGTTGAGTTTTTCATAAGGTTCTGATGACAAATAAATACTTTAAATTTATTTCTTATATAAGATATTAAATATATTAAACAAATTTGGAGACTTTCATGGTACGAAATGTAGCAAGAACAACCTCAATGACTTGAACCTTACCAACTAGAGATGTTAATTTCGGTTATTTTTCCTAACCGACAACCGACGCTCATTAACCGATTGTTAACCGTTAACCGACAAGATTATTTTAAATTAGAATGGAATTAAATTAGAAAGGATAAGTGTCTAGGACCTGTTAAAAATACTAACATTTGTTTCCTGGGGATTAATTTTACATGCGCAAAAAGCAGCAAACAACAAACATGAGGATTTACCTGGTCATCATATCACATCACGCACCTGCGAGCAGAGAAAAAACATCATAAAAATTATTCTTTTATATATAGATATATATACAATATATTATAATATATATATATATATATATATATAAAAGAAGAAATAGGCCTATACAAGAAACATATTTTTACTTAAATTATAAATTAAGAAAACGTAAGAAAAACAAGTAGCCTAGTATGCAGAGTTTCGGTTAATTTTTGTGCTGCGCGAAAGGAAGGCTTCTTTAGGCTTATTTTACAAAAAGCACAACGATTTGTGTTATTGTGAATGTACACAAAATAAAGGCAAACCTTTTACAATTCAGATTATATTTAGGACTAAAAGGAGTAGTTTCTTCCACTGTTAGAAGGAAAAAAATCAAGTGATTGCGCCGGCGCCACATGCACGCACACAGTTAAGCATGTGCCTTGACAATGCAGCCTGTTCATTCTCATAATAAAATACAGTCAGTCAACATATGGAAAAAAAAAACTACGTAGAAAAAAAAATCTGTAGTAAAATTGTTATAAGCCTTTAAGGTTTAGTGTTACACTGTACCGTCGGATGTTATGCGCAACATTTGTTTTCCGTGGATATTGGAACGCGAGTGAAAGTACATAATAAATATCATTGCCATTCAAAGACATCGCGGATATGGAAAACATTTGATTTGTGTGACTGAGAACTTGGTTTCCGTTGCGTTTTAACCTAATTAATCATTGCTTGTCGTTTATATTGCTATAGCTTCTTTTATTTTTAATTCTTGTTCTTTTCTAAGTACTGTTAATTGAAATGATGTGTTGTGGACTGAGGGCAACTAAAATAGCCTGGCTATGTTTACAGTGTTTATTATGATGTTTGTAAACATTTTGCGTCGGCATTAGGCCTATTTCTGAATGAAATATTAAAATGCGACTTATGTTTTTTTTCCCTAAAAAACAATTTTTTTTATACGCGTAGCATATTTTAAACATGCAGCAAACCGTTTTAAATATTTTGATAAATTACTGAAAAAATAAATAATTAAATGACTTTTTAAACCGTTATGTATTAATCGGTCAAAATTCTTACGTCGGTTAACCGGTTCCTGGTTAAATGGTTAAAATGAACATCCCTACTTACGACTGAATATACTGAGGCAAACATTAACCATGTTCTGCTAAAATGTGTTACATTTTTATTCATTTAGGTGAACTGACTCACTTGGATGGTTTATGCAAATGAACTCATTCAAAACAACAATTCAGCCATTTGAGTACCAGCGTGGCATTTTAGGTCTTATAATTGAAAATTGTTCATTTAAAAATGATAGAAAAATACAGCTGATTATGAATCATATTTTAAAATCTATTGAATCTATTGTTAAAAAGATTTTGCACACCTAAAAGGTAATGAATGTGTTATACAGACAATGTTTGCATCTGACATATTTAATTGTAAGAAGAAAATGGGTCATTTAGGAATTTGAGCCATTTCCATCTGAAATCAACATCAGAGAATGCACTATAGTATCTCATGAATAATCATGAGACTGCAGAGCTTTATCCTATGAGAAGGTGTGGCCTCATAATTATTCATGACACCATGTGACATTTTCTCAAGACCTGCACTTCAAACGCTCAGGCACTTCAGCGATGCCGTCCTAAAACACATTTCATGCGTCTTGTCTGCTTGGCTTCCAGCGCATATGCTTTTAATCAATGACAGATGTTTATGTGCAACAAGAATTTATTACATAACAGTTTCTAGATTTATGGAGAGGTGGACCAGGGCTCATTTGAGATGTTTCCACTAACACAAACAGCATCAATCCATCATGTTTGACACATCCATACATCCATAATCTGAGTGTGTTAACCAAGTATAATTAACTAATTATATACATCAACTATATATATCTCAAAACTTATTAAAAATGCAAATGCTCATTTAAGTATATTTTCAAAGCATAATACAAATGCAAACAGTTCAGCATTTATGTGTTTAAAGTATAGGCATAAATCTTATTTATTCATAATTCATTCGTAATTTAATTAGTTGAAATTATTAATAGTTTGATGCTTGACAAGCTACAGCTTCTCCATGTAAGCAAATTTTCTGCAGTTTCTTGTTTGTTTAACATTGACACAATCATATAGCACAACAATATTTTTTTATTACAGATTTTTTTAGCACTCAATAATGAGGAACACTGTAAGAGCTGACCTCAATTCTTACTTGTACAGTTATCTTTTAAAGAAGCAGCACTCTCACTGCATTTCTGCATACCGTTTACCGAGGGAAAGCTCACTTAGCCTGAATCACATACTTTCAGGAAAAATGGACCAAATGGGTCCACCAGGATTACAGCAGAGACATTCACAGACATACTTTCAAATAAATCATCTCCAGGAGCTTCTGTACAACCTAAAAGCTTATTTTATGACGCTTCTATTTAAACAAAGTATAGTGAGTGTGAAATATAGAGATATCCGTAGATCCAGTGTGTCTAGAGGACAAGCGAAAAAATGGTTTGGATTGTCAGATGGACTATCGGAGCAAGCAGTTTGGAAGAGTCTCTTACTGTGGTGTATTTGATGAACACAGAGGGCATTACGGGTATTAAGGGGGCAGAAGGGCAATAAGCACTTCTCTCTGCCTCTCTTGTGAAGAGAGTAAGAGGCAAGTAGCAGAGCAGCAAGTGAATCATGGATTGGCATTGCAACCCAGCCTGTTCCGTTCTAAAAATGTCTCTGGGTCAAACACACACACAAATGCATACACACACACACACACACACACACACACACACACACACACACACACACACACAGAGATTTACACACCTGTTGCCTGGCAACAAGAATGCTCTCTTGATCAAATTATGGTAGGAAAGTGAGAGGGATGGTAGAGAGGGAGATACAGATAGCAGCAGTCAGAGAGAGAGACAGAGACCACTGTCACAGGGTTGCTAACTTAAGCAGAAGAAAACAACTGACAATTTATTTTCAGGACAACTTAAGAAGACCTTTATCTATATACTATACTGTATATGCTTTTTGAGATGTATTAACATATTGAGAGATGTATTTTGTATGTGGAAGGGATGGATGATAGAATCAGAAAGAATCAGAATTTAATCTGATTTAATTTTTAATCTCAGGCATTTTTCAATATCAGCTAAAATAATTATAAGTTTATTAATCAATTATAATCAAATAATTATCAATTATTTTGTAAATCGGTGCATTCCTGATTTTCATGTCATACAAAAGTGTCCCACATCACATATCAATTTAGCTACCTAGTAATTATATTATATATTATGCGTAGTACAGGTGCATCTCAATAAATTAGAATGTCATGGAAAAGTTAATTTATTTCAGTAATTCAACTCAAATTGTGAAACTCGTGTATTAAATAAATTCAATGCACACAGACTGAAGTAGTTTAAGTCTTTGGTTCTTTTAATTGTGATGATTTTAACAAAAACCCACCAATTCACTATCTCAAAAAAATAGAATACTTCATAAGACCAATAAAACAAAACATTTTTAGTGAATTGTTGGACTTCAGGAAAGTATGTTCATTTACTGTACATAAACTCAATACTTGGTAGGGGCTCCTTTAATTACTCCTCAATTCAGCGTGGCATGGAGGTGAACAGTTTGTGACACTGCTGAGGTGGTATGGAAGCCCAGGTTTCTTTGACAGTGGCCTTCAGCTCATCTGCATTTTTTGGTCTCTTGTTTCTCATTTTCCTCTTGACAATACCCCATAGATTCTCTATGGGGTTCAGGTCTGGTGAGTTTGCTGGACAGCACACCAACACCATGGTCATTTAAAAAACTTTTGGTGTTTTTGGCAGTGTGGGCAGGTGCCAAATCTGCTGGAAAATGAAATCAGCATCTTCCAAAAACTGGTCAGCAGAAGGAAGCATAAAGTGCTCCAAAATTTCTTGGTAAACTGGTGCCTGCTGCCGTGTAAGGTTGATTTTCAAAAAAAAACACAATGGACAAACACCAGCAGATGACATTGCACCCCAAATCATCACAGACTGTGGAAACTTAACACTGACTTCAAGCAACTTGGGCTATGAGCTTTTCCACCCATCCTCCAGACTCTAGGACCTTGGTTTAAAAATGAAATACAAAACTTGCTCTCATATGAAAAGAGGAATTTGGACCACTGGGCAACATTCCAGTTATTCTTCTCCTTAGCCCAGGTAAGACAACTCTGACACTGTCTGTGGTTCAGGAGTGGCTTAACAAAAGGAATACGACAACTGTAGCCAAATTCCTGACACGTCTGTGTGTGGTGGCTCTCGATGCCTTGACCCCAGCCTCAGTCCATTCCCTTGTGAAGTTCACTCAAATTTTTGAATCGATTTTGCTTGACAATCCTCAAGGCTTGCGGTTCTCTCGGTTGGTTGTGCATCTTTTTCTTCCTCACTTTTTCCTTCCACTAAACTTTCTGTTAACATGCTTGGATACAGCACTCTGTGAACAGCCAGCTTCTTTGCAATGAATGTTTGTAGCTTACCCTCCTTGTGAAGGGTGTCAATGAATGTCTTCTGGACAAATGTCAGATCAGCAGTCTTCCTCATGATTGTGTAGCTTAGTGAACCAAATGAGAGACCATTTTGAAGGTTCAGGAAACCTTTGCAGGTGTTTTGAGTTGATTAGCTGATTGCATGTCACCATATTCTAATTTGTTGAGATAGTGATTGGTGGGTTTTTGTGAAATGTGAGCCAAAAACATCACAATTAAAAGAACCAAAGACTAAAAACTACTTCAGTCTGTGTGCACTGAATTTATCTAATACACGAGTTTCACAATTTGAGTTAATACTGAAATAAATGAAACTTTTCCACGACATTCTAATTTATTGAGATGCACCACTTATGTACTTATGTGCGTAGTAATCTGTCCTCAACCATGCTCACATTCATAAAACCAAATCAAATCAATTTGTAAAATCAAATTCAATATCGAATTTAGTTAACAACACGTAACAAATACAGTGAAAATGATTGCGCCAATGCAAGAAAATGAATGAATGTGATAATGTCTCACATTTCACCCTTCAAAAAAGGCTGCATACCCTTCAAAAGTTGGGGTCAGTATGATTTTTTAAAAAGAAATGAACACTTTTATTCAGTAATGATACTGCACATTAAATGTATCATAAGTGAGAGCAAAGACATTTATAATGTTATACAAAATATTTTGATATTAAATAATAGCTATTCATTTTTAGCTATTTCAATGTTTTTAGCATTGATAATAAAAAAAAAATTATCTTAAACACCAAATCAGCATATTAGAATGATTTCTGAAGGATCATGTGACACAGAAGACTGAATTAATGGTGCTGAAAATTCCCTAAATTTTGAACAGAGTATATACAGTGTGTGTGTGTGTGTGTGTGTGTGTGTGTGTTGATAGCAACAGAAAATGTTATGGTTTTCTTACCCAACCTGCAGAAAACCTGTTTGTTTTTCACATTCATCACTTTATTTGTTTTCTATTCTAATCTGTCATTTACAATGCAGACACAAAATTGACATAAATACCAATGTGTTCTCAGCAATATTTCAGGAGCTAAACAAAAATGTGAGACAAACTGCATCCCGCATTGGATTTAACACGGGATGAGTCTGTATCATATTGTTATGGTTGGCAACCCTATCTGACATTCTTGTTTCCTTCAGAGCGCTGGAGAGACACTCTGTTCCCTCAGTTATAAGTCTGAAATCAAAAAGACCTTGTCTGCCTAAATAGCCATCTACTCCAAGTGACAAACAGGTCAGCATGATTCTGACACGTCCTCACACCTCAGCACACACTCAAACTTCACACCAGATAACAGCACACATCAGAACATTCATGTTTAACAGCAAAGATATAAGGACTTCTGTGGTTTTGACCAGCCACAGCTGCACTTCTCAAGCTTGAGTCTCTATTACTGTCTTTATCACAAACAGTATCAGCTAAAAAAAATCCTTCTTCTTTCTTATGATTGAAATCAATTCAGTATGGGATGTCTTATTTACAAAATCCAGATGGTTTGGCTCAGACCCTGATTGATATTCGGATACAGAACGTGTCCGATAAGCCAAAGGGGTGCAAAGGAACATGGGATTTCAAAGCCATACAAATACAGATTGGACCCTCAAAGCAATCTGCCCCTAAGATGACGTGAAGGATATCAAAGAGAACAAGCACCACTGACAAATAGAGAGAGAGAGAGAGAAGTGAAAACAGAGGTCTTTGATACTAAGGCCTGGAAACAAAATTATGGCTTCATACGGCCTGTTTTAGGACCTTCATGCTTTTTGTGACACAAAAGGACATGATGAATTACGATGATACACTGATAGTAGGAGGTGATGCGATAGACTGTCAGTAGAAAATGAAAGAAACGTTGTGTCAGGAACAATCTGGTAAGTTAGATGGATCTCACAGCAGCTTGTGTCAGAAAATAAACCCCTTCAGGATGATAAAAAAAAATTGTGTCAAGGTCCTGATCACCCTGATGTAATAATGACAAATTATTAAATTATGACATTACACGGCTGCTTGCCAAGTAAATGAATTAATGTACTAAAATTATCAGAAATTATTTTATAATGTGAAAGAAAACAGACATGAAACTACAGCATAGCGTATGAGGTCATACACTCATTATACAAAAATATTTGACCAGCAAGAAACAACTATTCCAGAAAGCTGTATAATAATATCTTTCAAGTTTAATTTATCAGGCCACATGGTGGTGGCATATGGCAATTAGCATGTGCTTGTTTTAATAAGGCAAGGCATGGATCATGCTGGTATTTTTATTCTTGTATGATTTGTGCACCCTGAAAGGAAACACAAGAGACTCTAACTTTATGGAGACTGAACAACAGAGGCATAACTATTAACACACTAATGCACATGGATAAACACACGTTACACAATCCTGCAGCTCCTTCCCCAGTGCACTCATGTACTTTCAGGTCCGATTCATGAAAGAGATAAAGTCTTATAGGGCTTTTGAAAAACAAGAGTGAATAAATTATTTAATTTAGTATTATTATATTATTATTCTGCTGCGCCTATTAATAAGTAGTTGACAAATAATATTAATAATGATTATTTATTATTATAATTTTTGCATTAATTATTTAAATTTTTAAAAATGTCAAATATCAAGGGTGGAAAATGCTTGTGCAAAAGTAAACCCTATAGTGTTTTGGTGCAAGAAACCTTGACTAACCTTATAAGTAGACCTAGAAAAAAATATATTTATGATATGGGCTCTTTAAGATGTCTCCCTCACATCCTCAATATTATTATTTTATGACAAACATCTAGAACCACAGCTCACATGCTAATTTCATGTAGGTAAATGAGCAGACAGTTCATTTATAATTCTGCGGACATGACCAAAGTATTCATTAAAGAACCACATGCTTATGAGCTCTCTCTGGCACATGAATACAGGTCTTGTTTTAGCCGGCCTGCTGATAGCTTTAAAACGGATCCACAGAACTGATCAGTCCGGGCCTGAATACAGCTCAGCTGGTGAAATGCGGCTTAGCAGAAGTGAATCCCTGTGAATAAACACTCTTCCTCAGGGTCTCAAACTGGAAAAATTGTCACCTGAACACACACCTACACAAGCTAAATAGGAGGGAGAGACTTTTCTCTGCAGTGTAATGCTTTGTGTCACAATATGGCATGACTGATGCCTTGATTTGGAGCTGGTATATCTGGAGCACTCTAGAGGCACCGGCTACAAGAGACATTCATTAGAACCACAGTGACTGTAGAAAAGATAAAAGCAGTCAAGATTATACGGCTAATCGTGTTCTGAAGGGAGGCAGCAGAAAGACGAGAGAGGAACCAATCTTTGTTTTCACCAATTAGTATAATGTTTTTCTACACACTGCTGCTTCCTGATGTTTGAGAACCAAACAATGACCGTTTAGCCTGAGATCAGCAGAAATTCATCAAGACAATTTAGGTAAGAAGTATTATTGTCTTGTTTTTCTGTAAAACATCTAAACATCCTTAAAAATGCGTTCAATTTACTTGGCGAACAATATGATATGCTAATACTTTTCACTTTTTATTAATTTATTCCAAAAATAAATAAAAATGCCATTCAAGCATACAAAGAATATATTTTTGTATGATTAGCATGTTTTTAATTTCCATATTAAAGTTGCTGAGCATAAAGTAAAACATTTCAGGGTGATACAACTGCCTGATACCACTAGAAAGAAAAAAGCCCTTATTAAAAGAATGACATTTTTGAAAAGTATTTTGTAATAGTCTTTAATTTATTTCTTTTTTTTTGCTTCAGTATTAATATTTGAAAAACATTTGTCTGTCAAATAAGCAAGTGGTGTAACTAGTATTCAGAAATAACTAAACAGGAAATGACATCACAGAGAGTGATGCTGACTGACTGCGTGCCAAGATCAATTAGATATTATTTTAAAAACATTAAAATAATAGATATTTTGACTTTTGAGGCAGGTTAGTTCAGATTGTGGTGCGCCTCCCCCAAAAAGTAATGACACTTTTTAATGAAAAATTCCTGATAATTGTTAAAATGTGTTTTTCTTGAAAAATATATATGGAAAAAATATACGGAATTAGTATGTGTATGATCACGTGCAATCAAGGTATGGTGTAGAAACTAATGAGCACTTTTCTTTTTTCATGGACACTCTTACTTCTCATTAACCCCAGAAGCAAACTAGCAAAAAATACTAAGACTTATTTTCAGAGAAAATGCAATTAATTAAGTTCATTTTTCTTACCCCATTGTCAAATTAGGTATAAACAAACAATATTTAGTGAGGTTCATGCCTAATTTGACAACAGGGTAAGAAAATAAGCATAATTAATGGCATATTCTATGAAAACACGTCTTTTAATATCTTATACAATTTTGCTTCAAGTTTTTAGACTTTGTTTTAAATGGAAAAACTTTTTTGCAGTGTAACAATAATAATAAAAAAATTGACCAGTGCAGTCTTTTCAACAAAGAAGGAAACACTGTTCTTACCTTTCTCCAGTGTGGTGATCCCCATGGAGGGCTGCCCCAGTCCCGTCTTCCTCTCCCACTTGCCCTCATCAGGGTGATACACTTCCACCGAGGCCAGCGGGCTCTGCTGTGCATCCATGCCTCCCATGACCATCAGCTGGTCTCCGACAACCACGGCAGACGCCCCGGCCCGTGCAGTGGGGAGAGGGGGCAGCTCGCACCAGCGCTGGTTCTCCAGATCCAGCACCTCGGCTGAGTCCAGAGGGAGGCCATTCTCGCTGCAGCCCCCCAGCACATAGAGGCGTCCGGCCCAGAGCACAGGCGTGCAGTACACCCGCTGCGTGGCCATGGAGGGGAACACCTCCCAGTACAGAGACTTCACCGGGCTCAAAGCCATCTCGGGGATGGGCATGGCTCCAGGACGGCACGCCGGCAACAGAGCATGACACAGGCACGGAGGGGGAGGGCAGAGGAACGCAAAACTCAAGGCAAATGCATCAACGATCCACCAGGCTAGAGGCTGCAACTGTCAGTCTGCCAAAGAACTCTCTCGCTGGTAGGGGGAGAAGAGCGTTTCCTTTAGCGCTGTCTGAGAAGAACTAGCCCTCACTCCCTCTTGATGATTTATTCATTTTTGTTGCTGTTCTTAAAAGGTGCATCAGGCCCTTTTAAGTCTTTCCTGTCGTGTTCCATGAGCCGTGCAGTTGTAAAAATATATGGCAAGAATGTGTAACCCCGACACGAAATAAACTAATTTATCCACGTGGAATGCCGCTCTGTTGTCCTTCCAAATGTGTCGGTGCGACCCTCATGGTTGCCGCTGCAAGGAACAGAAAAAGAGAGACAGTAATAGAGCATGCACAAGATAAAAGACAATATAATCTCGGTAATCAAAGAGAAAATTCCCAGCTTGCCGAAAACTGATGTGTGGACGGAGGCAAGCTGTTGGTGGAGCTTGTGGTGCTCATCTGATCCGCTCTTACACTTATTCAAATAAACCGTATAATTCAAGGGCCAGAGCGCTGACATTTACCATTCACTATTTACTGCCAGGGGCTCAAGTGGAGATGTACGTGTGTGTGTGTGTGTGTGTGTGTGTGTATGAAGGTGTTTGGCCACAGAGCAGCAGTCTGGCCCTCTCCAAAGGTCACTGCGTCTGCAGGGACCAGCGGCCCTGGATAGTCACTGAAGCAGGCTTAATTTAATTAAAGGCTTCATTATGGCGGGATGTGTGAATGGGACGTCAGTGGAGGAGAGAAAGAGAAGCACTAGAAAGGTTACAGACGTTACACTCAAAAACTTACTAGGTGCACGTGTGAAAGAGAGTGGGATCTCTTGCGCTTCTTTTAGGAAATCGCATAGGTAAAGAGAACAAAAAACGTGAGGAAAGCAGATCTGA
This sequence comes from Sinocyclocheilus anophthalmus, assembly GCA_018155175.1. Lineage (NCBI taxonomy): Eukaryota > Metazoa > Chordata > Actinopteri > Cypriniformes > Cyprinidae > Sinocyclocheilus > Sinocyclocheilus anophthalmus. Next base: position 1,081,504 of record JADLZN010000732.1, read on the forward strand.
TGTCTCTGTGCATCCCTCTAAAAAATGGCAGTGTATCTCCAGATGTAGAGATGCTTCCTCCGTGGTCTAAATCAGTTTGGCTGTGTAATTAAGATGCTGTGGATGTTGAGCCCAAGCCACATGCTACGACACACAGTGCAGGAGAGCTAACGGCTCCAGAGTGACTAAAATTATGCAGAAAAACATCAGTTTCATCTGGAGCAAAAGTGCTGCCGCTGGGTGCTCTCACTGAGTACAATTAGTCCATATCATATGACACCATCAAGCTCTTCTTTGGGTTTAAAGATAAAGGGGCAGTTTTGTAAGTAAAATTAATCCTGTCGGTCAGCTTTTAGTACACTTTCCTTGGCTTTTCGTCCATGTAGAGAGAAAAGACAGACGCCCAGGTCTCATTTCCTACAGATGATGTCAGGAACATGGGAAAAATCCCAGCTGTTTAAGCTCTAGTTTCCTTACTGTAGACTTTAATCCACATAGAAAGAAGAATCTCCCCGGATTTGTGGGAGATGATGTCGTCACGGGTATGTGCTGTCCAGTAGATCCGTGGGATAAACATCAGCTCCTGTCTGCATAGCCTAGAAAACACAGAGGAAGTTACAATAAACAAAACTAAGTACTGTAAGAATGATGGGAGGAGAAAAAAGAGGGAGAAAGAGGCAGAGAGACAATTAGAGAAACAGATGTTTATGTTGTGTTTTTGGAAGGACTCCTATCTATAATTAGGCAGAGACATCATGTCTTGCATAAAGAGTCATATTGAGGCTAAAAATGCAGATGGCAACCAAACTAGAAGCATATAAGTCTGTGTTTATAGTTAACACCACTAAAAACCGTTCATAATAAAAATACAGACTATGGCGTGTCTAAGCATCTTTTTCCTCCCCAGTGAGTGAATTCACTTGTGCTATTATGTTTTTAAAAAACCTTTTGGGACCCGGCGGTAATGGTGTCCTAACCTATGAAATTGATTTTCTATGAAGTATGTGCTCACAGGGAGAAATTTCTGCACTCACTTCTCCACTCTAACTTAAGGTGAGCTGTATTTAGAGCCAGAGCCCTAAAAAGGCACGATTTGACAGAAACGTGTGTTTTTTTAAGGGTGCTGTATTCTACTGAAGCAGGGAAAGCTGTTTTTCTTCTTATTTTTTCCGTCAGGTAGCAACTATGATGAGAGACCCCGAGACAGGCGCAGTCTTCATTTAGGCACATTTCTCAATTTCAGACAGTTAGAGGCCCTTGAATCCTCAGAGCACACAGCAAGATCACATGCACAGACAGCTGTTAAGGTTTATAAAATAAAATAAAAAAACCACACATTTAATGAAATCAAAGCAGAAATTAAAAACAGAGATGCACAACTACACTGGAAAAATAATTTCCTTAATGGGTATTTTCATTTTGTTTTCCCATTAAAAATACCTAAACATCCTTGAAACATAATTTATCAAAGGAGTTAAGAATAAACTTAATTCAATGTTGATATATCAAGTCTTAATATCATATGCAAACTATGGTTTATGTAAATAGGTTTACACATTGTTATTAGAAAACAAGACAAAAATACTAATTAAGAACAGATGTTTGTAATAGGACTATGTGCATTTATTTGACAAAAGGCAGTCTTGTGGATGAGTCCAAATGATAATAGCCTGCAAAGACAAGAGCGTCAGCAAGGACAAAAACAGCAAAGTGCGCATGTCTTCTGTTTCATATCCCTGTATCCCTCCTTTACACTGCAAGGATGTTTGTCCTTGTTAAGCACTAGTGTGTGAACTGTAAAAGGCAAAAACAAAAAATAAACAAACAAAAAAGATTATTTCCCTTATTAAACCTGTGAACTCTGAAGGCCAAGAGCAGAGTCATGCCAGACAGCCAGACAGAGAGACAGATAGACGGACAGATGGCAGTGCTATTATGTGTTGGAGAACACAACCTGTAGGGAATCCTATGGAAATGTTTTAACTCATTATGATGCTTAATTAATAGGATGAATTACAATTGCTAAGCAGGAAAGGAGTCAAACCGTAAGATGGAACATTCTGATCCCTTATCAACACAGTACTGAATGAAAAAGATGGACTGGCCTTGGGCACAGCTGACAGTTTTCCAGAAAAATACTGTTGGATGAATCAAGTATTTTGTACAAACAGTTCTTGGTTTCAGCAGAGCCTCCATGTCTGCTTGGTAAGACTTCTGGCTCTGTCTTCACTCTGTCTGCGCTGGAAGAGACAGAGGCATTATTCTCTCTTAAAGATGGGTTCAAGTCCGTGCCTGAGCTCCAGATAACATTTAGAAGGCAGATCAGCCTTAATCCCACAACTTCACGATTGATCCAGGCTCAAAGAGCACATTTTCTTTATCTGTTCCCATCATCCCTTCACAGTCTGAATTTTTCATGCCTGCTATAGCTTACATTCATTCCAACCACACGTACATGTAATACTGGTCCTTTGTTTCCATTCTCCACCATCCTCTCCTGTCTCACGTCAGTTTCTCCTTTAACGCTCCCATTGACAGTCGTCGATCACAGGAGCCCCCGCATTTCTGAGGCGTTTAGCCTTCGGCACAAAAACATGATTACTTCTGCATGAGAGTTTCCCAGGGAGCCGGTTGGGGACTGGAGAACATGCAGTACGCAGGATGCGTTCAAAACAGCAAAGAAACACAAAACACTGAGATACATGCTCAAAGGCATGAAACATATTGACTGCATTAAAGGGACAGTTGAGGGGGGGCCCCAAAAAATGAAAATTAGTCATTAATTACTCACCTTCATGTCGTTTCAAGCCCGCAAGACCTTTGTTCAGACCTTTTATAAGTTTCTGGGTCTGGGAACATTTCAGTTACTTTGCTGTCTTTGCAGGGTCAGAAAGCTCTCGGATTTCAGAAAAAATATCTTAATTTGTGTTCTGAAAATAAACAAAGGTCTTAAGGGTTTAGAACGACATGAGAGTGAGTAAATAATGACAAAAATTAAATTTTAGGGTGAACTATCCCTTTAAATTCTTCTTTAATGTCAGGTGCAAACAAAGGCAGCATGTCGATCTAAGACATGTTTGATGCATGTATACTCATGGTTAAGGCAAATATTATACAAAACATTTAAACTGTTTCCTTCCTATTGGTACAGTACAAGCATTTCAATTATTTTTTGTAAATTATTCATTTCAATTAAATATATTTTTTAGTTGTGAAAGAGTACCAAAAATGAAGGAAACAGAAGCAGTCAGCAGGGGAGAACTAGGTAAACAGAGCCTAGTAAAAAAAAAAGGGCTGGGAATGCCAGGACAAAGAAAGACTCAATTGACGAGAGAGAGAGAGAAGGAGATGGATAGAGAGAAGAGAGAGAGAAGATGAGAGAGAGAGACGAGAGAAAGGGAGAGAGAGTGAGTGAGTGAGTGAGTGAGTGAGTGAGTGAGTGAGTGAGTGAGTGAGTGAGTGAGTGAGTGAGTGTGTGTTAACACCGCAACAAAAATGTTCCTGGATTCCCTTGGTGAATCAGCTAATCAAACGATTTACTGCCTCACCGCTCAACGTCTCTACTAGTCTACCACCAAAGGCAGGAGACAAGATCCTGTATATACACGCTTGTTTTTCCATTATTTTGGATTGACTTGTTTTTATATGGAGTTAAGGATATTTTCTATCTCCTAAAACCTAAACACAGACACAAACCTTTTTGCATTTTTATACTGTCATTGTTTTCCTCATGGTAAAATAAAAATAACAGTAAAAACTGTAACAATGGTTATTCATGAATTATTTATTTATCAAATAATTTCAACTTTATTTATGAAAAATCACATTTCAATCGCTACAGTGGAAATTCCAGTTGAAAAACTACACTACCCTTGAATCCTCAGGGGAACGTGCTGCCAATCAGAACTGCAGCAAACAAACCAGGATAAAAGAGTTATTTAATACTGAATGAAGGTGGCCCCACATTCAACTCTTAAAAATTTAAAATAAATATTAGTGATCAACCATTGTATCAGCCAATCTGTTGTTAATATTTAGCATTTTTAATTATCAGCACTGGCCGATTATTTTTTGTCTGTTTGGATTATAAGTGTTGTAAGTCACTTTCATTTTGAAAGTACAAAGAACCCAACACCTGAGCGAGCTTGGACACATAGGAGCTTCAGGTCTCTATTAGTTTAATGCCATTGTTTTAACAGCTTTCTCTAATAACTGAAAGGCAAATGTCATAATACTTTAGTAAAATTGTTAGCATTCAGCAAATTAACTTTTCATTTTAAACAAGTCTTTGAATATCTAATAAACATTTAAAACAAACTTTGCAAAATGGCAAATCAGCTGTTAGATCTTCTAGTGTGCATAAGAGTATGCATGAATTCAAGCCTAGTGAATTGGGATATATACTAAATATAGTTTTTGTTTCAAATTAAAGTTTGTAATATTGTGATTCATCTAAAAACTGGTTTGGTTTATGGTTCTTTCTGAAGATGAAATCCATATGGAAATGGGAAAAAAAAAAACAAAAAAGAAAAAAAGAAAAAAAAAAACTGCAAATGCTTCTGAAAAAGTGTGTGGTCACTGTCTCGCCCTATTACTGAAGACATAATTTATCTAGTAATGTTGCAAAGTAAACGTTTTCTAATGTGACAATCTCACATCGAAGGGCACAAATTCCAAGACAACTTCTCCTTACAGCCTGTAAAACCTATCATTATCTCTTAACTCTATTATGCACATCACTACAATAGTAAGTGATGATTATACAGGAAATTTATGCAACAAGAACACACTGTCTCACAAGACCGAAGAGGTTATTCTAATGCCTACCCTGAGGGGCCCTGCACTTATTCATCTTACTGTCCCACCACAAAGAGAGAAAAATATCTCTTCTACTTTATCTGATCCCTGACCTCACAATCTATTTCTTAAGAGATAAGAGAAACTAGGCCAGCCAGAGGAAAGAGAAAATAACCCATCATAAACTGAATCGCAGACTTTATTGAGATGCTTTGTTTGGATAGTGTATTGTAATTTGTATGTGTGGTGTTTTGAAATGATAGTTAATCCACAAATGAAAATTCTGTCATGTCATCATTTACTCACCCTCATGCTGTTCCAAACCTGTATGACTTTCATTATTCTGCATAACAATAAAGAAGATATTCTGAAGAATGTTTCAACATACAATGAATGTCAATGGGGTCCAAAACAACATTAGACATCACTGACTTTCATCACATAGTGAAAAAAATACACCAAGACATTTTTCAAATAAACTTCTACGTTTGGAAGGTTTGGAACAACACGAGGGTGATTAATGATGACAGAATTTTCAGAATTTGCCCTTAAATAGTATGAATTCAAATTACATTTGCCATAAAACCCAACATAATCTGTGCCAAACCCAGTGAATCAGGTAGCAGATCATGTGAGGTTTACTATTTGAACTACCGCTAACAGTTGCTACATCACATCACTGCAGATTTCTAAGATGTTGAACTCTGCCCAATTTTCTTAAATCGCCAGCGGTCTCTGTCACTCTTGTCATTTAAATCTCCAACTCTCACTGAAAATTAATGACTTAGGGTTGCATTGTCGCTGCAAATCGCTATCAGTGTGAATGTCCCTTCACTGTGTCCTTGAGCAAAGCATGTTCCCACAGGTTGCATCAGGAAGACAGACCATGTATACTGTATAACATATTTCAACCTCATCACTTCACCAGCATCTGAGGTAAGGCAGATATTAAGGGTTTGAATCTATATTGAAAAGCACACACACCCAGAAGGACTGGATAAGTACAGAACATAAATAAAATGTTACAGGTCTGTGCATCCATTTCAGTGAAACTTCTAAAAAACGTGCAGGAAAGCACTTTCCATAGTCTGTCAATGTTCAGGATTGCATGCAAATGGCATTTTCACTTCCTCTGCTTTCTTTTCTGGCTTTTCACAGAGAGCTTAAGGTGACACGTCTTTTTAAACACTGCCCTTTTGAAATATTCTGGAGTGGCTATAGCTGGACAATGAGCTGGAGTATCTTTAATTAAAATGAACTCTCAGAGCTGTAACACATAAAATAAACCCTTCACAGGTTTAGATGAACGCCATAAATACCAGGGTTGTGTGTCATTCAGAACTGAATTGAAAATGTCCCTGTGATCGTCCATCCTCGCGCTCCTCCGTTGTTAAAAATTTCCATTCACAGAAATATAATAAGAAAAATTTACTCCGTTACTTATACTTTTTCAGTTTCCTGTTCATACTTCCATTCAAGCATTATATTGATCAAAAGTGATAGTAAAGACATTTATAATATTACAAAAGATTTCCATTTCAAACAAACGCTGTTTTTTAGAACTTTCTATTCATCAAAGAATCATGTCACGGTTTCCACGTATATTTAAGCAGCACAAACAGTGTTACAACATTAGATTGATGTTCATTTAACTGATTCATTGAGGAATAAGATAATGAATGTTTCTTCTTCAAGTAAGAAAGCTGAAAATTCAGCTTTACCATCAAAGGAATTAATTGCATTATAATATATACGTATTTAAAAAAAAGAAAACTGTACTTTTAAATAGGGCTGTGCAAATAATCGAATGCAATTATCATGCGCATCTCGTCAGTAAAGCTGGTTCTGTGATTAGTAGAAAATCTTCAGCACTGAGCGAAGCTGACGCAATATGTTCCTGTTCTTATCTTAAGCGTTCAATTGTGACTCGCCTTCAATTTTGACAAAAAACGTGATTTTTGCGTAGCTTGTCAGTGCATCTCAGGCTCTGTGTAGTAACTTGCCGCCCATCGTACAAAGTCCGTGCTGGATATTTTTTCTCTACTCATCACAGAACTGCTTTGGTTTTACGTATGGTAACCTCCGTTTCCTGAAGTGCAGGGAACGAGACGTTCCACGTCGGATGACCGACGAATGGGATTCGTCGCTTTGAGAGACCATCTACTTTCGAGTGCAAACTAACGGCCAATCACATTTGGCATGCGATTATTTGCTCCAGCCTGCCGATGATCACCAAGCGTTGAGATAAGTAGGCGGCAGATGTAGCAACATATTCAGGTTTTTCCGCTGAGGAGCCGGCGGCCCGCAATCAGCGGTGGGTACGGAGCTTGTGGCAACCGGGACTGACTCTCCGTTCCTCCTTCAGGAATGATGTGTTCCCATACGTAACTTAGACGTTTTTCCTTTCAGTCGTATCACTCTCAACTTTCACGTCGGATGACCGTGGCAAATTGGACCCACTAATAAAGGGCCACAGGTTTGCCCCTTTCCAGTGTCCCCTGTGGAGCCCACCCTGCGTCCCCTACTTTTTTGGCATAGGCCCAGAGGCAGGAGAGGACAGCTACTGCTGCTATGTCCACTACCCATGAGATAGACTGATAACACTGGAAAAACCTACCCAATCTAATTTGGACAGGGACTTACGGAAGCTCTCCAACCTTTTCCTAATTAGGGTTTTCGGAAGCAAATCCCATAGGACTCTTTAGGTGCAATATGGAAGATTGTAGGTGATTGTAAACCCTCTGGAAATGGCAAAAGGTCTGGCCGGGAAAAACACGGCCTCGAGGCATACCGGGAACCTTTTCACATATAAGGATCCACTTAGGTTCCTACCATATAGGAACCCGCACCCTTCTACCGTTCTCGAGGCTTCACCTCGTGAAGGCCCTGGCGACCGTACCGCCTCGCCCCACGTCCTGGCTGCTGAGTGGGAGACGGCGGAGCGGTCACAGCGGTTCCTAATATATTGACCTCTGTATTGGTTTTTAGCAATCCGACCCGAAAGCCGGGGCCTCCAGGTGCTTTCGACTTACCCGTTTGGTAGACACTGCTCCACAACGAAAGCTTATAGAAATCTAGCGAACGTGTTAGGGCCGCCCCACCCATCCAGGCCTACAGATCTCTGCCAGCGATGCACCACGAGCCAGCGCCCAGGACAGCAACACGTCTAGTAATGAGCCTTTGGCAACCTGAACGGCCGGGCACACCCTGTGCCCCCCCCCTCCCTGAATTAACGCCGGTGATGGTGTCCCCTATCCTTGGCCATCCTCTGCTTAGAGATGCCTTTCCCCTTCTGCCAGCCTCCGTGACAGATAATGAGCTGGTCTGAGGTCCTGAAGCTTTTTGTCCGGTCTACGTAGCACCTTAAGGCTCCGGACGGCAAGCCAGTCTAGTGGGCTTGGTCGTTGCCTCCTGCCTCCTCCGATGGCAGTGCTTGGAGGTTCACCACCTGATCCCTGAAGGGGGTTGCGGGAACCTTGGGCACATAGCCGGGTCGGGCCTCAGGGTTACCTGAGTTCGCCGGTCCCCTGCGACTCTAGAGGCACGAATCGTTTGACCGGAGAAATGTGTGTGCAAGGGTCCCCCTACCCTCTTGCATGGGTGCCAAGTGCATCAGGACAAAGTCGCCCTTCCAATTGAAAAGAAAATTTTCAGCTCGAGTTCCGGCGTGAGGCGTGCTGGTCTGTATACGACCGATCCAAAATCCATACCGAGAAAGAGAATCCCTCGTCGGGGATAGTTTTGCTCTTTTCCCAGTTTGCCCGACGGCCCCAGAGGCGAGGTGTGAAGTACCAAAATCCCTGTGTTTCGCACAACCTTGATCTCCCCTGAGATCTGAGCGAGTACACTTGACGCAGGTGTAGTTCTCTGAGATCGCTAATGGGCCCTGTTCTTCTCCATGGGCATACGAAACTTTCGTGGAATGACACTAGGCGCAGGGAACACGCCCCGATGGCAGGAACCTTGTACTGAATATGCCCTGCCCCTTGGAAAACGTAAACTGCTCCATTGAACCGATGGTTTGTTGCCGTAATACGTCGCGGATGTTAAATCTGTGCGAGATCACTTTCGACACCCACTTAGCTGCAGTCAGCCCCTATGGCTAGAGGGGTGGGGGGGGGTGAGCGGGCAAAACCTCAAAAAAACTTCCGGTTACAGAAAGTACCACCGACCCTCAGGCGTAAGTACCACCGACCCTTCAGGTCAATCGCTGCGAACCAATCTTGGGGACGGATACACCCGAAGATGCATTTCTGCGTTAGCATCATTGTACTTTTGAGGCCGTGAGTGAAGGTCGCTCTGTTTCAGACGCGCAGCATCCAAGATGGGTCCAACACCCTCCTTTCTTGGGTACGAATGAAGTAAGGCTGAAAACCCATCCTCATATTCGGCTGGAGGAACCGGCTCTTCCAGCAGGACTGCGATCTCTGCACCAAGACAGGGGTATCTGCCTGCGCTTCCATCTCACATGACGTAAGTGACGCCCCTGAACTTGTGGAAGGAGCGCGCGGGCGAGAACTGAATCGCATAGCCGGCGTCTGTACAAAGGCATTTTTGTCGAAGAGAGCCATCGCGAGAACTGGCTTGGTTAGCTCTAGCCAGGCTCCCCAGACCTAACCGCGCAAAGGTGGCATCACCTGGAACTACATTAAGGCTACCCGCAGTGGTGGGCATAAGCGTGCGGAAATAGACCAGTACCCGGGCCCGGGACTCGTAGCCGGTCCCGGGCGGGGTCCCTGGGTGTGTGGAACACTGACGCTCTTTCTGATCAGGAGTTCTTGTTTCGTGGCGTAGGGCCCCCCCGGTTGGTTCGTCCCTTCCGATCCTCGCCACTGCGTGCTCCACAAGGCGAATCGAGATTGTGATAACGGCACTGAATCGTCCAACCCCCCCATCCCGCGATCTGGGACCCCAGAGATAGAGGATTTATGATGCTCTCTGTTGATATTTGGGTTCCACCCGACCGAGAGGTCCTTAGCGAAAAAAGGACACAAAAGATCCTCATTCCCCGGTACCCCTCCCTCCGGGGAAGGGAGGGATGGGTGACGTTTCCACATCTCCCGAAGAAGCACACAGGGTCTCCTGCCTCTCTGGGGTTTGCCGGCCTCAGTGCCTACTCCTTGCAGGTTCTTTATTGCTTAACCACCATGTTTTGGGCCGGGGCCTTGTGACGGGCAACGGTCGTCTGCCCTTCGGAACTGGCTCCACTCGGCAGCTTTGCATGGAGGCTGTTTGCGGAACCGCTGTGGCTGGGTGGGGCGCAGCAGGGGGTCTGCCCTCGCGACGAGCAGGTGCTTAGGCGCCTGCCACCGGCGGCCGGGAGGGTGTACCTGATGCCCCATTCTGGCTTTTTGGGGCAGCGGAGAACTGCGTGCGAAGTTCTCCACCCATGTCGCCCGAAAAAGGCCGGACCTGGGACACGGTGGCGTTCACGAAACCGTGTCTTTGTAAACACGTCGTCTCGCGCATTTTGGCCAGACAATACAAGATTCGCTCCTGGACCCCCATAGTGGACATCGCACGACACCAGAGACCCCCCAGAGACCCATGAAAGTTTCCTTGAACTTCCGGTCGTGAACCCACTCGGCAAAAGTCCCCTCAGTGCCTTGGCCTGGGCACTTGCTACAACCACCGAAGCGTGTAAGGTTGGAAGCGCTTCCTCCAACAGTCCGTATAAGCACTATGCCATCAGAGCCGAACGAGGTGTCTGACAGGCCCCGGGATTGGCGAGGGGTTGGTTCTGGCAGTGAAGAGGTGGGCCGTCCCGACCCAGTGAGCCATCAATCGCAACCTCCTTTGAAAGAACAGGCACTGGGGTGGTGGGGGGGGCCCCTGAGAACCAGCGCCGAGGCCACGCCCGAGAACCAAATCGTCCAACCTAAGGGTTCGGGGAGCGCGGTTTGAAGATGTCCACTCGAGCCCGACACTCGTCGGGCGGCCACGGGAACAGCATAGCCCATCATTTCCGGTTCCGTAACCCGTCAACCACCGCGGCTTGCCCACCCAGAGGGGCTGCACGCTTTGAAGGATCTTCAACCCCATAAAAATGTTTTTGCCTCACCCTCCGTGCTTCGCAATCGATCGTCGGGGTGAGCCCTCGGGAGAAACAGGCGGACACCAGGATCCAGCCTGCCTCTTTGAGAGCTTCACTGGTTTCGAAGTGCCGGCGGGATGGGGAGTCCCCGGAGGGGAATTCCTCACCGTAACTGTAAGACCAGTCTGGCCACTGACAGAAACAGGGCGCCCCCTGCTGCCACCAGAGGGAACCCCAGATCAAGGCGGTGGCACGGGCACTCTGCCCCCTAGCAGGTAACGGAGTCTGGGGTCGACTTAACTCCATCACGAAGCACCTCAGCGTGCTTTCATGCCCAGACACGAGAAGGCACGATCATGAAGAAAGCAACATGAAAGGACAAGAAAAGAAAAGATGAGAAGGAGGAAGTGAATGAGAAAAAAGGTGGAGCAAGATGGAGATAAAATGAATGAGAAATAGAAATGAGAATTAAGAAGAGAAAAAAGGGAATGGAAGAGGAGAAAGAGTAGAATGATGGGGAGAAAGAGAATGGGGTAATTGGGAGAAAAAGGAAATTGGAATGTGTTATACCTGATGAGATGGACATGTATGTGATTAAATAGATGAATATGTGCTGGAAGTAGAAGATGTTCCGATGAGTTGGGATCTAGAAGAAGGAAGAAAAAAACGAGGAAAAATCTGAATGTAAATGAGGGAGGAAGAGGATAAAAAAATGAAGATGGGGACGAAGGAAAAAGTTGAACCATTGAAAAGAAGGGAATTAAGAAATGAATGAGAAGAAAAAAAGAAGAAAAAAAAAAAGAAAAAAAAAAAAAAAAAAAAAAAAATGGAAAGAAGTGTGTAGACATTGAGATGAAGAACTGAGAGACCAGAGATGGAGGGGAGAGAGAGCTATCGCGAATGAGAAGTGAATGAGGAACCCAATCAACGCCAGCGCCCCTAATGTAGACGACCTGGCACCATAAACAAACACGTATGGTAATACATCTTTAAAAAGACCTTCGTCTTTAAAAAGACGTTCCCCCCGTGAGCTCTTTTAGACCGTAAATTGCTCTTTTATGTGTTGCTGGAAAGCGCACAGGTAATATGGCCTTCTGCAACACACACATGGGGTATTGCAGCCTGATGTGGTGCACCACTCGACACGGGTAAAACCACCGCCGCTTGAAGTCCGCTCGTACCACCGCACAGGAGTCCTCAAAATATAGTAAACCGATGCTATTGACCGACGTAGTCTTTACTTGTAGGCAGAAATTTCCAGGAGCTTAACGATAGAAACCCCGCTCGGCTCCGAAGCGAAATGCTTAATATGTGCTGCATCTGCTGCCTACTTATGCTCACGCTGTGATCTGCAGCAGCTGGATGCAATAATCACATGCCAATGTGCATTGGCTCGTTTAGTTTGCACTCGAAGTAGATTGGTCTCTCTAAGCGAGATCCCAATTCGTCGGTCATCCGACATGACATCGAGAGTGACCGACTGAAAGGGAACCGGCTTTACTGACCCAAGATGACGCAATGGAAAATCTCGCCCTTGCCACTCTTGCTTCCCTTGCTATGTTGGATTATTTTGCACAGCCCTACTTTTAAATTGTAATACTATTTCACAATATTACAGTTTTACTGTATTTTTTCATTTAAATACATTTGCAGCCTTGGTGAGAATAGGAGGCTTCTTTCCAAAACATTAAAAAAATCTTACCAACCCCAAACTTTTAAACAGTAGTGCACATGGTGCTGTAAGTGGTAGCCTACTTTTACAAGTGTAGGCCTACTTTTAAATAATACATTTCATATTTCAGTGTAAATTATCTATAAACATTTAGAAAAACAACCAACACATGGCCTACTTCTATTTCTTTATGGACTATTGTTGATGAATATTTGAGATGGTTACACAAGAATTGATCTGTTTTTGTCCAAGATTTTGTTGTTGGACTAATGAGGTCATCTGCTTTGTGAATTCAGTTAAACTTTCTTTATGTCACTCCATTTCAGCATCCTGTGGAATTCAATTCACACTATGAATTATGAGGGAGCTGATTTTTAAAGGTCAATACAGTAGCTGTCATGTACTGTAAATATCAATACAATAGTGGTGCTAGACACTGCACTATGTTAACATGGATCAGCACGATCCATGAGGTTCAGATCAGATGACCCTTCACAAAAACTGAATTTATTTCTTAATGTGTAAAACTTTTAAAATTAGTAGCAAACTACTGAATGCACCTTTTAAATCAGAATTTAAATTTTGCCCAATCCTGGCAAATGCCAATACAGCTCCTAAAACAGAACTACCTGTGGCACCTAATAGGACCTGCAAACTCGTCTTATTCCTTTTCTTAATAACGGATGGGGAAAGCAGACTCCTGACATAAATTAATATTGTTTTCTTATTTCACTTACATTTATTCATTTAGCAGATGCTTTTATGCAAAGAGACTTACAAATGAGAAACATCACAAGCAATTTATCATGAGAGCCAACAATATTTGCAGTACACAATGCCAGATCTTAAGTAGTATAAACTAGATTAGTTGCTTCTTCAACTAATGCCAACATCTGAGTGAACGATTTCTTTAAAAAGCTAGAGATAGATGTGTGATGTGTGTGCAGTTTAGCTCTTAAAAGTTGTCAAGTTAAGAGAAACCCTTTTTTATGAGAAGGGCATGCAAGGAGAAAAGGATTATCATAGTGCTAATCTGCAGTCCAGTGAAATGATCTGGACCACTTGAGACACAAAACTGAAGACAGCTTCCTGAACAACAGCTCTCATATTATCTCCTCAGTCCTCTCTTGAATTATCCTCCTCACTCACTCACACACACACACACACACACCCTCATTCCACAATCATCAATGTGAATGAAGGACTAATATTGCTCTTTATAGACCTGTCGCATGGGTTCAGTGCTTATAGTAGATAAAACTTGATATGCTGGGTAATTTTACATGCTGATTCATGAGGCATAACCATAAAGATAAATAAACATTATCCATGTTAGACTTAAAGTTATCAGTAAAGTTAGCTATAACTTAAAGTGTAAACTTCAACTTAAACTGAATAATTCGCTAAATTCACAGAAAAGAACCGACTCAAAAGAGTGACTCACTCACAAAACGGACTTCACGAGTTCTGATTCGAAACAATCGACATGACAGAAAGTAAGTGATACACGACATGCTTACTAAAATTTTGTGAGAGAGAGAGAATTTGTACCCTTTAAGTGGAGTCGGAAATATAGAAATTACTAGTCTCGAGCACACAATTTAGTTCACAGGAGATACAGAAGTTGCAGAGTAGTGACGAGGGTGTGTTGATGTAAAACATTGCAGGAACATTTTTATTATTATTATATTTTCAAATATTTAACTCTGTTGATGCTTGAGTAGCCTATTAGTAAAGTTAATAAACGTATTTCTAAAGTTGATTAAAAAACTGCGGGAACACATGATCTATGCAATAGCCTACTGATAAATACATCCTATGATACATGTCATTATTTTATTTACAGAGGTCATTTAGCGAAGAAAATGTTGGTCTGCATGACCTGAAAAACACTGTTAGATGATATACTGATCTTTTTCAAGAAAATACATGAATTCTATTTTAGAGTATATGAAGGCCATTTCTTTTCTCTGCATGCATATGAAAGTCACCGTTGCCAGATAACCAACCTTTTGCCAAACAGTCTGTGTATGCATAGGTGTGTTGATGTGCGAGTGGGTGGTGTGAAACTCAAAGCATATTAATGTGAGCATGTTCTCTAGATAGCTATTAACAAGTCTATAATTAATGTTGTAAACTCAGTAGGGTGTAGGGACTGTGAAGGGGACCCAGGGGCTGCTAGCTAAGTGAGTGTACTGAGAGGCCATCCATCTCCTGTGACCGTAACATTTCTTTGTGGTGAAAGAGCACTTCACAGGAAGTCAGCCATTTCTTACACGTCAAATGAGAAAAGAATCACTAAAGGCCATTATTAGCCATCTTCACAGTTCCCTCTGGTTATGCATATGGGAAGATTTGAGACTAACCTTCATAAGTAAATAGAGGGAAAGACCAAAGTGAGTGTAATTGGAAATCCATGCACAATCATTTTCTCTTTTTATATTTGCACTTTGATTCAAACAAGGGGCTTTTGACTTAATGTACCTTTATAATATATCTGATTGGAGTGTCACCTCAGATGTTTGACAGCACAGTGAGGGGCTGAAATAACAGAGACTGTGAAGGACGAAGTCCCCCTTCACCCAACCTGCTCAATGAAAATTAAATGACTGGATTAGGCAGTTAATTGCCCAGCACTCTGTCATGGATTGACATCTATGTAACAATGAAACTGTGAACTGATGGTGCTTTGAGGATTGACGGCGCTTTGCTAATTTACATTCAGTCAAGTTTTCCCTCATTCATTTCTTAAAGGGGTCCTATTATGCTTTTTCACTTTTTCAACTTTAGTTAGTCTGTAATGTTGCTGTAATGATATCACAAATACCGACGAATGGGACGAGACCTGGTTGAGCTGCACTAGAGAAGACAACGAGTGTTATCACTATGTCGAAGACATGCTAGCTTTCCCAAGGCAGATGAACTTAAATCACGCTCAAATTGATTTGATATTGACGCAATATTTACACTGAAGCTCGCAGGCGGCTATGGTAAGGGGCATGACATTTCCCGACCAGGCGTCGAGTGGTGCCAATCACAACACACACTGGCCCAGCTAACCAATCACAGCAAACACTGGCCCAGCTAACCAATCACAGCACACTTTGTATTTCAGAAGGCGGGCCTTCATTTGATACAGGAACTATTCAAGCCATTCATGCCAGACTGGGGAGAGAGGTGTTGTAATAATGTAAAATATGTGAAAAATAATGTGTTTTTCGAACAACCAAGTATGAGAGCATGTTCTAGTACACCCCCAAAACAAAATCAAGACTTTGTAAAAGAGCATAATAGGATCCCTTTAAAACAATCGTTGCACAGGCTGCAGTTTCTAGATATGGCTTTCCGCTTTCTGTGAATCAGCCCTTGAGCATCTCTCTTCATGGTTCCTGGGTTAAAGGGGCTTTCCAGTTCTCAGTTTCTGGGGACTTTGTATAATTTAGCAGAATTGGTGTCAGGTCGCATTGAATAGGGGGCGAAGAGGCAAGTCCCTTAAATCCAGAAACTACAGAGAGCCACAAAAGGCGGCATTTATTGGGAGCACACACAACTCATTACACTGCTCATTAATTACCAGATGACAAAGCAGCCACTTGCATATCAGCCTGTGGTGTAAATGGAAAAAGTACACGTTAATTTTTCTAATGATTATGCAAATGATCGCCAAGCAGACGAAGGTTATCACGTCCGCGTGCAAGGCAGTAATTACCACCTCCGGGGATAAGCACGAGACAAAATCATTAAGCAGAAGAGTTTAGTGTGATGCAGCAATGCATTTAAAACATCACCTTAACAATCAAATAGAACTAAGTGGTCAAACTAAAAAGTTTGACATTTAGGAATTAATAGTAATCATATGTCTTTGAACACACGTAGCAGATTAGCATAGGACTAGTGAGGTTATTTCATTCGAATTCTTATTTTAGTGGTGGAACACTTTATATATCTATGTATTATATATATATATATATCTATATATATATATTTATATAATATATATATAGATCTATCTACATATAATATAGAAAATTGGGACAAAATTGTCCTAATCTACCCGAGGTAAGACTCTAATTACACAATTATAGATATTTCAGTCTTAAAGAATATTCCTGGTTGTACTGTGAACAATTTATCAGTACATGTTATATTAAGACATTTTGGGGTAGTTACCTTATATCCAAAAAAAAAGGGGGGGGGGCATTGGCCAAGAACAAACCCAAGATTTGCATTAACCAATGGACAAATAGCTATTTAACCAGTTTTTGCATCCATTCTGGTATGAAAAACTCATCATCCAATCAAACTGTAACGGATAAAATCAAGTTCATGTCACTCAAAAATACGGTACAAATATAAAGTGGGTTGCAAACACCAATTCACACAGCAAATAACAAATCTCCAGACAATAAACCGTCATTAAATGTATCACTTTTTGAAATGACTGCTAATATTGTTCACCCAAATATAAAAATTCTGTCATCCTTTATTTACCTTCATGTCATTCCAAACCTGCATGACTTTCTTTCTGCTGTGGAAAAACAAATACAAGTATCTGAAAAATTGGTAGACAAACAGTTTTGGTTATCATTGGCTTCCATTGTATGGACAAAACACTGAGACATTTCTCAAAATATCTTATTTTTTTGTTCCAAGTCATACCGTTTAGAACAAAATGGGTGAGTAAATGATTATTTCCAT
This sequence comes from Sinocyclocheilus anophthalmus, assembly GCA_018155175.1. Classification (NCBI taxonomy): domain Eukaryota; kingdom Metazoa; phylum Chordata; class Actinopteri; order Cypriniformes; family Cyprinidae; genus Sinocyclocheilus; species Sinocyclocheilus anophthalmus. The sequence continues at coordinate 1,098,684 of JADLZN010000732.1, forward strand.
TATTTTTAGGTGAACTAGCTATCCCTTTAAAGTGTCTACTAAAATGAACAAATGTAACGTGACCCTCAAAAGAACTTCAGATGAAGGCAGTGGAAATTTCATCTGAAGACAGGTTACACAAACTGTGAACATAAAAGTTGAAGGGCACAACCACGGTCTTTATTTCTGTGAGCTTGTAAAATGGTTTTGCTGAAACATTAATCCCAAATGTACAATGTAGTCTGAGATAACAGAGAACAGCCATGCAACAGGTGATTAAATTAAGCGAGATTATAGCTGTACTGTGACTATAAAAGCACTTCTTGTTATTGGATTTGTTTAATCAAGCGAATAATAAAGTTAGCTGCCTCTCACTAAACTACCATTCTCCATAATAGAAATGGCCATTCTCTTAACAAACCTTTGAGAGAACGTAGCAGTTCAGCATCATAACAGCTGGGGGTTGTGCAGTGCTGATCTAATGCGGAACAGCATCTCCAAAAACCCCCCCCCCACCCCCCCCCCCCCCCCCCCCCCCCTGAAAAACCTGCAAGGAGCAGAAGACCGCCACCCAGTCGTGAACTCAAAAGCATTCATTTACATAAAAACAGTACATACTACATCACCTAAAACCTATATCCATATTGAATCAATATACTCGTTTCAACCAAAATGTTAACGCCTCCAAGATAAGCTTTCCTAAACCACGACTGTTAGGTTTCCATTTGATACGCTTTTCATATGACGGCAAAATGTTTAATATAAATTACAATATAAATTAACTGAATATCGTTTAAACGTGTTTTCTTAATATCGAAATGCAGATTACTATGCTATTGGTAGATCATCTCAGAAACATGCACAAACTGCAACCAGCACATCACCATGCGTCTCGCGCATATGCAAAATAACACGACAAACTTTCACTAATAACCTTCTCGTGCCTATTAATACCTTCTTGTTTTGTCCTGCTCAAGCGAATCTCCCAAAGACAGTGAATAAGAGCGAGCTTCTTCAAACTTCAGTCTTTTCGCCTCGATGCAGTCTTCACCTCGACGCGCCTCTCAAGCCGGAGACAGTAGCGTTATGCCAGCGGTTAGTTTGGGTTTAGGACAGATGCTCCTCGCATGAGTATGGCTCAGCATCACTTACTTCGCCCTCCCCTGGACGCTCACACGCGCTGTCTGCATGCTGGATACACTCCCTACCTCCTCCTTACTTTGACAGACAAAGTGAACAACAAACAAGTATAGATTTATCTTACAGCTTTTTATGTAAATTAAAAGTATTTTCAAGCTTTTTTTTTTTGCAGAAGAAATTAGCCACTTTATGTAATCTTGTGTTATTATCTGCAATGACTTGTTACTAAAATATCTTCATTAATATCTGATTTGTTGGTTCAGTGGACCTTAATGAAACACTAAAATTTCATTCACGCTTAAGTGTCAGTTTGTGTTCTGTTTTTTTACCCTCATCACAATCTCTCTGTACTCGTGAAGCATAACAAGAAAAGAAACACGTGTTGCTATTAGAGTGCGTGATGTAGAATTTCGAAATGAAGAATTGGTGATCCTGTTGCGATCCTCCCTCGAACCCTCCTGTGCCTAGCACGCTCCGACTTTTATAACAAATGACAGGGGTTATGGGGGGTGCTGTGAGTGACACAGCCTCACTAACGAAGTGCATCGGTGCAAGCTGTCATTTTGGAACACTACTGCCCCCTTTTGGTATTCAGTAATATTGTCACACCTTTTACTCGAGTGGGTAATTTTTAGGATAGGTTCATAGCCACAAAAACAGGAAAGATACAATTCATGGTGTCACACTCAACTGGTAGTGTGTGTGTGTATTTTCTGTATTCACTGTGTAAATTTCCTAGTAGAGGGTACATTACAGTATGCAGACAAATTTCTTACAAATAATCATCCATGTATGGAACCCACAAGCGAAGCGTGACTTAATTAAGAGCAAAGCAGATAAATCAGTCATGGGTCTGTATCCTTGGAAATGGGAGGATAATGCAAACCTTCACATTATTTTCGAGTCATTAGGCAAGAACACAATACTCCTAGCTGTGCTGTGGCCTAAAAGCAAGTTGTACTACGCTTTAAATGTGGGCTAATTATGCAACAGCACCACATTTAGCCTGTAATGAGAAATCTCTGACTACCACAAAGACAATTAATGAGCAAAACACTCATTGTGGTAATGAGTTCAAATGAAAGTTTGTATTTGTGAAACAGACAAAGCAGCATACAGAAAAATAAACAGGTTGCTAAAGTATTTGATCCATCCACCTTTAAGAAAAGGACTGCAAATGTCAATTCTAATTCATAAGCATTGTGTAAAAGACATTTCAAAAGAAGAACCTGAATAGTCTCTGTTGCCCTGCTAATTGTTTGCACAAGCAATGCCAGGTCTTATTGTTACAATATATTGAATGCAATGAATAGACCTTCAGTCACTCCGAAGAACAGCTGAGTCTTGCACACTAAAGACAGAGATCCACATGAACACACTCAGACATCAACACACATACTCAGACAATTCAGTGTAACTACTTATGACTCTCCTCACTGCATCCTTGGTCAGCTCAATAGATTGATCTCATTTGCACATTCTCCTGAGGAGGAATTACTGCCCGTTGTCTCCAATCGATCACCTCTGCAGACACTCTGTGTGAGTTCACTGCTGAAGACAGGAGGTCAGCAGGAGGAAATGAATGCTTGAGTCAAACGCCTCAACCACTGCACTGACAGGCCAACACAAACATCTTAAACACAAAGAAGAAACAAAGGGTGAGAAAAAAAAAGAAAAAGCAAGAAAGAAACAGAGAGAGAAAACACCAGTGTCTAAAAAGCTGTATTTCATTACATTATTTTATAGCATATAGACTATTTAACATATAAGCAGGCTCAAAAATATATATACAGCAGGTAAAATAAGTACTGGATGTGTCACCATTTTTCTCAGTAAATATATTTATAAAGGTGTTGTTGACTTGAAATTTTCACCAGATGCCGGTAACAACCCAAGTAATCCATACATACAAAGAAAACAAATCAAATAAGTTTAGAAATTAAGTTCTGTGTAATAAAATGGAATGACACAGGGAAAAAGTATTGAACACATGAAGAAAGGGAGGTGCAAAAAGGCATGGAAAGCCAAGACACTAGCTGAAATCTATCAGTAATTAGAAAGCAATCCTGCCCCTTGTCAGTGGAAATTAATATTAGCTGGTTCAGTCCCAACACCTACAGTACCAGGATGAAGAAGATGAAACAAGTGTGGACATTTCAGCAAGATCCCAAACACAGCCAAGGAAACTCTCAATTGCTTTCAGAAAAAGAAAATAAGTGAAAATAGAATAAAATGAATCCAACAGAAAATAAGAACTAAAGATCAGAGTTCATAGAAGAGGCCCACAGAACCTTCACGATTTGAAGACTCTGTGGAAGAATGGGCCAAAATCACACCCGAGCAATGCATGCGACTAGTTTCTCCATACAGGAGGCATCTTGAAGCTGTCAGTACCAACAAAGGTTTTTGTACAAAATATTACATAAATTTCAGTAGTTCAGTACTTTTTCCCTGTGTCATTCCATTTTATTACACAACTTAATTTCTGAACTTATTTGTTTTGTTTTATTTGTATGAATGGATTACTTGGGTTGTTACCGACGTTTGGTGAAAATGTCATGTCAACAGCACCTTTAGAAATATATTTACTGAGAAAAATAGTGACGTGTTCAATACTTATTTTACCGTGTGTGTGTGTGTGTGTGTATGTGTACTCCAATGGTTCATTCCAATGTGCAAATAATATCAAACTTACATAAAAATTCTAAATAAACAGGATTTTGAATTATGTGTATAGAACCAACATACAAAACCACTAAAGAAAAGAAAAGCATTTTCTGCAAACTGACTTTTTACTCAAACCTTACAGTAATTTGACAACTAGTCTGTGTCCCATTCAACACAAAAACACTGGGCCGACATTCAGTAAGTTTATCACATATGCAAGTGCTTCCATCTACTGGTTGTATATATGAATAACCTATTTGACTTCAACATCTACGTAATTCTAATATATTAAATAATATAAATACGTTTATGAACATTTGTAATGTTTTTGCAACAAAATAGTTTTGAAAAAAAAAACACAGTAAGGCACTGCAAAAAGACCTCAACAGTACACTCCAAAAAACAAAACGACAACAACAACAACAACATGAAAACCTCACTTCCGCGTATATGTCCTGCTAAAGCGCGCGTTTAAACAAATGTTGATTTTCACTCAAACGGACGTTTCTGTTTATGTGGTTGAGATTTGACACTAGAAATGTTTTCTTCGAAAACTGGCTAACTTTTTTCACAAAGACTTGGATTTGAAAGGTCAGTGAAGCATCGATTTGAGTATTAATCAGAGTATATTAAATAGTTTATCGTCACAGAAAATGTAAGGCTGCAACGGAATTCAGCTTCTCTCTTTCAGTTAATTTCCCATACATTCAGCATTTCATGAGCCCACATCCTGTGAGTGTGGAGTAGATCTACTGTGCAAAACTGTCTCCAGTCATTTTCTGGAATACTGTAAGACATATCGGTGGGTTTGGTCTTGTGTGTGGGAGTACTCTGCTTTTGTCAATGTGACTGCTGCCAGCTATCTATGCCATGTGTCAGTGTTTCTGAAGAGATGCCACCCTAACAGAATGACACTCTATAAACAAACATCCTAATTCCATTTCACACTTTTAGATTTGTCACACATGCTGTGACCGATTATCTTGCCATGACTTCCAAGATCCATTATATTCTAAAACATTATGCTTGCATGGGCTCATTTTGTACCCATTTTGTGCTTTTTGTTTTACTAAAAAGCCTGGACAAATGAACTGAAGGTGGATGTCATTAGGTAATTATATTAAAAATTAGAGCAATCAGAAGGTTTGTCTCCAGCTAAGCGATCCATTAGATGGACGAACGGACAGATAGATAGATGTTCATCTAATCAAATTAATTTGGAACCTGTTGTAAAATTACAGATATTAAAATCATTTAGATTAAATATCGATACTACCATTCAGATGTACTAGATGATGATAGTGTGCCAAAGGCACCTGAAGAAGCACAAACAAACCAAGACCAATTTAGTGTGACAGCAGTCAGCTCCCTCAGGACCACCATGACCAAGACAACCGACAACAGCTGCCAAACACCACCTGGCAGTGGAAATGAGGGGGAGTCAAAGCTGCGGTCTCTAAGCTGACTGGTACCTCATGCTATACAAAAAAACTCTCTCATCCAAGTCCAAATATTTTGATGATTTTCATAAAATGTAAGACAAGACAAACACACAGCATCCTAAATCCTGTTAAGAGATGTGCTGTGTGGAGGTAAAATTTGAAACGGAAAAAGACAAATCCAGAGGGGATTAAAGGAACCAAACAATTGGATAGAGAAAGAGAGAGTGAGAGGAAGATAGAAAGAGAGAGCCGTATCGGGAATAATCACAACGTGAGAGGGAGAGACGTGAGGCGGTGCTTTGAATAGGAAGCAGAGGCAAGGGTGGGAAGAGATTAGTGCTGCGCTCTGTGGGCTCATCACTCAATGAAAGGACACTCTGCAAACAACAAGGGCGCTCAGCCTCAGGAGAACCGGGAAAGGTGCGAGTTTCGTTTTAGGCATATATTAAACTTACTGGAAAACGCTTTGGACTTTCTGGATGCTTTCACATCGGGATAATCTGTTTGAACAACTTCTAACCATGGATTGTTACAGCAAAGTAAGAACAGAGGAACCGGATCTAAGAAGGTTCTGAGTGACTTTTCTGGTAGGCTTTCCTGTGTATGTTGTGCTAATAGAGTAGGTTAACCAATGTAAAACATGAATTTTAAATACATGTAGTAACTGCATACTGTTTTATTCTTAGTCCGTTCTATGCCCCAGATACTGCCCATCTGCATGGTACACAGGAAATTAGATGGCCATCTGTGAAATATTGGAAGACATGACAGATGTAAAATGACCTTTCTAGGATTTAAGAGCAGAAGGTTTCCTGTATCAACTGTGCTGGCGCTGTTCCTGGTGTAATCCTTTTTATGTGCAACCAAAAGAATGACTTCTACATCTTGTGTGGTTTTGATCTCACTCTTGGTTCGGCTCTCGGGGGCTATTTGTCCTCAAGGCTGCCTGTGCATATCTGACATAATGAACTGTGGCTCCTTGGGTCTGGATAGATTCCCTAACCCGCTTCCATTCACAACTTCTGTCCTGGACCTCAGTCATAACAAACTAACATGGCTGGCAGCTGGCAGCTTCTACGGGCTCCCAAGGCTGCACACTTTGCATATGTCCCATAACCGCATCTCCTTGCTCAGCCCGGGAGCTTTCCATAACATCAGCAGTCTTCGATACCTGGACCTCTCTTCCAACAAATTGCAGGTGGTGGGGAAGCATCACTTCCAGGACCTGCCAGCCTTGGAGGTGTTGTTGCTCTACAACAATCGTCTTACCCGCGTGGAGAGCAACACCCTAATGGGGCTCAGCAGTCTCAGGAAGGTTTACTTCAGCCTCAACCAGATCACAGATTTCCCGTTCTTCTCGATTCGTAAGCACAGCCACCCCAAGCTGGTTACACTGGACCTCTCCTCTAACCGCCTGTTTCGTTTGCCTATGGATGACATTGTGGTGTTGCCCGCTGCAGTGCAAAAAGGCCTGTTCCTGCACAACAACAGTCTGGAGTGCGATTGCTCTTTGTACCGCATGTTTTGGCACTGGGAGCAGAAGGGATATCCAAGTGTGAAAGACTACAAGGATGACTACAAGTGTCTGATGTACGGTGAGCCTCAAATCTCAATTAATTTTCTGCGCTCTTCGCACTTCTTTGAGAACTGTACCATTGGGAAGATGATATCCCTGATATCTCCGAAGGCTGATAAAGTTGTTTACGAGGGTGAACAAGTGAGACTGGACTGCACTGGAACACTAAACGGAGAAGACCTGTCTTACAGCTGGATCATTCCTCATCAAGAAAACATCTCTCAGCTGATCCAGAATGGATCTCTACATCTCAATCAAGATGGTAGCTTGGATATTCTAGCTGCCCAGTCTATAGATTCGGGGGTATACCAGTGCACTGCAGTGGATAATACGAGGATGATCAATGAATCACGAGAAGTGAATTTAACGGTGGTAGCCCAGCACGCCATGGAGGCGCCGTTCAACACAGGCTACACCACTCTTCTGGGATGTGTGGTGACACTTGTCCTCATATTGATGTATCTGTATTTAACCCCATGTCGTTGTGGTTGCTGCAAAGCTCCTCCTCCCTCTCCGGCCATCTCAAACTTTGGGGAAGACCGCTGCACTCTGGCCTCTATCTTTGCAGCTCCTTCAACCGATCGACTCAAGAGCAAGTCTCAGTCCGACAGGCACGTAGTGTTCCTTGAGCCACTCATGACAGGGAAAAATGGCCACCCAAAAGCTGCATTTGTTGTTGAACCGCCTACAGTTGAATGGTACACGGAAAACTTCACCATAATTAGAGAAAGAAATGACTCTGAGTAGCAAATTTGTGACTTCAAAATCCCGCAGAATTGCTTAAGCCTGTTTGAACCATAGGGACAAGCATCACAAATTAATCTGTCATAATTCCCTAATAAATTATTTTGGTCCTCAGATTTAGAGGTTGTCTCCTGTCTCACAGTTTGAAGTGATCCATTTGTTTACGCTGAATGCGTGGGACTGCACTGCTAGTAATGTGATGAAAATCCAGAGCAGTGAATTTATAATATTTTAAGACCCAAGAGCATGTGTATTGAATTTGAAGGATTGAAAGACGCACAAGTTTGCTCTGTAAATCTCAACAAAAGACGGTGATTGTCATGACAACAGCAACATTTAAGGTGTCTCTAATGTAGTTTTATTTAAGCAGAACAAAAGTTGAATCAGAGCTGCCTTTGATTCTAGTATGTGGGGCACATCTATCAGCTGGGAATATAGGGTGACCACAAGCTCTTCTTGCAAGATTTTTCAGAAATATAAACCCCTGCCCTTTGAAGGTAGTCAAAAACATCTAGGTGTTGTTGATTTGATACTATAAGCAGACATTGATTTAAAGAGGACAACAGAAGGCCTTCTGGATCCATTGACGACTGAGGTTTAATCTCTTCAGTTGCGTCATTACCATTAGATACAGCTAATCCTTTGTCAAGAAAACATGGTGGTAAAGTTTGGTGTGGAACCATGACGGTATGCAAAAATAAATGTTCTGCTAGCTCACACCAAGCAGTTGCGAAAAGCGAATAACTCCACAACTCAAAGAAGAGACATGATAAATGAAGAAAAAGTGGTCTGTTTATGTGTGATATTATTCATCTCTGCACTTTGCATTAAGCAAATTGCTCTTTCATTACAGAGATGTGCTATGGGAGAGGATTAACACCCCTGCCAGAATTTTCCCTCCCACACCATGCACAGTATTCAAAGTAAAAGCAAAATATGAAAATGAAAGAGCACCATGGCAAAGGTACAGAGTTAATCCATGCAGCCCATTTCCAGATGTGATCAGATTTATCTGCGGCAACCCACTTTCACATTCGTAATACGTCGACATGTGTCCCATGGCTGTTCATCTGTTGTGCAGTCCTGCCAAATGAAATGTTACCAGATCTTCTCTATAAAATATAAATAAAAAAATCACACCTATGTGATCATACACAATAATTTCTCATTAGATCTCATCCTCTTTAAGTTTATCCAAATCTGTACATCCTTAAACATCAAAACAGCATTTAAAAAAACTGATCAATTATTTAGACTCGCCAAACGGACTGACTGATCTCATCAGCAAACTCATCATATTTGATGTGGTAAACATCAAGATATATATAACATTGACTGCCTCATTACAGCCTTGCCTTTGTGCTGTGTTTGTAATACTAGTGTTGTTTTGAGAGATGACTATATCAAATGAGAGAGGAGATGACCGAAAGTCAGATTTAGTGGATTACACTTTGGGGCAAAACTAGGCACTCCAGCAATATTTCAGCCATTCTTTAATCCCCCCCCCCCTTCCCTTATGGGAACCAAACAGCAGACAACTCTCATCCCAATCACAACTGACGTTCACTTGGGTTGAAATATAGAAATAGCATAAAAAGTGTTTTGAACAAAATCTTACGCATTGTTTTCAGAGACATAGCCGTTTATCTGGTAAATAGTAACATTTGTGAAATGCCCTGAGGTATTTTCTACAAAACTTCAGCTAACCATATTCTATTCATGTATGTCATGTACAAAGGGCAAATTCAGAGTCAGTTTTGAAATCAAGATGCATAATCTTCATTATATAGTTAAACACATTAATTCGTTCTGTTTTGACAAGAAATATAACCCCCTTTAGAAAACTGCATCAGCATCAGGCCAGCAGAATCAATTAGGAAATGATGCCCTCTGCTGGCCGGCTGTAAAACCATTAGGTCGAATGTTGCCAATGCACACATATAAACAACTTTGGCATTGATTAACCTCATTGGAAAAGAAAACCTGTAACCATTTTTATATAGCATCATAAATAACTGTACATTTACAAAGAGTTCACACATTCTCAACTGCGAGTTAATACTGAACACAATATCACAATGTTTGATACAACCTTGTTTTAATAGAACATCTGTACAACCAAGAATGAAAAAAGAAACAAAAACAGCTAAAATTAAGAATGACTCACTTTTTCTCTTTAAAAAAATATTGTCTGCATTTTGCTCCTTGTTCACAAACCATTTTTTTGTTGAAAATCCTAACGAAAAGTACTGACAAAAATTAAACATTGAAAGGCAATTACATTTCTTGGCAATATAAATATAGTGGTATGAACAAGGTTTTTCAAACATTTTGTTTAGGAAGAGCATTACTGAAAACTGTGAAAATCTGGCCAATGTCTGAGTCACCAATCTCAGTCATACAAAACCAGATTTTTATTTTTCAAATGATGATATTTTGATTTGATGTGCTCTTAAATGTTAAATATGTACATTCCTAATGCCAGTAGTCTATAGGACATCCCTATGGCATTTAGTTATAGGTGTAGTCCGAATAGTAGTCTGACCGACCACCCCCTCCCCTCCCAGGGGGATAACCCCAGTTACAGGATGGGCCCCCTCTCATGTGACCCCGACCCGGTCTAGATCTCATGGGATGTGGCGGTACTCCTCGACCCCTGAAACCACCACGCATCATATCAGGATGTCCCCCTCTGGGATTGTACATGCTATTGTTGTGTCCGCCTCGGCACAAGGCTCCCATTGCAGCTCCAGGGATGGGTAAGAGGCCTCTGCTGGCAGTGCCGCCCCTGGTGGGAGGGGCTTGACTGCCGCCCTGACTTTCAGAGGACGAGTTCACTGGAGTTCTGCTGCCTTGGCCGCATGAGGTTGAACTACCCAGTGCACCTCTTTTCTCTCCACCGGCCTCCTGCTGGACCACTTTAGAAGTCGCTGAAGTAGGGGCACCTTCTTCCTCTTGTCCACGAGCGGTTTCGCTCTCAATGGCTCCCACCCATGATCCATCAGCAGGCCTTGCGGCCTCAGTTTGGGTGGAAGGTAGAGCACCGTATCCTGCCCCACTCTGTCTAGCCGCGTAACCCTGCTGGGCTCCTGGTGTAGGACCCCAGCCGAAAAGCGGTGGAACAGGGGGAATTGGAGTAAGGGCAGGAAAAAGAGTAGTATCTGGGTAGGAAGGAAAAGTGGTGTGAAGACAGGATGAGGAAGCAGACTCTACACCTATCTTAGCAGTTTGAGAGCCAGCAAGTCCTAACTGATTAGCAGTGCTTGCCGCTGCCGCCCCAGGCACTCCCATGCTGTCAGGAATGGGTAGGGACTGTCCAGGCGGCTGAAGAGAGGTGGCTGATTCTGGAATAGAAGGCACCTCCACTGAGCTAACCGGGGGCTGAGGGAGGGAAAGGGGAACGGTGAGTGGTTGAGCATTGGGTATAGTGGAGGTGTTTGTTGGAGGTTGGATCCCAGGAGGAGCAACAGTTTGGCTGTACTCTGATCCCCTGGAGGCCACGCTAACTGGAGACGAATATGCCGAGGACATATGGTATGCAGGAGAACCAGAGTAAGGGCTCCACTGTGCCGAGCTGGGACACAGGTAGCTCTGGTGGGGGTTCACACCGAAACTGGCCAGGGTGTCCTCTACATCAGGCCTAGATGTGCTCTCCTGACTGGTAGCTTTATATTGAGCGATAGCGGACTTCAGAGCTGCATAATCAGTGGAGAAAGAGCTCTGGGTAGGGTAGGCGGAGGGGTTTGGTGGTACAAGTGGATCGCTAATGGGGTCCACACAGGGTTGGTCAGGGAGGGGAGGACGAAATCCATCGGTCTGGGGTGGAGGGGGCTGAGGTGCCTGCGGTTCCTGAAGTTCATTTTCAGTCTGAATGGACATCTCTGTGATAATGGGCATGTCATCTTCAGAGTCAATAGACATGTCCTCCTCATCTCGAACCGCATCAGGCTCCACTGAGCAGTCAAAGAGAAGATAGTGTCAAAATTTAAATCTATAATTTCTTTCAGAATTTTGTCAGGAAAAGTAAAGGACTGTGTTTTTACCTGGTTCAGGTAGGGCAGCAACTGCTACTTCTTCAGGGACAGTGATCAAACTCTGGAAGTTGTTCATGATGTCATTCATACCAGCAACGATGACTCCACTACCGGAGAACTGGGAGAATGTTTCATCGTGCTTTTCTGTGTACGAACACAGCACCAAGAAACTTAAACTTAACAGACAACTCCACACACCAACATTCATATACACCAGAACTTCAACTAGACCTGTTCCACGTACCTGTGAGGAAAATGAGGTGTCGAAGCTGTGTGTGCTGAGCTTGCAGCTTGACCAGACAGTCCAAATCAGGAGCCTGCCTAGATGGAGTGTCACACTCGTGATAAGGCAGAAACTCCACCAGGTGTTTCTTCTGGTAGGTCGTCAGCAGGTTCAACAGATTCAGGGCCTCAGTATTTAACCTGTGAAAGGGAGGATGTGTGAGATATTGGAGACTACGAGTCTGTCAGGATTGGCAAAACATAATCCATTTGTCTCTAACCTGCTGAGCTCTTTAAGCTTCTTCTGAGTCTTACAGTGCACCTTCCACTTCCAAGGTGAGCCCTGTTCCTCCAGGAACTTGAGAAATGCCTGTAGCTTCTCTGTATACATAAACGTCAATGTGCAAAGTCTCAATCTTTTCTTGTATATTGTAACAATTTGAATTTAAAAAAATACATTTGAACAAAATGTAGGGTGGGCATTGGTTCTGGACATCAGTTGATCGAATAAAGGCAGTACTGAATGCAAGAATTGAATTGCAAGAAAAGGGTGGTTTAAAGCAGATATCTCCAGAGAGGTCTGCCATTTCATCGGAAGATCAAGCTGCTGTGTTTTGTTTGAAAATTATCCATTTTACATAGATTGACAGATAGATAGATACATGCATAGATGAATCATTCTCAATAAAATCATTAAGATGCATTTAGAACCTAGAGTGAATTTCTATTTCATGCAGTCTTTAACAATACACGTTCACACTTGAAGAGGGAGATCTTTTCAACAAGCTGGTGCCTGAAGATTTTGTAAACCCCTCTACAATCTACCTTTAGCTCTCACCTAGTGTTATACTGTCAGGGTTGAGAACGAGCTCATCTGACACAATGAGTCCTCCAGACACAAAAAGCTCATTGTATGTGCGATTTTTCACATCATCCAGGCTGTCCACTCCAGCAAAGTAAACTGTGGGCAATTTCTTCAGAGACACCAGTGCTGGAATCTAAATGGAGAATAGAGGGAACAGTGCCTTAAAACAGATGCTTCTCAGTTTGCTTCGAACAACTAATTAACTAGTTAAAAAAAACATAAGTTTAAAGTGGTGAGTTATTAAGTACCTTATGTACATGAGTGGCTATATCCTCATTCTGAATAATGATCATGAACTTCTGCTGACTTTTACTCTCCAGGTAATTCTGAGGGTTGCAATCAATATTGCCAAGGCTGCGTAAATACTCCTGTAAAACCAAACAAATGAGGTTAAAGATAAGGTGTTTCAAAGGTTGCTCAAATGTATCAGGCCACACTGAATATTCTGAAACCTTATAATTTCAGACCTTGATTTCAGTGCAGCGTTCGCTCTCCTCATCTCCTCTTTGAATGTAAAACTTTACTGCATTTTTCTGCATGATCTCCATCAGTGTGCACAAAACATCAGGCTTGATTTGCCCAATAACTCTGCCTCCCACAGTGCTCGAGGTTCCTGCATGAGTAGGCTCTGAGGGAATCTCTGGGACTGAAGCAACTGGAGGTTGACTGGCACTTCCAGCTAATGGGGAGCACATAGGATTTTCCACAACATCTGTACTCTTGTGGTCAGCTGATTTTTCTGCTGAAAACAGGTGGACCTCTTTGACAGTGCCGAGGCGATTCTTGCCTGAAGGATGAGGTTTAAGGGTAGCTTGCGGCTTGCTCGACAAAGCCTGAGACTTAGGCACTGGAGATGATGTTTTAGTGTGAGGATGAGCAGGAGGTGAGGGTAGTGTGGGTTGGGCAGGAGCTGGCATGGCAGAAGTGGGCAGAGCAGGTGGCAAGGGGGCGGGCACTGGGGCAACAGCAGGTGGTGACACAACAGCCACGGGTTGTACGGATGCCCTGGGAGCTCGGATCAAATGGTTCATCTTTTCACAGAGTGTGTTAACGTAGCTCTGCACAGGCATTGATGAGACATATTTGGATACAAAAGGTGAGAATGCCGAGCTTGACCATTTAGCCTGATCCTCACATCGCGGCAAAGGAGGCTGATGGTTGTAAATTAAATGTTGGTCCTCCATCAGTTTCTGGATCCCCGTGCAGAGGTTCTGGAACTCACTGTTGAGGATAGTGTCTACTACTTTCTGTGTAGAGTGTACCAGCTTCTCCCCTCCACTCGAGCAAGGTTCACCAACACCCTCTAAAGCTAAAAACAGAATATGTATATTAGTTTTGTCAATTTATTATTTCAATTATACATGTACAAGTACTGTACTGTACAAGTGTTTGAGAGTTTTGCAAGACGTGACTTTGAAAGAATGCATATTTAAAATCTAAATTTTAAATGCACATTACATTAACTATAATGATAACTTTGATTCGATTATAAAATTAAAAATTTTACCAGCCCAAACTTTTGAACAGTAGTGGATATTAATAAGAAGTCTGCGTTATATTTAAAGTTAATAAGAAGAATAAAAAAAAGTTTGCATTGCAAGCATGCAGATGAGGCCAGACCTCTGGTGGACGTTCTCCAGAGATGGTGGCTCTGATGTGAGGCTTCTGCTTGACGGGAGGGCTGCTGCTCCAGACTGGACGAGGGACTGTACACATCCATACTGCTCCTGCTGCAGGCCATCTGCTCCTAAACACATACTACAGGTTAGCAAAAACAAAGATTGAGTGTAGCATTAGATATATCATGAGGAACAGTCCACACCTCCAAGTAATCCTGGTTAACCTGCTCCTCATCAGCACGCCTGCCACGCAGGTCAAGATCACAGTGGGCGGCTGAGTCACTGGGGTCGTGTCTCTCTGCGCTTTTGGGGAGCATCGCAGGCTGGCTGCTGGCAGTGGTAGAGTTTTGGGCCATCCTGTTGAGTGTGCTGAGGAAGAGTTTAAGCAAGGCATGTGTGTCCTGGAGGGTAGGACTCCGAGTCATACGCTCCCGCAGGTCTGTGTCACACAGCCCCATGCTGTCCATCACCACTAAGAGAAAGGGAAAACAGATGTCAACAAGGATCTCATGTCTCTGAGCAACTGCAGTCACACTCTATTGTGCGAGTAGATACAGCACCTACTCTCTTATTAGGGACAAATAAAAACTTAGCTTCTGAAATAGTGATTACAGGACTTCCTATGCGTTTTCATTTACGCCAGCAATAAATAAAAGATCAGTATCTTTATGTGACCTGGACCACAAACCAGTCAAGTCGCTGGTGTATATTTGTAGCATTAGCCAAAAATACATTGTTTGGGTCAAAATTATTGATTTTTCTTTTATGCCAAAAATCATTAGGACATTAGGGTAAAGATATTGTTCCATGAAGATATTTTGTAAATTTCCTACCGTAAATATATCCAAAATTAATTTTTGATTAGTAATATACATTGCTAAGAACTTAATTTGGACAACTGTAAAGGGTTGTCCAAATTAAAGATTCTCAATATTTAGATTTTTTGGCACCCTCGGATTCCAGATTTTCAAATAGGTGTATCTCAGCCAAATATTGTCCTATAAATAAATGAAAGCTTATTTATTCAGTTTTCAGATGATGTATAAATCCAATTCGAAAAAAATAGACTCTTATGACTTTGTTTTGTGGTCCAGGGTCACATATGCAGATTCATATGCAGGTCTAGAATTTTTTTTTTCTAAAGCTGTATTATGATTTTTCGTTCATAATCAGTTGTTACATAAATTCTTTTTTTAAATTAGCTTTTAAATTTAGACTAGCTTTTGGAAAAATGTAAAAAGTAAAAAAAAACATTTGAAAGTAAGACATAACATGACATCTTTGTTATGAAAGAAAATTATTTTTTCAAATAATATAATAAATTAAAAAACATTTTTATAAAAAATATGAATTTAATTCAAAATAAAATTTTAAAGCAGAGACTAATGAGACTATATTTTCAGATTTTTTACAATTTTTCCAGTCCTTTCCAAATGTCACATACAGGGTTTCCAGAATCATGTTGTACATTCCTTTACATTAGTTGGGCGCAGACTCACCTCTTCCTGGCTCTCCATTCAGCAGACCCGTCCTAAGGTACTTGCTCACACCCCCAGGACCTTCCCTCTCCAGCCTCCTCTTTAGGCCAGCAGGGTCCCAGTCCTCTTCTCTTTCAGACCCGCTCCCCTCCTCCTTGCCCAAAGTCCGCTTATGTAACTGTATCAGCTTTAGCAATTTCTCCATCTTTTCTTTGTCATACTCTCCCTGTGACCTCTGAGCGCCGCCATTAGATTGAGAAACCCCAATCGTGCTGCTACCCGGTGCCTGTCTATCTGACCCTCCCCAGTCTGAGACAGGACTGTACTCTTCTACACCTGCTGGGGGAGACACTGTCCCCTGTTGGCTGTCCATCAGACCCTGCTGCAGCACTTCCACAGGCAGCTGGAACTGTACCGGACCATATATGTAAGAGTTCAGTGCCACATCCATATTTTTAGGACGAGCTGCCTGGTGTTGGTTAGTCCGGTCATCCAAACTGTGCCGGTACTCTACTATGTGGAAAGGCCGTATGACACCTTGCTCTTTCTGGTTGAGGTAGTCCAGCACCTGCTGTTTCAGTCCCACCGCAAGCTCTTTGGGTGGATTGGCACGCAGCTTAAAGAGGCCATGATGCAGGGCGGGTATAAAATTATCTAGCTGATGGCTGATTGGGTCTTTAGGCTCTAATGGAACAAGAAGGTCCTCATCTACTCCAGAGTTCTTCAAAACTAAAAAGCAAAAGAAGAAATCAGTGAAAGTAAATAAGTGAAGAGTAAATACAAAGAAACTTCAATAAATAAACATAAAAGAGACACTTACTCGACTTCGAGGTGATTCTTTGCTCTTGAAATACAAAAAGCGCCTGCAAAACCCTGTCATTTCTTCCTCGCCGCTCTTTAAAGAAACAAAAAACAGACGGTCTCTGTTATTCCATGCAAGAATCACACTGTCAGTGTCACATATGTGGTTAAAAGCTGCGCAAAAACCTACCGGTGGTAGTGTGCAACTGAGAAGACGAAAGGAGGAAGAGAAATCCTTTGTCTATCAATGGCTTCACCAAAACCTAGAGTGAAGAGTTTAATTATAGCATGACTATAATAAAACACGGGCAGTTTAAATTCTGCATATCAGATCAGTGACACAGATTCTATCAACAGACTGAAGACGTGGTATACAGACGCCCTGCTAGAGTAAAGCTGTGGACATTAATTCAATAAAGCGTACAGTGGGCTGTGAATGAGCTCACCATTCTTTCTCTCTCAAGCGGTTATTGCATCAGTCACGACAGACTGTTTTTAGGTACTCCCCCCCCCCCCCCCCCCCCCCCCCCATTCCCATGACCTCATACAGGCTGCAATACATCCCGCACTTAAATGCTGAAAAATACCACAACACATTATCACGTCAATACCGATTCATCAAATGTTGTGCTGAAAAGCATCACTGGTACTCATCCTACCCTCTCGTGACCCACTGTACGCTTCCCAAGACAGCAGAATGGGCGGGATCTTTCTCTTTACTTGATCGAGATGCATAGCCGTATTAATGTCAAGCTTGTCTGGGCTGAAAAAGAAAAAAACAACAGCAGCAATTTAAAAACAATGCACAAAATCTCTGTTAAACTTTATTAGCGAAAGAAAGGAATCTCACAGTTTAAGTGGAAGGTGAGGGAGACTTGAAGACCGCATGTAAACTTGATAGACCTCTTCTCCCTTATTCACCAGCGTGCCACTCCAAAGTGTATATCTTCGCCGAACTAAAGCAACAAATTAAGTAATAACACAATAAATTGAATAAAATACCAATCTGATAATTTTATTAGACTGCTATGAAGAAAAAAAACAAGTCATACCTCTTTGCCCTTCATATAACGTGCTGTTTAATCTACTAAAAGAGGAAACAAACCGTTCAAAATTTAAATAAAACCACAACAGATTGTAATACACTTTCTATGCACGTCATCAGTGATCTTGTTCATACCTGTGTGTGGCTGTGGCTGACTCTTTGCCTTTGTACTGAAAAGACACAACCGCATATGGCAACACATGCCTCGGCCTTGACTTTAGCTCCTCAAATGCAAATTCATAGAAGTATTGCTGGAATAAAACACAGAGGGAAATAACTATCTGTACAAATCATGCAAAACAAAATACTGAAAAAAAAATGAAACACTTACCTGAGTGTGCTCAAAGGCCCTATAGGACAATAATGAGGTCACTTTGCTGGCATTTTTGAAAACATGGCTGTCATATTTAAGGGTCGGCTCAAGATTGTTTTTGGGCATGTTGTCAAATATTGTCTTCACTTTACCCTGCAGAATAAGACAAAAGGTCACTACTGTTTTTGAAACCATTGTGACATTATGTGTTATAAATACAAAGCACTACCTCAAAGTCAGAATTGATGTGTAAATGTTAGACTCCGTCAATAACTTACCTTCATGGTTTTAAATAGTATTATGTCTCCAGCAGCACCCACTTCAAATGGATTCATTTGTAACAAATCTGAGTATTTTGATAGGTAAACCCCTAAAAAACAGAAAAAGCAGCAATCAAGGATATGAGAGTTACTTGGGGCAACATTCCTGAGAGCCACAAAAAGCCTTGGGGTAATCCCAAGAAATTTGTTGAGTCTCTGCAAAGAGCATTCTATGTTACTAAGATTAAATATTTGCAGAAACTATTTCATTTCACCAGTTAAAACAACCCTAATCACATTCACAAGATGCTAATTTTGTGAAAACGCACAGCAGCTGCTTCACTAAACTATACAAAGATAATAATGAATCAGAAATTAGCTGATCACTCAGCCAAGAACAAAATGAACATTGTTACTTCCAAAACCTCAAACATGCTCTGAAAATAGAAAGTAGTAATAGGGGTGACCAATATAAAAAACAGATGTTACTTTACAAAATGTTTATGCACGCAAAAATGAATGTCTGTAGCGAGTTTGGGTCATTAACATTTTTTTGGCCTAGCGATCACAAGAAATTGTGGAGCAGCGGTCTTTTTGGCCCTGACCAATTCAACTACTCCAAACCACAAGATCAAGTGACCAGAGTCCTCCCTGGAATCCCCTCCCAGGCAAATGATTACAGCCAAACAGATATAAACAGACTCTTCAGAAGCACTCACCTTTGACAGGGCTTCCCAGATTGTTGATCCGCGAATGTCCCACAGAAAGACCCTTTTCGCAGATCCAGTGAGCCTGGTAAAGTCGAGCAGATATTGCTTTGATTACAGTCGTGCTTTTGACCAAGACTATCACTGAAAGATGCCATTTAAAACCTTTTCAAATCGCTGGCTTACAGAATTATTAATCTCACATTTCCATTTACATGTTACACTGTATGTCCTAATAAATAATTAGACAAGACGATGAGATAAATTTCAGAGAGGGAGCTACAGTCTCATAAAGATGCATAATTATTTTAATCAGTTTAAATCAGAGAATAATGCTTGCATGCTGTATTTGATTCAAGTACTGATATAGTGAATTACGTGGAGGTAGCGTCCCCACCCCACATATTTTGTGTCACCATGATACAGGTTTGGAACAAACTGAGGGTGAGTAAATGATGAAATTTTTTTTCATGAACATTATCAAAACTACGGATCAGACAGTGTGTCACTTGAAGCAAAACTAACACAGCCTCACCTTATTCCTCTCAGGCAGCAGAAAAGCATAGGATTCTGCGAGTTCTGCCTCTGTCCTGCCATTCTGCTTCAGTTCCCTTTTCTTCTCGATGAACTATGAAAAAGACATAAATCATGATACCATATCATTATTTGATTCACTGAAAACAGCCCTCAAGTGGCCCGAGGACTTTTTCAATCATCTAGTCCAGGGTTCCTCAAATCTTGCCCTGGAGGGCCAATGTCTTGCAGAGTTTAGCTCCAACCCTATAATAAAAACAAACCTGTGTTTTTATAATGATCCTGAAGACATTGATTAGCATGCTCAGATGTGTTTGATTAAGGTTAGAACTAAACTCTGCAGGAAAAAAGGATCTCGGGGGCAAGATTTGAGGATCCTTGATCTAGTCTTTTACAAGCAAGCAAGCAAGCAAAAATGCTGTTCATCAGCATCAACTAATTAACTTCACTCAGCGCTCACCTCTTTCTCCAAGAGCTCGTTGTGAATGAGAGATGCTTTGGTGTAGGTGAAAGTCCCACGGGAGGTGGCGTCCAAGTAGAACGTGGACAGAAGCTTCACAACTTCCTCAAACTCTCTGGATTCTGGAGACAAGTGTTGAAGGAGACCTGAAGGACAACACACATGAAGGACAGAGCTCAATAGACATCAATGCATTCAAATAAGAAACTGTCAAGCGCATAAGGGGGGGAAATTGTGTTGTTTTATTTAAATTCAAAAGCATAGTTGAGTCATACATAACCTGACAAGACACTTTGCAAAATGCGATACATCTTGCAGTTCAGTGCACTAAATGGGTTTTTCAATACCTGACGGTGTTATGTTGAAATGTACATAAAATAATCCTGCCAAAATGAGACAACAAATAACATTTCACAATAATTACTAAAAATGAGAAAACAAATCAGAAAATGTTCATATAATCAATTAGCAAAACCATCGAATATTTTAGAGCTTGCATTAATCGGTCAATTAACGGCCTCGATAGCCAAACAAATTGGCTTTGTCGATTGACTAATAAAAACATTTTAAAAACGACATAAACTGGAGTTTAAAGTGCATTTTAGAAAACAATTTAGGGTCTTACTCGATAAAACATGATATAGAGCACCAACAAACAGAAAAAAAACTTGCACTAACGCCAGCAAATGCCAACGTGAACGCTGTAATGCACAACTACTACAAACACCTCCCAGTTTAGCACACTTTCGATTTCATTCAAGCAGCGTTCTTCTGATTACAATATTTAATAAAGATTTGGCGCTGTGCGTCCTAATAAGGCTGGTTGTACAGGACTGACAGGTGTTTCTAACCGTCGTGCGTAAAGACTGACGGGAGAAATGCAGTGGTCAACGGAATCACACTGCTGCCATTGATGAGGAGGGAAGAAGTGTGTCATGTGGGGTGGCAGCACTGTATGCTGTGGGAGGAGGAGTGTGGAGCCAGCTAGCAAAGACATCGGCCTCCGTGAGGCTTACAAAAGTGGGACAAAAATGCACCGTGTCTTCGAGGTTTGCGTTAAACGACTCGCGCGGGCGCGTGAAAGGAACCGGATCCTCGCGACTTTATTTCCTGCAGCTGAGCAGTGCACTAACTTAACTAAAAATTCATTAAACACCAGTAGCGCAAACCTTTCGGTGCGTTATATAGATTCCCTGTTTACTTATCAATACCGCTCGATTAATTTGACCCGAAGCGGTAAGCAGCGAGCTTTTAGCGAACTTGCAGGCTGTGAAACAGAAACCGTGCATTTCGGGAATGGCCGTAACATGGTAGTGGTGGTAGCAATGGGACACACAACCTTTCCGCTCCTTGATTTTCCTCGGAATCTGAAAATTCCTCCTTGGCAGCTCCTCGGCCGACCGCGGTAGTGTCGAAGGCGAACCGCCGCAGTTTTTTAGGTCCGACAGCCCTGCCTTCCGTCGCTCAGAAGCATCTTGTTCAGACATTAGCTCGTCTTCACATCCAGCTTGATCGCCATTTTGCTTGGATGTGGCCGTGCTAGAGGCTGACAACAATTGTTTCTTGCTATCGCCATCCTCCAAGGTTAGGCCGCCGGCTTTGCTGCTCTCCTTGTCGATTTTTCTCTCCTGGCTGAAATTGCTAGCCATTTTTCGGACCAGCGGTCACCTCGTCAGCTGGCGATGAAGTTGGTTTCAGTGCCGCTTCACGGAGTAATTCTCCTTCTCAACCAGCCTCCGCCATTATGCCTGTGACGTATGCCTTCCCCACCACTGCAAAACTCTGGCGTCACTCTGTTTACATCCACGGAGCCTGACGCCCCCCAGCGGCGCTAGACGTCACGACGGCGAGTCCACAGAGAATCGGTGCCAAGAACGAATCAATCAACATGATCAACAATAGCTGTTTGGGGAAAGTCACTCTTCCTCACACCCAGAATCATCACGAGCCCTTTGTGCTCAACTAGCTAGTCTAGGTTTCACGAATTTCGTGCAATGATCACGAGTTCAAAACATGAATGAAAAAGATTGAACATTAGATCCCTAAAACAGTCTTTCCACATTTAAATGCGATAGTTTACCAAAAAAGTAGTCACCCTCAGGTTATTCCAAACCAGTGTGAGTTTATTTTTTCTGTTGAACACACAAAAAAAAGATATTCTGAAGAGTGTTGCTGCTGGTAGCCATTGACATCACAGATTTTCACATGTTTATCGTAATTTTTTTAACGCAAATGAATATTTCACAAGGCTTTTTTAATAAAAAGTGTACATTTATAAAGTTTTGTTATAGCAGATTCTGTAGTACAGATTTATCAATCTGGTTTTACTCTTCAGGCATACTTCCTCTGCTGTAAATATCATACTCTTTGAAGCGAATATAGTCTTTGAGACTGGCGGGCAGAGGCAGGAAACTGATAAAAACTGGAGCCCTCAGACGCAAGCGACCCAAAGAGTCACGGATCTTCAGTCTGCAGAGATGCTTCAGGCTTCGAGCATTTTCTGATGAGCAGAGAACATACATAAATACATTCTGGAATGTGCTGCATTTTAATTTAAGTACATGATCACTTACGACAAGTATAAAACTGCACATTTAGGAACTATACATTAGGTCTACTGAGAATTTCAAGTTAACATTTGTCTGGATCTAACTAAATATATGCATGAACAGAATAAAGAACATGCTCTCAAGATGTGACTTGAGACTTACCTTGTATCTTACATATTTCCGGCCACTGTTTTTGTTCAACCAGAATACTCTTCAGTTTGGAGCAGAGAGTCACATGATCAACATAATCCAACATGATTCTCACTACTTGGGCTGAGATGTGCTTGAGCCAGTACACAGTGATCACCTCACAGAACTGCACAAAAAATGAGTTTAGACTTACAGCAGGTACCTTTAAAGAAACAGTTCACCCAAAAATGAAACTTCTGTCATAATTGATTCCCCTCATGTTGCTCCAAACCTGTTTGCCTTTCTTTCATCACAAAAGAAGAATTCTAAAAATGTCAGTTTTTTTAGTCAGTAGTGGGATTTTTGTTTTCGACCTAAATGTTCTTCAAAAGATGTGCTTTTGTATTGTAGACAAAAGTTATACACTATCATTCACAAAGTGTTTAATGCTTTGAAAGACGGTCTCTTGTGCTCACCAAGGCTGCATTTATTTGATCAAAAATACAGTAAAACAGTAATATTGCGGAATATTATTACAATTCTGTAATATATTTTATCTGTAATTTATTCATGTGACGCAAAGCTGAATTTTCAGCATTCATTACTCCAGTCTTCAGTGTCACATGATCCTTCAGAAATCATTCTGATATTCTGATTAGCTGCTCAAAAAACATTTATTATCATTATCAATGTTGAAAACAACAGTTGTATAAGAAGTGCTGCGTATATTGTTGTAGATAACCATGATTCTTTCAGGATACTTTGATCAATAGAAAGAACAGAAGAACAGCATTTATTTGAAACAGAAATCTTTTCATTTTTGATCAATTTAATGTGTCTTTGCTGAATAGACTGTAAATAACACATTTAGTCTGGAATAACACATTAAGGCGAGTGAATTTTCATTTTCATTTTTGGGTACATTAGTCCTTTAACAAGATCAGATCATACCCCTTGACACTGAAAAGTGAGCAGTAACTGGTCTTACCACAACATCTTTGATGACAGAAGCGCTCCAGCCCTCATAATCCACGGGCACATGTGAGGCCTGTCCATATGGGCAGTCAAAGCAGCGCTGCACATCATAGCCATTATTGAGCAGCATACGCAGCATCACCTCATCCTTAAGTGCGTACTGAAGGGCAGAAGGGAAGTGGGTGGTGTTGACACGGGAGTAGTAGTTCACATTGGCACCGTAGCGGAGCAGAGTGTTGATTAGCTCGTAGTTGCCCAGTCGCATGGCCACCTGCAGGCAGTTGACAGGGTCTTGATTGGGCATGGCCCCGGCCTCCAGAAGCAGCCTCGCTGACTGCACGTCGTTATTCGACACAGCGAAGAACAGCGCTGACCTGCGTTCATCCTCATAGTTCCTGCGCACTCTGGGGTGTAGCATGAAGTTTGGGTCAAACCCGGAGCTCAGGAGCAGATCCAGACACTGAGAGTGACCACCTGCAGCGGCGGAGTGTAACGGGCTCATGCCGCTCTCTTTGATCACCTCTTTCTTAGTCACAGAGATCAGCTGCTCCAGCACTCTATGAAAGACACAAACAGAGGTTTTTTTAGGGTAAACACTACATTGATTAACCCATCAGTAGGGTGGTACTCACAGCAGATGTCCGCGGTAGGCTGCACGGTGGATGGGGAGATGACCGGTGTGGGTGGGCACGTTGGGATCAGCTCCATACTCCAGCAGCAGTGAAATGATATCGGGGTTTCCAGAAGCCGCAGCGTCGAATAAAACTGAGGCTGAACCAAGAGAATGAGGCTTGGACCACACACTGGCCCCTGAAGATGAGCAGGTCATTAAATGTTATGACAAGTGATCAATGCCAAACCGACAATTATAGACAGATATAGATTAGATAGATATATAGATAGACAGACAGATAGATAGATTGCAAAATCACCTTTCTGAAGCAGAATCTCTACAACGTTAAAATGTCCAGCTTGAGCTGCAAGTCCTAAAGGAGTATGTTCACAGATGTCAATGACATTTGGGTCAGCGCCAGATTGTAGGAGTAGGTATACAAAGTTATCCAAGCCAAGCACAGATGCTTCATGCAGAGCGGTTCTTTGAAGACTTCCTTTTTGGTCCACTGTGGCATTGAAGCGTAGCAGCAGCAGAGCCAGGTCATACTGGTCATTCTTTATGGCTGGAAAAAAGACAATTCATGTATTCAGGCCAATACTAATAAGACAATTATTTTAATGTTGAATCAATTTTATTAAGTTCTACACTATTTTGACTACTAAATATAAAACTAAAACACTACAAATGAAAATCAATCTGTTTAAATCAGTGGTTCTCAACCTTTTTAACAAGGCCCCTTATTTTCCAAAATATTCAAATGATGATTTTTTAAAAATATTTTACTCACAATTTCTATCTGATGAAATATTATCGACTGGGGTCGTGTTATTTTACATAACTTTTCCAGATATAGAAATCGCACTTTTAAAATTAAGCAAATAATTTTACTATATAAATATATGACCATTATATAACAAATATAATTTTACATTTAAAATAAATTTAAAATGTAAAATAAAATTATACATTTTTAAATAATTCTAATATCAATTTAAATTAACATTTGAAGTCATCCTAAGGCCACCATGACCCCTGGGTGAGAACTTCTGCTTTAAATGCTACAAGTGAATTTGGGCATCGACTGCAAATGTATTTTGAGATTTGCATTTAACAGTGTTATTAAATGATAAAGTTTCTTGTCTTGGCTGCTAAACTTCACCAAATGCTAAAGGAACACAATTTAGACTGAAGCGCAATACGTTTTTACATTTACATAATTCATTTATCATGAATTAAAATAACAATGCACTTCAATCTTTGTCCAAAAAAAAGAGAAGTCTTGCAGTTCTAATCTTAAATGAGGGACGTGGGCTTCGCTTACTAAGCATTCTGTATGCTAAAAATAGCACTGCGTTCCACACCTGCAACCAATGCAGAATCATCATCCTCATTTTTACAGTCAGGGTCACAACCGTTCTGCAGCAGGAATGTAGCATTCTCTCGGAGACCGTGGACAACGGCGAGAAACAGTGGAGTCTCCCCTCTCAGAGTACGGCATTGTCCTGACCCCTGAGGAGATGCTGAAGGAGGAATTCTCATTAAGGAATGATTTAACATGTTTTGGGGGTTTAGATATGTTACTATTATGGAAGCTTATTTCCGCAGACAAATACAAATATAAGAAAGTAACTGCTTATATCTCTTATATCTCACAATTCAGACTTTTTCACAATTTTGTGTTAATATTTCGCAAAATTGACTTTTCGACCTGCATAAGTGATCTCCAGAATGCTCCTCTTGTGTTGCACCGCTGCCTCATGCAAAGGAATCCAGCCCTTGCTGTCTGCATTAGACAAAGCCCCCTTACGCTGCACCAGGACCTTCAGAGCATCTTCATTACCTAACACCACACATGCGGTGATCATCACGAAGACCCCAGATCCTCTACACTACAGCACTTACTGAAAACGCTGATGGACATTTTTGGAGGATTTAGCTCTTACCAGCTTGTATAGCAGTGAAAATTTCCTCGTGGTCGATGCAGTCTAATGGATCACTGAGGGACATCAAAACAAAATGTTAGATCATAAGACACACGCTATTAGTGCATTAATATAAGTGGGGGTTTAGCTGTACCTGGTAGCTGAATCAGCATGATTACTGTACTCCAATAGACTCTGTTCAATCATGTACTGAGTAGCCTCATCTTCATCATCACCCCAGTCATCCTCTGCAGCCTCATACACTTCCTCCATATTTCACTAATAAACTCTAATTTGGCAATCAGAACCACAAGATTTACCAGCAAATGGCATTTTCTGTCTTTACAATGTGAAAAAAGTGACTTTAGTTATCAGTATCTTTATCCACATTTACATGTATATCCTGTAGTTAAGAACCCTTAACTACAGGATATTAATGTTTACAAAGATACTGATAAAATCCCTTTTTTTCACATTTTAGGATTTGCCAACCTAGCATAGGATCACAATAAACATACTAGTCTAATGTAGGAAAACATAGTGGATTTGTTGCATTAAAATGTCAAATTCATGAATGTAAAAAGAGCCTAACATCATAGTTAGAAGCTTTGGTAACTTCATCCTTTAAATAACTGTCTAATTACTTTAAGAATGTTTTGTAAACATGCAACACATCCCATGCAATCTATTTCTGCAGAGATCTTCCAGCAGGAATAATCTGTTTACATATGCTTAATTCAAAGGCAAATGTTTCTTCTACCTGAGGCAACGGGAAATGTTGAAAACAGTCGTGGCAGTTGTATCTGTGGCGTGTTTTTGGTCGCTTTACACTCTTAAAACTATTTATATCTGTGCATGGTTAAAAATACATGCTCATGGGGCCTGGGCCAGCCAACCAACACCTGGCTTTGACCCACTGCGTGACAGTCAGCCTTGCAATTCTACCCCACCAGACAGCTGACCTGAGAGTTAATGTTCTTAGCATTTGTGTTCTTAGGAAAACTCGCAATGAGCCACACTTTCTCTTGTATTCAGATGTCTGTTTGAATTAAACGGTAACCACACATCTTTAAATTCACAGTTTCACACTCTCAGAAAAACAGGAAGCTGTGCATTGATTAAATAAAGCTATCCCAGCAGAGACACACATTAACACTCTGATGTATGATTTAATAAATCTCACAGAAAAAAAACAAAAGAATATTCTTTGTAATTAAAAGCAAGAATCTAATATATTCTCAATCTTTTTGTTGTTGTTGTGATGTACAATAATGTAGGCAAATTTGTTGCTAAGCAAAAAATTTGCCCTTTTGAGCAACAAAAATAGCTAAGAACATATAAATGACACACAAAAATATATTACAATCTCACCCGGAGTAGAAAGTGTTATAATAAATATAAGAGACTGTATAATGAGGACTGAAATAATGTTTTATGTGTATAGCAGGTTTCTCTACTGATTTTTTTTTACAAAAAAAACAAAAACAAAAACACTACAACAAATATAGTAATGTTACTTAACTGAAAGTGCTCTGTAGATCAACTTCTATACTGAAAAATATTATTCACCTGTCCGGATCTCCTGTAAAAAAATCGAATGAAATATTCTGGAGGTACTTGATGCTTCACCACTATCATCACCCATGCTGAATTGATCATCCGTTGTCATAAATAAAAAAACCCAATGACATTTAAAGAGAACAGTCATAGAATTATGATGGTGTTTGTCAAAAGATATTAAAAATCAATTGCAGAGATATTATTTTTAATGGAAACAGTGAAAAATAAGCAGTAAATAAAGTGCTGGTTCAGACATCAGAGGGGTTTGGTGTCAATCATCTAGCTGACAGAGTAAAGCCACCCCTCTCTTGATCCAGTGCTGAGGACGCTTGCTGGTAAGGAGCATCATGCTGATGACAAAGTTGGTTGAATGGCCAGTGGTGGACAGTGTTCCTTTACGCTCACTGGTCTTATAGAGGGGACACACATAGATGCTCTGGGGCTGATCCATGCTCCTCTTGTCCGCT